>VXAD01013272.1:964040-1173105 GCA_013399195.1 Dicrurus megarhynchus | reverse complement strand
AAAAAAAAAAAAAAGAAGACTCCTTTTGGAGGGGGAAAGTAGATAGTCATCAGAAAGAAAATAGGTCAGATATCACAAACCAGCCTCAACAAATAAAATGACACCTGCACTGAGAATGCTGAAGAGGACAGGACTCAGAGCGCAGGTGCATCCTTGCAAGCCAGGCTAATATTTCCTGTTAGTGCTTGTTCAGCAGCAAAGGCAAGAATAAGTGGTGAAGGCATTCCCTCCTCAGGGATGCGCCTCTCCCTGCAGGGACAGCACTGTCGTTGAGGAGTGAGCCTGTAGGAGGGGCTTTCCTCGGGACTTCCCTCTCCAAACAGCCCAGCCACAGACACAGTCTTAAGCATCCCACATGCCTCAACAGTTGCCAGGCTGCAAAGAAGGGAGTAGAGTGAATAGCTGTGATTTTTAGGACAGATTCAGCTGACTGATTTTTAAAATGGATTTAGCAATCTAGAGCTCTGTAGTGACCTTCAGACATGACCTGGACCAGAGAGAGCATGCACTGAATGTATCTGGTTTTGTGTATATATGTGTGTGTGTGCACATTCAGGAGACCAGAGTGCCGTGGCATAGGACAGCTGAGCCCTGCCACAGTTAGCCTGGGCAGAATACCCTCAAGTGGCAGCCCACCATTTCCCTGTCCTAGCCCCACTCTGGTTGCAGTGCAAGGCAGTGGCTGGGCAGTGGTCACATCTTCCCCACCTCTCTGGACTGTGACTCACTCTACCGCAGGCAGGAGGAGAAAGTTCACTTTCTCTTCTGATCTTCTCTATACACTCTTGTATGCATCTGTGAGTCATGCAGCCTTTCATAATCCAGTCCAGACATTTTTATCAATAAAATTAGCATTGATCAAAACCAAAATAACTATCTTGTACTGGAGAATCCCTATAATTGCCGTTTCTCCTGACTCAGAAGATAGTCTTGCCTCTACAGGCCTCAGGATAAATGGTCTTTCTTGCTTGCTTTTAGGTTAATGCTCTTTTGCATTCACATTTCCTAATCCCTGATGGTGTGTGCAGAAAGGACTAAAGCAGTAGGTGTTTCATGTGTACTCTCTCAGCATATGTTTTCTTAAGCAGACTTGTATGAAATACAAGTGAATGCTTAAAGAAAGATGAATTTATAAAATACAACACAGATGGTTTGGGAAATAAGTTTTCTTTCATGGTCTTAATGTGATCCCATTTGCTTTAGTATTTAACCAAAGATGAGACTTCTGTTACTTTTCACAGGATCATTTTCCTGATAATCTATAGCTGTCACTACACTTCAGGCTGGTGCTACAAAAGGGGATTGGGAGTGCAGCGAGGATTAAGAATGAAAGAGAAGACTGAGTTTGGGTGTCAACTCCTAATGTCTGTTGTCTGACTCTTCTATTTCAGCACCACAGATTTTCTGGTAACCAGTTGTTCTGTGGAAAAACGAAGAGAAGCAACATCCCTGGCTGAGTACAGAGAATTTGGCATCTGGAATGTGGCATCTGGAATTGGTCAAAGCCTGGCAGGGACATAACTCTGCCTGAATGAGTTCTAGGCATAGAGCAGAGGGTCAGAATGAGGAACTGGAGAACATGTGGATGTGGCACTGTCTCTTTTAGCTTCAGCCTGCTCTAAAGCTGTCTTGTGGTGACAGTGGGAACATGTATGAGAATAATTACAGGAGCGAATGTCTGGCACTTCTGCATCCAGGCTCTGCCTCAAATCAGGCACCAGAAGTATAGAATGCACATCTAAAATCCCCTTATACAAAGGTCAGAAAAAACAACTTGCTTGCATGACTTTTGAGGTTAAAAAGGAGCCCAGATACTAAAAAAAATAGTTGGCACATAAGCCTCAAGCACAGTGCAGTTCCCTGCCACATTTATTTTTGTTGCAAGGAGTGAAGCAGATTGCCTGGTACAAGGGTTCAAAGTTGTTTTGTGAACTCTATGCACGTTTTGCATGTCAGGTAAATTAAGGAGTCATCAAATATCCATAGACCAAGATACTATATACAGGGGTTTATATTATGTTGTGCTCTCCCTAATTCAGCAGATTTTAAAACCATTTGACTGTGATATGAAAATCAAATCCATGCAAATACAGGAAGCAACTAGCAAATGTGTGTTTACAAAATGAAATTAGCAAAATATTGCAGTCTTATCACAAAAAATCTGCTGAAGCTTTCATCTCCTAGACCCAACTGCTAGAGTGGTTTCACTGATGAAGAAAAGAGATAATGCCCAAGAGGAGACATTGCCTCTTCATCTTTTGCTCCTGGTAGAGAAAGTAACATGCAAAACTCCTGCAGCATGTCAGCAAGACCATTGGGCCAGGGTTGTGGCAAAACTGAGTTTGAGATGCTCTATGAAATTTGATGAAATTTAACAGCTTTACAGGTCAAGGATTTCACCCATCAACAGCACTGGGGTTGTTCTAGATTTTCATGCTGGATAGCTGGGAGCTGGGAGCAACACAGAGATATCTCCAAAGGTATGTACATTTTCATTAGCTTTCTCTTGATTTAGGAAGTCATCTGTGTGCTTCTCCTTTGAGGACAGCACAAGTGCAAACAGTGAAATCAGAAAATTAACCTTCAGGAGGCAGGAGCTCTCTGGTGGACACAGTAGAGGTCAATAGCCTTCCCCTGTGATGCACTTCTCTTGAGAGCTCTGCACTAGCATCTTGCTCCTGCAGTGCACAGTGAAGGCAGAAATTAGGAGGGGTGCCAGGCAGTAATGGACTGAGCCATTTGCGTGTCTGTTTTACCATTCAGCAGACCCTAAGAGCAGGGCTGATCAGCAGAGCAGATGAGGAAATGGTGCATCATTGTGAATATTGAACTCATTCCCTACTGTCATGGGTTAGCATAGTTTGAGTTTTGAGGAAAGACTCCTTCAGCCTCGGAAGTGATTTTTTGCACAGAGGTGCTTACAGTTTCCTCTAGACCTGACCTAACCAATCAACTGGCTAGTTGGAATATTGACAACTTCTTTAAGCCACTTAAGAAGCTTGGTACGCCTCTGTGGTACACATTTAAGAACGTACAAAGCGCGGGAGGCTCTCTCTGGCTTCCGGCCTTCGGACAGGTAACTGGGGGACGCCTGGGGCACGGCCCAGCGGGGCCGGGCCCTGCTCGGCCCGGCCGGGCCGGCCAGGAGCCCACCCTGGAGCGGCCCTGTTCCATCTGCGGCCCGGCCCGGCCCCCCCAGCCCTGCTCCGGCCCCAGCCCTGCTTCGGGCGGGCCAGGCCCCCTCAGCTGCTCCGGACGGGCCATGCCCCCCCTCACCCACTGCTGCTGCCCGGCAAGGAGAGATAAGCGAATTCCAGCTGCAAGGCCGGGTGAGATTAACTCTTTTAGTGCTGTAAGATTTCTCCAGAACAGATGAAGCTTCCAGACATTCAATCCTCTCCTGAGTCAGAGGAAAAGGACAGATGATGGCACGTGAAATAAACAGCACAGAGACACCAAAGTCAGCAAAGAAGGAGGAGCTGAAACCCTGAGAGAGGAGAAAGAGGAGATGCTTCTCCTGGAAGCTGAAATTCTCTTGTAAGGCTGTGGTGATGGACTATAATATATCTCAGTGTTCCCGTTGTAATTTCATGAAGCATGGTGGGGGGAGGCAGAGCGTTCAAAACCGCAACCCATGGGTAGAAGTACCTGTGCTGCATTAAGCAACTACTGAAGTAGCTGTGATTTATTGAGAAGTTTTAACAGAGAGAGTTGAAAGTGATGTAGACTCTCTCGCTCCCAGAGGAAGGCCTCTGTGCCTTTTCAGTTGAAGGTGATGAGGACCCTCTTGCTGCCAGAGAAGAAGGGGGCCTCTGTGCCTAGAGATAAAGATGCACCTACAGACAGGTGAAAAGAACTTTTGTTTTGAAGGAGATGAGGACCCTCTCACTACCGGAGAAAGGGAGGACCTCTGTTCCTAGAGATGAATATGCACCCACAGATGGGTAAAGAGAACTTTTGTTTCTGAACAGCTCATCCTTAAAATGGTACCCCATTAGCTAAAGAAATTAACCCTCGAAAGCAGTTGTGGGGAAAGCTGCAAGTTGAGGGAAGGGATTTTCACAGGCAAGGAGAAACCATCCCGGGCGGCCTTGCTGTGACACTGAGCCACAAGAGAACTGTTTAACTGTTTTCGTGTGGAGATGTCTCCATAGCATGAGCAAGAGAGACTCCTCTCCCTAGGTGGACTGAGAAAGTTCTTACAGAGATGGTAAACTGACTCTGGAAAACCTTGAGGGTTGTTTTTTCATGTTGTTGGTGGGAGGAGGAGAAGAAGGTGGGGGGAGGAGAAGTGTTCTGAGGGTTTAGTCCAACTTTTTTTTTTCTGCTTTTTAGTTCTGTTAATAAACTTCTTTATGCTTTTAAGGTTTAAGTTTTGTGCCTGCTTTACTTTTCTCCTGGTTCTTATCTCACAGAAGGAAAATAAGTAAGTAATGGGCATTTTGAACCAAACCACTACACCTACATAATATTACCAGATAGTCTGATATGTGCTGCTGAGTAAAAATTCAAATAATAATTCCCTGTGGATGTAAGTATACAGAAAGTGATACTGTTTTTGTTAGTTCTGGTCAATGATTTTGGACCAAATAAATTTGGTCCAAATTAAGTTATTTGAAATAACTGGTATCTGAAATAGTCCACAATCAAAAGAGAGATTTGGTTCTCAAGAGAGATTTGGTTCCCAAATTTATCCTGAAAACATTCAACTGTCCTTTCTTCCTGAGATTTTCATTACCTATTTGTACCTGATGCTGTGCAGGTACTCAGGGTCTCCTCCTGTAAAGAAGGCAACACCCTCCCCACTCAATTAACTTAGTTTCTTCGACTGTTAAAATATTTTCAAAGTCTTATAGCATGATATTTTACTTGTCAGTTGTGTTACTGAAAGCCCTGTGGTCGTGTCAGGGGTGGATACACGCAACCATGCTATGGTGACACACACGAGGCAGGGACCCCCAGTTCAGACTTGTATTCAGTACTGCCCTCCTTCTCGGGCCTCTGACCTCAAAGAGGAGGGGACAAATGAATCTATACCATTGCTCCTCAAGGAAGTTCTAAAGTCTGCAAAACATTTGTCCCTGTATATTACAAGAATTGCACTGTAATTATTGAGTTCCCTTAAGCTGTCAGCTAGTACTACACAGATAATTGTGTGCCTTCTCTGATCAGGCACTTCTGCTGCCTTTAGTTATTTACTATGGTGGTCATGGTTGAAGCATAGGTTTCACTTTTGCCTAATTCTTTGACTTCATTCCTTTGTTTATTCCCCCCCTTTCTCAAGGTTGTACTGGCAGGGATGTGTACACAGTAAACCAAAAACATAACTGCCTCATCAAAGGGGGGATATTCCAGCTGCATTTAGATTTGATAAATGCTCCATTTTATCAAGTCTTAATTACAGGCCAGATAAAACCTCAGAATCCATGTCCAAAGTGCTGCAGCTAAGACACATCCCCTGGTGCCATCTCTTTTTGGGTCCACTCTGCCTACTGAAATGGGATGTAATTTTATAAAATAAAGCCTGAATTTCTAGAAATATCAGTGGCATATGGGTGGAGGGGAGAGGCCATGCTGCAAGAGTCTCCATTGTCAGAATGTGGATGTCATAACTCCTGGCTGTGAAGGACTGAGGACCTGAATGTTGGTGCTTGGACTTCATGAAAATAAAACATTGATGAGCATTCACTGATATGGAGGGGAGTATCTGCTTTTGCAGGGTTTTAACGCATCTGAATTCAGAAACTCTGTAGCTACAGTTGCCCAAAAGGTTTAAAAATAATTGCTGAAGAAAATCATAGGCTGGATCCTGACTCTCAGAGGTTGCAGCACTTGGCAGAATAGCAACATTTGTGGTGTTGTCAAAACTTTCTGCTTGAAGAAGCCAGATATCCATAGAGAGCACGCCCAGCAGCAAAGGCTGCTCTGTGGGGGAAGAAGGGAGGGGAGTTACTGGAGAATAAACCCCCTGTTCCCTTCCTGGCACAAGCAGGTGCAGGAGGGGAAGCAGAAGGGGTGTATTCCAGTGCCAAACTAAAACTTGAACTGAGGTTTCTTCCATGTTATTCAGCAACTGCATTAGAGTGCTGCCCATACGTGTGCTGCTTAGAAAGAGTGGAGACACACTCGGGGGCCACAGAAAGAAGAGAGCTCATCTGCCTCTGCAAAACACAACCCCTTTTTCCTCTGTTGTTTTGCAGCCAGGGGGAAGGATGAGGAGGCTGGACAATGCCAAAGGGATCTGTAGGTTGTAGGTCTTTCACTAAATGGCACACAAAGTGGAACACATCCTGACATAGATTTTCTTTTTTCTGTCCCACAGTTTGTTTTCCTTCACTGAATGTTAAAGCTGTGAAATCAATAACTGATGACAAGTGGGTTTAATGTGTAAAGTAAGAGGAATGTAAGTAGTAGTTAAAAATTAACAGTTACAGGCTGAGAACAGGATTTTGTTCATTTCAGAAACCACCTGGGGCCATTTGTTTTGCACTTATATATACAAAGATCTGGAATGTACCATGTTATTATCCTGATGATGATCAGTACATGCACAAATGTTCATATTTAGAGCAAATCCAGTTATGTCTGGATGCCTTTCTGCTCTGTTTTATGCAATTATTCTGTTTAGTCACGAATCACAGACCTTCTAATTAAGGCTCAAGGTCAGGCAAAGTGGGATGGAAGGTGACCAGACTTCTGGCTAAAAGCCTTTAAAGCCATCGGTTGTTTACAGGAATTCCCGTGCACTTTAACCAAAGAACTATATTGACAGATCTAGTATTAACAGACCAAAGTTAGTTCCTTTAATTTCTCCTGCATTCTTGCAGGCAGTTTCCTCTAACTGAGGAATTAAAGGTCACGCACCAGCTACCTCCTGTGCTACCCCAGCCATGCTTTACCAGCCATCAGCCCCAGGCTGCTCGGTGGGGGAAGTGACCAGATGCAGCACAGTCAGTGTCTCCAAGAGCCAGCAGCTCTTTAGCACCTTGATATGTCCTTCAAAACGACACATTATGTTTTCCTCATGTCATATGATAATGCTGGTATAATACATAAATAAAAAGGGGATATTGCCGGGAAATTCTGTGTTTCTTTATTCAGTTTCATGTCTGAATAGCTTTCCCAGTGAATTTCAAATGCCTGCCACTGAGCCCCACCATCTCTCGTAACTGGTGACCTCCCATAATTCCTGTGCCTCTTTGGGGCATCTATGGCAGACCTTTGGAGGAACCTTCTTGTCACAGTGCCTTGATCCCACCATCTGCATTTTAGCAGAGGCCAGTCACCGGGTCCCTTTACCCTATTCTGCAATCTTCAGGAGCAGAACCTGCCTCTTTCTTTCACAGGTCTTTGGGCAAAGAGCAGCTAAAGAGACACCATTGCTTTGTCCATTGTGAGGGCTAAGGACTTTACTCCACAAAAGGCAGGAGCAGCCAGGCAATTAACCTAGTCCTATCACAGTGGTGGAGTATGTGGGAAGAGAAAAGTAATACCCTGATAGATATTAGCAGGTGGGATTCTCCATCTGAATTGCCCTAAGGGGCTTCAGCATCTCCTTCCTAGGTTGCACGCATCACTGTGTCCTGCTTACTGATGCAAAATAATCTCCGTAACCCAATAAACAATTCATGTAGAGAAACACTTTGTTCCTATTCTGTCATCTAGCACCAAGTCTCTCCTTTAATGGATCTCATAAGAAGAAGTTAAGATAACTATAGTGAGCAGGGATGAAATGTGCTACACCCTGGCATTTGCCTTGAAGCCGCATTCTGCTGTATGCACAGAGTTTGGGTACCAGGGCATTCCCTGCTTCATCCTTCCAGCTAGCCAGGTCTATGGACATGAGCCAAGGGGCAGAGAAACCTGAGCAGAAGTTCCCACCTCTGTGTCTGCTGGAACACAGGGTTTTGCCGCAACTGGGTTTGAGATGTCAGCTGACCAAAGGACTAGGCTGACCTCTTTCTCCCCAACCAGTACTTTTGAATAACACTGGTATAGGCGGGGCAGGAAGACTTATACCAGTGATTTTAACCACTTATGAACTGTAGAGGAAAAGAGGATATAGGTAAGCACAAGCTTTGGTTATAGCGAGAAGGTGTATGTGGAAAGGAAATAGCAATAAAAGTCTGGCTTTGGAAATGCTAGGTCTCCCCAGTTCAATGCCCTACCAATTTTCTTCTTCTTTTTTTTTTTTTTTTTTCAGAAGACAGTTATATAATAAGAAGAAGGGAATAGAATTGGTCTCAGCTGTGTTCCATGTCTAGTCATATGCCTTGTCATGTCTAAATAAACTGGCAGCTGACATTTTAGGTGTTCTTAGCCATGGGGTTTTCAGAAAGCAAAACTTTTTTTTTTTCCACTTTATGTGTGTCTGCATGCTAGTGTCCCTTTTGGAAAAACTGTGAAGGGACTACAGAAACAAACAAAACTGAGCAAAACAAACTGAACTTGAGAATAACAGAGCCGTGTCTAAGGACAGCCTGTTTCCAAAGGGGAATATGTGATCAGGGGCTCAATAGTTTATTTGCTGAGAAAACAACCTCCTCAATGTTACTGCTATATCTCAGTTTCATGATAGATGCTTTGCCTTTCACTGTCCCAGCCTTTTCTTTGTGACTTTGCTTGTGGTTTAGCTCAGATGAATTATTCTTTGGAATGGAAGTGCTGTGTTTCTTCTTTCAAGTGAGATTGTCACAAGGACAGGCTTGTGTTCCAAAGCAAAGGGCTAGAGCATTCTTTTCTTTTCACTCGTCTTCCTCTGGGAGGAAGGTCCCTTCCTATCTGGGACCAGATCCTGCTCTCTGATGAGAGTGATACCATTGGCACAGCTGCACCCCAGCCAGATGAGCAGGAGACTTCAGCTGGCACCTCAGCCAAACACATTTTTGTGCCCACAGTTGGATATTTTTCGTGGGGAAGCCAGAGAACAGCTGACCCACCAGCAGCACATCAGCTCCTGTGCTTCATGGTAACCAGCCAGCTGCCCAGCCCCGCTTGCACCAGAGTTTCCAAGATGTCACAGTCTTTCTAGTAATTGCAGTGAGTTTCAGAGTCGAACCTGCACTGAATCAAGATGACCTCTGGTGTCCTTCTGCCTTTGAACTGAGTTAGAGCTGCTACTCATAATGCCCCAAACACTTAAATGAGTGCAGCTTTGCTCTTTGCAAATTTTGGAAGATACTCAAGCATGGCATGATCTTTTCTTCCACAAGTTTTCTCAGGAATCTTAGACTGTATTACCTTGTACCAAAAAAAAATAAAAGTATCAGTCTCTCAGTGGGATTTCTTTTAGTAAGTGAATCTACATGTGGGCCTTTATATCTTTGTCACCAACAAAATATTCTTATTCATCAAAAAAGGAAAACATAAAAGCAAAGAGTATTTTAAATGTGATTAATGGACTAGTCATCTGATGTAATGCCAAAATCTAGATTTCTCAGAACAAAATTTGGTGGCAAAAATAAATCTTGAATTACTCCCTTTGTCTCTCCCTTGGTTGTGATTACACTACATTGAAAGCAGGTTGTAGCTAACTTCAATCTGAATTTCTCCGTCCTTTAAAACTGCCATACATTTTCGTTGCCAGTTGCTGAGTCTAGAAAAATATTTGCTCTTTTCCTGTTAGAGCTATGAGACATGTTCTGCTTGGTTAAAGAAAAAAAGGTTATTTCTAAATTTTTTTGCTGTTTTCTGATTCCCATCTTGCATGTTGATATTTGAATTAAGTTTGCTTTGAAGGAAATAATCTTTTTCTTCCTTTTTTTCATGGATGAATTATAGTAAGAGTGACCTGATGAAAAGCAGTAGAATGGAACAAGGGAAAACAGGTCTGGCAGGCAGAGTGTATGGAAAATAAACCTGACCTCTTGCTTAGTGGGGCCAAAGTTAATGGTTATAGACCGTCTTTGTTCATGGAACATGTTCGCCTCCTCTGAAGAAAGCAAGCAATTGTTCTGCTAAATTAAAACTTAATGTGAAAGGAACAGCTTTTTTTATAGGAAGAGCGCTCCCCATCCTGGAAAGTCCCTCCCATCAGTTAGGAATCACTTCATGCAAAAGTCTGACTCCTACAGACCTCATGTCCTGCTGGAGGATGAAATAAGGCTGTCTAGGACACTTGCTGTGGGAAGAGGTGCTCATGATGATGCCTTTTCCTGGTCTTAAAATCAAGAGTCAAACACGGTTAGAAGGGAAAAAGGGATTTTACCTTGGTATTTATTTTAAGGATCCTTCAGTGCACTACATCCAGGTCGAATGCACCTCAACGCACACCGCAATGCACACACACAAAAGATCTGGTATCACATCATAGGTCTTACCAATCAGCATACCCATCAAAGACTCCCCAATGAGAGGCTCAAGTGAGACCCCCTTCCCAAAGAACCTTCCCCTGGATGGTTCTATCTTAATTTACAAAATGTGTTCTGAAGAGGACCTTGGGGTCTGGGGCATATTGATCCTTAACTACAAAACCTCTAAAATGTTTAGTCTCCTAGCTTGACAAACAAGTCCAAGAATGTAGGCAAAAAGCACTAAGAATACAGAAGTTGTAAAAAGGTATAAAAGGGTATAAAAGAAAAGGCAAAAAAATCATCATGGCATCAATGATACCTAGTATAAAGTGAGAATTTCTTTTTTTTTTTCTGAAGGAGGAGAGTAATGAATCCCACAGAAAAGAGGTCAGTGCCCACAGTACCCTCATTCCCTACTGCTTTGTCCATATTGTTTGTCAAAATTCTGGTCACAGAGTGAAAATTCCTGGGCACAATGACAGGACCTGTCACTTCATCTCTCATCTGTGTTGGGACAATGTGGTAAAATGCTAACAGAAGCCAACCAGCACTCCAGCTGATAAGGAAGACTTCTGATCTTTCTTTGGTATTTTATAGGAATGCTCACCTCTAAACCACATTCAAAGTGGGGACAGCACTGGGGCACCTCTTCCTGAAGCACATTAACATGCTGACCTCAGCCTCTTCGTCCCAGAGTCAGAAGTACGATATGGCTAATGATTGGGATCAGCAATAAAAATACTGGCCATGGGTTGGAATAAAGGACCAACGTCCTATTGCCAGTTTGATAGTCCATGATTTTGATGCTGGCAGTGCACTGGGGAGGACCAGCTGTCATTTCAAAGGCAAGGTACAGCACTTCTGAGCTGTCTGCTTTGGATTTCTACTTTCTACACCTCATTTTGCCAGGAATTTCTGCCAGAAGAAATCTTCTTGAGGGGTTAAGAGGTTTCATATGATGGAGCATTTACCACACATCCTAATAAATTAATCCGAGAATATGTCAATCCTGCTATTAAAAATATGTGTTTTATTTCCAGTGTAAATCTGCCTAGCCTCAACACCTGGACATTAAGTTTTAAGACTCACTCTGATTAAATATCTCCATGGTATCTGATATCCTCTCTCTATACAGTGCCTTATAAACTGATCCACACAATTGCTAAAGTTCTCTTCCATAAGCTGCATTAATTTTATTAGCTCTTCATAACTCTCTCTCACAGAGGTATTCTCAGTTCTCTTGCTGCTTTGTCTGATTTTGTCTATTGTCCTTTAGAAGCAGACACAGGTACTGAATACAACTTTTGCAACTGGGTGGCCCTTTCCTGCACAGGGAGAGCAGCTCTGCGTACTCATGCTCTGCTCAGGTACTAACGCCCTGCACAAAAATAGAGTTGCCTCGTGCTGGCAGGTGGATACTGTTGGCTCCAGCTCTGATGGGAGAAGGGTTTCTTTCTTTGAAAGGGATAAACAAGGGGCTGGGACAGAGGGGATTCATGCAGAGAAACCTTAGCCAAATTTGGAGAAAGAACTTTGGCTGAAGTTTGCTTTATTATTGTTTCTGTTTGAATTGCAAATAAAGGCCAGGAAGGAGGCATGTTTGGACTATGTATAGCATGTGAGTACTCTCTTAGAGCCAGCGGGAACTTTGCCTGCTCACCCACACACACAAATGAGTGCACTCAAATCTCAGACTCCTCTATCCTTTCAAGAGATGAGTTTGATGAACTTGCAAGGTAAAAGAGAAAACTCCAGCTGCAAACAGAGAAATGCTGGTGACCAAATTACAGTCTTTAAATACAAAGGCACGATTTGGGGATAAATATGGGTTGTACTTAAAGCAGAATTACATGAGACACCTGAAGATGTCAGACTGGAATGTACAAATAGCATATAACTAACGAGTGCTCCTTTTGCAAAACTCAGAGAACTGCAGGGCAAGTACAATGCATGAAACAGTGATGGCCAGACAATGCAGTTCCCAAACGTGGGGATTGCCTTCTTCTACGGATATATACAGCACTTATCTGTTGAGCTGTCATAATCTTGATATCACTGAACAGCTTCACTGTGTTAAGTACAGGCAGATGGTCATAAATATGCAACAAGAGCAGGATTAAGGAGAAAAAAAATCACAGGTATTATCTTAAAACAGAATGGCCGCTACCCAAATGCACACATATATACACACACACATGTCTACACAAGCTTCTTAGTTTGCCAGTGCAACCAGGATCTGGACAGTCCTATTCCACAGTAACCCCTATATATGAAGTCATATGATGCAATATCAAGAACAAAATCTTCAGCTGTGTTTCAAAATAAGCAAGGATAAGTGAACCCTGTGAAGGAAAGCTAATGCAGTATGAAAGAGTCAGAAGAGTGGGGGGTGTTTAATTTCCCAGGGCTTTGATGAGTGAATTTTCCAGTCACCACACCAGGGCAGAAACCCATGTCCATTCCAAAGTTAATGCTATTGTTTTCTGATCTTTGAACCCTAACACCTGTCAATGTCACATTCCCAGAGGACAATACTGAGTCTAGCATTTCTTTTTAACAAAGAGTACTTACAGGCTTATCACTCCCTGAACAACATCCATCCTGTGGGACTACTAGAAAAGTAATTTAAATACAACTGGAAGCTACTAGGGAAATGCTGTGAGTCTGAGTGTCATCAGACATGACTTTTCCTGTCACATTAGAGGTATCTGAAATAACTGATTACACTGGCTAGTTACTCTGGCTTTATGGGAGTAACTGAGAGAAGGATTTGGCCCCAGTAATCGGAAATGTAATCCAGTTCTTATTCAAGTTTCCAGAATCCATCTTTCAAAAACCAGTTTCCACGACACCTTGTACTCACTATCATAACTCTGTTTGTACAGAATAAGGGTGAAATAGGAGCCTTTTATAAACAAGGAAGTGGTCTAGCTCACTCCCTTGTGCAGGAAAACCCAGAAAAGGACAACTCTGAAGTCAGTTGTTCTCTGGATTGTGCCAAATATCCACCCCCTTTGCAAAGCAAAACAGAGCCTTTGGCTCCCCTCCCCTGCAGATCTGCACGTAGTGTGGGAGATCCCCCAGGAGCAGAGGGGAGCCCCGTGCTGATGTTCTGGCTCCCAGTCCCCCATGGCCTCCCCCAGCACCTGTCAGGCCCAAGTCCCCCTCCTTGAGAGCCCCTACTCCAGATGGGCGTCACAAGGGAGAGTCCTTTCCAGTGCCTGAGGAGTATGGTGCTGGATTAAACTGCAGGAAACATGGACCAGAGCTTCTCCTTGTCAGGCTCTCACCCACAAAGCCTGCCCTCAAGTTTCAACTCCATGCAGGATGAAACTCCTCCTGTACAGGAACTGTCCAAATGTCTTTAGTGACCTGCAGGCACTCAGGTTAAAGGGCAGATTGTCACATCTCCTACTGAACAACCCTTTCTCCAGGGTAGCAGCTAATGCCACTGGATCAGTGTGCTCAAGGACAATAAAAGGTTTTCTCTGATTACACTGAGGTAACACTTTCTGGCCGCATCTGAGTGAGATTCAGGTTGCTTTCTCTGAGCCCTGAATTAGATACTTGATCTTGCTACTTTGACTTAAATAAAAGTCACATCTCAGAGAGCCTGAAGCTGAGGGAGGAATTTGGCTGCACAGCAGTTGAGCCAAGAGAGATTCACAAGGACCTTCTACCCGCTAATGAAAAACTACCTCTGCTACATAACTTCTGTTGCTTCCTCATGTGCAGACAGAATAAAAACTCAATTAATAAAGAGCAGTTGCAGTTTTCAATGCAGAGGTGCTATAGTGGGCTTGCAGTCAGGAGAGCAGGGCTGAGACACGACTGCTGAGTAATAACCACAGCTCTGTTTTGCTGGTGATGCTCCACCCTGGGTTAGGTTTTGCCTAGCTGATGCTATACCTCAAGGTCAGCTTGCAATTAGAGAGCAGCTGGCCTGGAGGGAAAAGATAACTGCAGTGGTTCAATAACAGAGAGTAGCACAGGTCAAATAATTTGTAGGAAATTATTAATCCTACAAATGTTACCTTTCTGCACTGGCAGTGATTTTCACTAATTCAACTGGTATTTAAATTACTGGCTAAGCAGTTTGTGGCAAATAGCTGTGAAGTCATAGCTATTTCTGTAAGCAGCTCTCTAGGAGCACTAAAAGCAAGCTGTTCAGATCGCATGACCCCACTGTATTTCCTGATTGGATAAATTGCAGTCTGACGACTGGGTTTCTGTGGCACGTTACTGTGACTGCTAATCTGAAACCCCATTTCTGAAAACTGTCTGACATATCCTCAGACAGTGGGCAGTAGACCAGAAATTTTAACAGTTTTTAACATAAAATATTTAAAGGATGGATGTATAAAAGTAACAGGCTCTTGCCTAGAAGAGGCAAGCGCAGTATCCTTGTTAAATGCAGAGAGCAGCAGGCTTCTCCATGGAACACCTTTCTGCCTTGCCAGCTTTTGTGGGACCACCCTGATGACTGGAGAGAGTTCACTCTCCAAGTCTGTTCAGTCTTTGGCTTCTCAAAAAGGCCTGTCAGCAAGGTGGCTCACTGATATAAGTTGTGGTGGGGGATTCATGGTATGGCTGCCTCTGTGCAGGGATTTCTATGAGGCTGACAGTATGAATCAGATGCTCAGCAGACAGTATGCTCGTCAGGTATTGTAGCTTTAGTGTGAGAATAACTGTGCTATCAACATCCAGGTTGGCTTGCTGGGCATACTCTCTCCTTCATTTAGTCTCATTTCATTTTAATTTTTCACAAGCAATGACCCAGGCTGTAAGGCAAAGCAGAATTAGGGGATATTTCTGAAGATTTTTTAAATCTACTGACTAAACTAGATGCCTCTCTTTGCATACAGTTATAAAAGTGTGTCTCTTCTTCAGAAATCCTAATATGCAAGAATTAAAAATTTTGGAATGGATAGGAAGTTATGGTATTTTTAACTATGATATGTCAGCTTTTTTTTTGGTTTGTTTTTCATTTTAAGCTTGACTTGAAACTAAAGATCATTAAATTTTTTTTTAAACAGTAAATTGGGTGAAATCTATCTTTAGGGCATAGGTAGATATAAAAATGAAACTTTATTGAATTTTTCTCTTCGCCAAAATCCTGGTGATGGTATACTAAAATTTTTCTAGCCTTGCAACCAACTCTATGGCTCCAGTAAGTGTCCTACCCTATAATATGTATAGAATCTCAGTCTTTTGCGTTTGCAGGAGCAGCTTGCAAAAATAGCATCCTTTTAGGGAATAATTGAAAATTGTTACAACTTAAGCTTCTTTTCTGTAAATTCACAGCCAGGTATCAAGCTCAGCAGTGTTGCAGTAGTCATGATGCTTGACAGATAAATTAATAAAAGATGAAAATCTGCAGTAAAGATATTCTTATATGAAAATCTGTTTGATGAGCCCTGTTTTGGAAGGAGGATGACAGAACAGGACAAGAATGAGGGGATTCTTTGGGAAGTCTTAATTTTGTTTTCCAACAAGCAGTCCAGCATAATGTGAACCATTCAACTTTGATGCATGACTGATTTAAAGATTAAAACCTAACCATGTGAATTTGGAGACCTAAATGTCTCTTCATAATGAGAAAAAAAATAACCACTGTCCAACAGTAGGTGCCCTCACCTGAGGTGGCATGATTTCAGACAGAAGCATCCAAATACAAGGAAACCCCAAGAGCAAAAGTGAGAGTTGTAGTGAGGGAAGAGTGTGGTATCTCTATTACTGGAAATCATAATAGAAGAGGGAGGTCATAATAGAAGAGGGAGGTATCTTTTTCTTTGTGTACACGCCAAATATTATACATGCATGATCTATTTACTTCCTATAGAGTATACAATATAAGACTGTGAAATTCTCCTCAAATTAGAGAGAAGTAACTGAAGATCCCAGGGGATGGGCAGCATTAGGAGAAATGCTGGAGTGCATCCTTCAGTTTGGGTTTTAGCAGAAGGGAACCTAGTCTTCTGTAGGGTGCTCTGTAGGTTGTCAACCTAAACTAGGCAAGGATGGGGAACTGGGAAATTTCTTTTCAAAAATATCCTCTTAATCCAAACCTAAGATGTTACCTTAAGTGGGCATTCCTCCCCTGATGTCCAGCAGGGTCCATTCAGTTAGGGAGAGGTGCTCAGCTATGGTTGTGGTGCCAACACCCAGGTCCTTGCTCTGACTCCAGACCCAAAGCTTAGGTACCAACAGCCAACATAACAATGGAAAACCATTAGTAGCATGGAAAGGTGCCTCTGCTGAGCTTAGAACAAGTTCTGTTATTGGGTCAGGCTGAGGTCACCGAGACTGTGACTGCAATACAAAGATTGTTTCTGGCCAACTGAATGACCCAGGGGAGGTGTTCCAGAAACACAGTTTTAAAAAGAGTTATTTACACACTGTATTTTGCCTTTTACAACATTTTTCTCAGACCCACATCTGCCAGGAGATGCACCATGCTCTGCAGAGGTTGGTGCCACAGCACACCCTACCCCACCAGCCAGCAGTGCACAAACATTGGCATCCCAGCAGCTGTTTCCTGGCACCACATCAAGCACCCCAGAACAATCATCTGCCAAAGCAGCACAGAGAGCCTTTGGGACACTGTTTGGAGGAGACATCCTCTGTTGCAGGAAGACTATGGACAGAACGACAGGACTACCACACAATCCTCGTTTTCTGGGATAGCCAAGGACACCAATTGTTTCCTGCAGACACGGTCTGTGTGACAAACTCTACTCATTTGCAGCCCTGCCCAGGAGCAGCAAGAGTAGGGCTGCTCCAGGACAAGGGCTGAGTGACGACTTGAGTGTGACCCCTGTGCCCTCCCTGGTGCATCCCACAACATCTAAACATATTGGACAGAGCTCGTTGCTGGTCACAGGGTCCATCCACAGTCCCAGGTGTTGCAAAGAGACCAGGTCCAGAGTCTGATATTTAAAGTGAGGTTAATAACATTTGTCTCTCCCCTGAAAGGCTGTAACCTTAATTAATGTTTCCTTAACACTTCATAAAAAGCTCTTAGGTGAAAGACTCTGTGCCAGCAAAAGATAATGTCATTCCCAAAGAGAGAGCCTAAAGGTTAGCTGAACTCATTCTAAGAGGTTGAAGATTCCTTTGCAACTTTTCCAAATAAGTTAGCTAATTTTTCCTTCCATCAAAACAATATAACGTCAGAGGGATGGCATTTTTTTGCTGTTATAGACTAGCCAAGGTCACATTCCACTGCAAAGCGATTGTCTTTCAATGCATACCATTCCTTGGGATAGATAAATAATGAGTTAATGTTTACAGGGAATACTGTCAACAGAAAACAGTCTAAAAAGATATAATGTTTGTATTGATTTCACTTCATTGGAAAAAAAAATACAGGGAAAACAGTAAATTTAATTTAGATTTCCACACATTGGCACATATGAATCAGAAATTATTATCAGTATATTTATGGTAACATCACTAGCATTTTCTTCCAATATCAACTTGATTTTCCTTTAAAGAGAACTCACACACAAAAGTACTACTTAACATTTTTAAAAGCAACAAAATATATCCTACTTCTTTAAAGTTCATGGGAATGCATGATATTCTAAAATCAGTGCAAGACTTCCTACTTTGTGTTGTGACTAATGTCACAACCTAAGGCTTTCATTAATAGCAGATGTTGCTTTCATCATTGAACTACAAAACGAGGATTGACAAAGGTTGCACACTTCCCAGAGGAATACTTGTACACCCCATGCAGCCTTTCTGTTCTCATAATGAGACCTCGCTGCAGTGTTGATCATCTACATGATGATCTGGTAAAAAGCCTTCAGTTAGGTCACCACAGACTAATTTAGTCCATGGTCTGGTCCAAACATGGCCAGCTCCATACATATTGCCATACCTGCAGTTTGCAGAACTTGATCCTCTAAGTGCACTCGAAAAAATATATTGTGCCATCCAATTAGTGAGGATTACAAGACAAGACCTAGCAGGTCACTCAAACATCTGCACATTTATACTTATCCTTACAACAGCTTATTAACAGCTATTCATGTTCCTGTCTTCTTAAAACTAGAGAGAAAGCTCCTTACTTCAGAAGAAATGGGTCTGGTTTTTCAGGCTCGTTGGTCAGATTAGTCAAGCAGCAGTCACAGTGTGACTCAGGGCTTGCACTTATACCCAGAAACTACTGTTTGGACTGTGTTGGGAACGTACATTGCAACCCTTGCACTAATCATTGCTGCTGGTATGTGCCCTGCAGTTAGTCTCTCCATGGAACCCCTACGGGAGGAAATATTTTCTGTTTCAGCCATGTTCCCTTTGCTGGGAGCAACTCAAGTCCAGCAGCCCAAACTTTGAGTCATTTACTGTTTTGATTTGATCCAAGATCTCTAAGTCTGTGAATGGACAAGACAGAGAATTTCACATACACATTTCACCTTATCTTCCTGAAGCCTGAAGAGTTACAAGAAGCAGCCCACTATGATGAACTTGTCTGTGGAAGGCAAAGTTGTAATATAAATTAAAGAAATCTAAAGTGAAATCTATAAATAAAAAAAAAATTCTTTTCCCCACGTGTCTGTGACTCCTTTTCGCCTTTATTTCTTCCCACTAATCTTCTCAAGAAGAAGTTGCTGTTTCTTCTCTCATTGCCTTCGTTCTTGCAGGTCAGTGGCACTCTGTGTTAGTGAAGTCCTGGAGTGACACCTGTATGGTGTGAAACTGGTCCCTCTCTGATGCTGAGAGCTGGGTCGCTGTTGGGTTGCACCTGAAAGCCCTTCACACATGATGACTAAACCACTGTTTTCTCCTCTGTTACAAATACTTCCTTTTGCCCTTGGGTTTAATCTTTTCGTTCTTGCCAGCTGTCTCTTTTTCTCTCTGTTTTTTAAAAATTGGTTATATAAATCCCTCTCCACACACTTGGGAAGACTCTGCCATAATTTGCTAATTTTAGTTTTAAATCGTTTGCACATTTGATCCAACCCAGTTTGGCTGACAACACATTAGGCTGCATGAAATGAACGATGCCAAGGGTAGGAGTGTGCTTCCAGACAGAGACAGAGGGACTGGTTATGCCTGTGTTTGAGATGTCCCCCTCCTCCTGAGGAAAGTGCTGCAAAAAGCACAAAACAAACCAACCAAAGGAAACATCCACTACCTTTTCATCTCAGACTGCCTCGGGCACAGGAGCAAAAATGGGTTAATGGCAGAAAGGCTTTTAGACTAATCCAAGGCAAAAATGATCGCCCTTTCAAATGCGATTACTAGGAAAGTGATTTGGAAGCCAGTGGGACAGAGGCGTGGAGTAAGCTGTCTCTCCGATACATATCAACAGAGACCTTCACACTGACTGATTATAATGAATACAAAGTTGACATTAGCAGAGACAAAAAGTTACATGAGCACCACGCTGCCTTCAACAGTTCTCTTTGTCCTTGAAAATTTTCTCAGGCTGCACAGGTAGATGTTTCTCTGTAAGTCAGAAGCGTTTCACTCCCCAGAAAGAACATAAAACATCTCTGAGTCATGTACAACCATTCTTGCAGCTCTGTGGAAATGCAAAGGGGACTTTACATTACATAAGGCTTGTGCAGCAATTCTGGGCCAGGTTCAGCCCTGGCACAGGCAGAGCCGGCTCTGCCAAGCCCAGTGGAGAGGCTGCAAAGAGAAGTCACCTCACAGTGCTAAGGGTGGTTAGAGCACTTAATTTATGTGGGACTTCCATTTCTTTATGTAGTAGCTTGGAAACAAGGCACTCAGCACAGGATATTTTTGCAGAAGTAGCCCGTCCTGGGGAGGGCAGGAGAGCTGTGCCACACACCACTCTCCTCCTGATGCCTAGCCTGTCCCACCCTACACACCTCCACTCCACTTTGCTGCAGTGAGGGGAGCAGGGTCTGCCTTTCTGCCAGAAAGCTGCGTGCTGTGGGCCAGTGCCTATCAGATGTCAACCAACCCTGATATTTAGATGTAAAGCATTGTGCTAGAGAAGTAGAGCCCTCTATAAACAGTTTCAAAAGCTCACGCTTGCTGTGAGATATGGCACCAGCAACAGCAGAACGTGACATCAGTTGTGCAGGTTTCTCCATCTGCTAAAGCAATTTGTTAGAGAAACTTATGCAAAAAGAAAGTGGTCTTTTCGAGTGCAAGAAATATGTTTAAACAGTTGTAAATGGCCATCAGCCTTTGGTTTTGTCTTTGTACTGGTTGGTACCCACAGTCCTTGTTCCGCATTTATTCAACCTTTATTCCCAGAACACATTAACTAGAAGTCTTTGGGAATTTTATTCAAATAAAAAGAAAGTTAAAAAAAGAGAGTAAGCTGGCTCACAGTACCCTGGTGTTTTCTGTTACAACAACCCTGTGAAGCTGGGCAACAACACCCAAGCAGTTGGGATGGCTAAGTGAATTAGTAAAATCAATCAGAGTAGATTATGGGATATATTACTCTGATAAGAATTGAGATTTCACAAATGCAAAAATGATTTATTTTTCCAAAGTAAGAAAAACAAGAAGATTCACTGAGTTACGTATGGAAGTTGATGTATGCTTTGAGAACACATTGGTTTTGGCTTGTTTTGCATGATACTAGGTGCCTCAAGCTCCTCTGATTCTCTGCTGAATAGGCCTATCTCTCTGTGCAAAACACGTGACTGCAAAGACAACATGATCAGAGCACAAACACTCTCAGACAATTTGTTTCCAGGTGAGCTTGCAATCATCTTCTAGAGTTAGCATCCATCTTTCTCACTTGTTTAAAAAAAAAAAAAATCAAAAAGCAAGACTTATTAACACAGGATCTGAAAATAGAACAAAAAATCTCCTGGGAGTACTCACCTGATTTTAAGAGTACTAGCAGGTAAAGAACAGCAATACTGCATGCACTGACCATTATATGCTTATGAATACCCTCCGTCTCACATCTGCAACTTAAAACAACAATATTCATCCCTTAGCCTCGAGGCACAAATTCTTAAAGCCCCTGTGCAAAAGTACGTGATGACACACATGAGTGGAGGTTCCCTTAGAAACAAAAGCAAACAGGGCTTTTATTTTCTCTCTGCCGGACCAACCCCACCCTTAACATGCCCATGAACACACTTGCAGTGGATAGTGCAATTTTCTGATCCATCTGTTTTCTTGGGGGCATTTCATCCACAGTAGCCATTAATTCTGTAAGTGTTTTTGATTGCAGAGCAAGGGAGAAATTTCTTAAAGAGATCAGGAATTTGTTGAACTTTTTTGATTGGTCTTAGTGATATCCCCAGTGACACGTTTGAGAGAAAACACAAATCATGCCTTGCTTCCCTTAGTTTTTGTGTTTGGTTTTTTCCCAGCAAGTTATCTCTTAATAAATGCCACATTATATGAGCCTAAGAGCTTTGTTCTTTTGACCTAAGTTGCAATGATTTACTTTAAAACGTTACCAGATGCAGAAAACCAAATTATGTAAAGCAGAAACTAGAAATACTAGAAACCTCTGAGAAACATAAAGATTGGTTTTAGACAGAGGATGAACTAACTAGCTTGAATAGAATAACATCCGGCATCAGCCTGCTGCCATCTGTAACATGAAACATTGGAGTAAAATTCAAACTAAGTTTGCTGAGTGGGTAGACAATGATCCTGTGGTTGAGTGAGATACCTAGGTCATTAGTGACACTCTTAAATTTGCCTTTTCTCTGACAAATTATATTTCCTAAATGTGATCTTTTTGCAAGCCTGTCTTCTTTCTATTCTTCTTTCTGTCTCTTGTGAAGGTCCCAGTTTAGATGTGGCATCAGCCCTGCTACTCAAGAGAAAAGCAAAATAAATGTTTAAAAGAAGCCTAATGAAGTAAAGGGCCTGACAGCCATAAAACACTGACTTCTTGATATTTTTCTTATTGTGTCATTAGAAGTCCCATCTCTGCCTTTCCTATCCCACACAATTAAGAGTTCACTTTCACCTATAAAGGATGTAACATATTAATAATCCCAAGCAAGCGATGGATGTTCAGCAACTCTTTCAGAGTTAGTGATCTTCTTCTGATCTCTTTTATTGTGAGTGATTACCATGTGTACTGTGATCTGAAGCTTCTTGGCATACATATTTAAAGGTATAAATAATATAAACAGCACTGAGGTGTAATTTCCACCTGACATAGCACACCTTGTCCTTTGGACAGAATTCTATTGATTTCAGGCTGACTCAAATGAATGTAAATGGAAAAAAAGCTTCAGGCTCAGTTTTTCCTCATGTCATCCCTATCCTTTTATAGTAATTTCTATGAACACGCTGTAAATAATTGCCAAACTTTCTACTTTGTGACTCAGACCTAACTAGCCTTGTTTCTGTCTACAATACATGGTGCATATGGCTAATCAGGACCCTAGTGTGTTATTGATTTCACTTGAAGATCCTTGCTTTTGGACATTGCAGTTGCACTTAATATACTACACAGAGATTGAGGGGATCTCAGCCTCTGGATTAAAGCAGCAGAAGTTCAGGGAAATGTAGGTCTCAGGCATATACCTATTAGCACTGTGAAATTAATAGGTAATATTTTTTTCAAAAAATAAAAGCTTTTACATTAATTTAGTGCTCACTTTAATTAAAAAAAGAAGTCATCTAGAGCAGTGTGAAACAGGTTTATAGCATGAATGCTCTCATCAAACATTTTAAAGATGAAGGGCTGATACGTGTCCTATCTCGCCTTGACAGTTACTACACAGCATAATCTAGTGCTGCCAATCAGATCCAAACAAAGGAAACAGCAGTTGTCTGACAGTGAATCACTTCTCACCTCAATTAATATAAATATTGAGTTTGCACAAGTAGACTTGACAGTTTGAGGCATGCCCAAATTTTCTGTGTAGCTAGTACTTAATGACTGATACTCAATACTTGGACCTGGCACTGGGGGTGAAGTCAACAGTTAAGAACTATGTTTTGTGGAAGTGACTGAAGGCTCAGAAGAAGGATTCAGTGGCTTTTGTAGAAGTTTTGGATATAACAGGTAGCTGTAGATAGAAAGGCTCCTGTGGTGGACACCTTCCTTGCATTTCTGAAGTGAATTCTCTTTCCTTCAACTCCATCTCATTCATGTTTGTCTCATACAAATACTCTAATGAATACAACAACTCTAGTAAATGTTCCCCAGAGCAAAGGACACCTAAGCCACATCTACAGAGTATGTGAGCAAAGCCAAATCTGAGTACACAAGTGAGTGTGTTTATAGAAGCAGGAATTGATTCTAAAAGTTGTGTTTATCCAGCAAAGAGCAGAAATGTATTGCATTAATAATACATCCAATAAATTTTTTCCTCTCATTTAATGTGCTTTTAGATTATTTGCCATTCAGTTAGAACCAGTTAATTCAGATGAGAAACCAGGACCAGGTCAAAAAAGCCCACTTTGACAAAACCTATTCCAAATAAAATATCTGCCCAACTCCAACTCTAGATAATTACTTCAAATCTGGCAAAGGCTGATCCTAGATACTGAAAGGCATGATTGTCTAATAGTATCTTATCAGACTTCCTAAAATGCTGTGATAGTCTCATTTAATTTCCTAGACAGTGGACAAATTACTCCCAGCAACAGCCCTAGTTAGTCACCTCACCTTCTGTCCGGGGTCTTAATCAGCAAAGACACTAAAGTGCCTTATGATCCTTATTAAAGGGGTTCTTCTGGGTTAGGATTTGTTGACAAGGACAGGAAAGAAAGCTTTTAGTTTGGGTATCTGACTGTTCAAGAGAAATACAACTTCTGAATGAAACAGACTGGTTAGGACTGTTACATTGTCCTGAAACGATATCTCTAACAGAGTTTCAGTGTCTTTAAAGTTCACCTCTCGAACCAAAGCTGATAAACTTAATTGAGTAGTTTGATTTTCAGCAATCCCAAATACCCGCTTTTGCAAACAGACAGCAAGTCTGTAAATTGGACGACTTAATTATGGGTATAAACAAAAGTTTGTATTTTTCTTCAGTGTGGTCTGACTAGGGGGAAACACCATTTCAACCTGGTGTCTGTAACCAAGATGAAAGTATATGTGTGTACGTGTAACACAGAGAGAAAACCAGCAAGAGACCATTTATGTGGCTGGTAAGATTGTACTAGCAACCTACTTATATTCAGTATTTTGCTTTTACATTGTAAAATGTAAAATGTAAAATGCTTTTACATTCCAGTTTGTGGTCATGGCACGTATAGGTGTAAGTGCCTGTATGATAACATGTGACACACCAGCCTATTTTCCTTGCTCCATTTTTGTGGTCATGGCTTTATGCAGATATGTGTATCGAACTTTGGTGGTCACATATGAACTCTGAGAATCTTCAGAGAAATAGAAAAAACAGTCTTACCATGACAGAAGAGTTGCACAAGTTTTATTCAGCTTATTGATCAGCAGGCCATGTGGTAACCTGACCTTTTTAAGTCTCTAAATACGAGTAACATCTGCTGGCAGAAGCAAACTTAATGAGGTTGAGTAGAGTCAGATAAAGCTGGATATATAGGAATAAAGTGCAGATTTCTGACCATTAAGACAATTAGCCTTTTCAGAAGCACAGGAAACAATGTAGTGGAATCTTTTTTTTTTTTTCCCTAGAAAAAGAAACAAAGGTGTTTTAGAGATAGTCTGGACATATTTCTAATATATGGGTTTAATGATGGGGCTCAGTGAGAAACCCAGGAAGGGATATTCAGTAGCCTTTGCTATGTTCAAGGTCCAAGTTAAGGGCCACGACCGGCCATCCAGAGCATTTGGGACTTGGGGGATTTTACCATGATTTTCACGAACTGAAGGTTTCACAGACAAAGCCAAGGCCTGGAGGTAAACAGCTGTGTTGTAGTCCCACTTTCTTTCTTTCTTTTCTTTCTACATGTTTTTTTCTTGCCTACACTCTTAGGACCACCACACTCTAGAAATGGGGAACTGGAAGAAAGCAGGTTATTCCCACAGGTCAGAGGAGCAGGATTACACCACAGACTGCATGATGTGTCCCAGATGTTTGCCTGATGGATTCTTTAAAAATTCCTGTGCAGGAGAACTCCATGCTTCTGAGAAGTTGGTTCCAGTGTTATAATGCTTTTAAAATCAGACTATTTTTCCTAAGATTTACTCTAAATTTAAGTGGTGAATTAGGCAACTACTTGAAGAGGCAAATGAAATATTCTATAAACAGCTGCAAGTAGTCTCAAAATCCCTGGCCCTTGTTCTTGTGGGGGGCTTCGGCTTAGCACATGTCTGCTGGAAATTCAATACAGTGGAGAGGAAACAGCTTAGGAAGTTCCTGGAGTGTGTAGAAGACAACTTCCTCACACAGCTGGTGTGTGAGCCAGCGAGGGAGGATGCTGCTGGTGACAGCAGCTGAACATGAGCCAGGGTGTGCCCAGGTGGCCAAGAAGGCCAATGGCATCCTGGCCTGGATCAGCAATGGTGTGGCCAGCAGGACCAGGGCAGGGATTGTTCCCTGTACTGGGCACTGGTGAGGCCACAGCTCGAGTGCTGTGTCCAGTTCTGGGCCCCTCACTGCAAGAAAGACACTGAGGTGCTGGAGTGAGTCCAGAGGAGGGAGCTGGGGAAGGGTCTGGAGCACAAGTCCTGTGAGGAGCAGCTGAGGGAGCTGGGGGTGTTTAGTCTGGAGAAAAGGAGGCTCGGGGGTGACCTTATCACTCCCTACAACTGCCTGAAAGGAGGCTGTAGCCAGGTGGGGGTTGGCCTCTTCTCCAAGGCAATCACTGACAGGACAAGAGGAAATAGCCTCAAGCTGCACCAGGAGATGTTTAGATTGGCTATTCAGAAAGATCCCTTCATCAAAAAAGTTGCTGAACATTGGACCAGGCTGTCCAGTAGTGTGGTGGAGTCACAATCCCTGGAGGCATTTAAAAGACATGTAGATCTGGCACTTGCCACATGCTTTAGTGGTGAAATTGGCAGTGCTGGGTTAATTGTTGGAGTTAATGATCTTAGAGGTCTTCTACAATTTAAACAATTCTGTAATTCTATGGCTTCATGTCCTACCCTTTGTGGAAAACGGTAAAACTGTTTTCCGCCTTCTTTAAAATAAATTCTATGTGTTTGCAAAGTGTTAACATCTTCCTTCTGTCTCTACTTCCTAGACTAAACAATCCCAGTTCTCTTAACCTTTCTCAGAGGTTCATGTTTTCTAAACCCCTTATCATCTTGTTGCAGTTATCACAAAATGCAGTGCCCAAATCTGGATGCAATACTTCAGCTGAGGTTGCACCAGTGCCAAGTAGAGCAGAATAATTACCTCTCTTGTCTTATACCCAGCACCCTGCTAATACATCTCAGAGCAACATTTGTCTTTTCTGCAAGAGCATCACATTGTTGTGAAGNCAGTTCTGACTAAAAATCAATTAACCTATATAGACAAACCTCATTTAATTTGCACCACTGAGTGGGAAAGCTCTAGCAAACTTTCTGCAAATTGACAGATGAATGAACAAACACTGGAAAAGACATTGAATAGCAGAAAAAACAATGATTATTTACCTGCAAAATGTTATCAATTTTGTAAAGCTCTCGAAGTAGGTGAACCCTTGCTGAAGAAGTGCTATGCAATACTGTAAAACTGGGGGAACCTTTTAGAATTGGGATCTGGAGGGAGGCACAATGTACAATCTATATGGCATGCCAACTGGTACCCTGCAAATTGGAGAGGTGACCATTTCTTGTAACCATCTTTATAGGGTTACTAGTCATCTTTTAATCTGTGGCCCAGTTAGCCATGGGTTTCTGCAAACTGTGAGAGGTTTTTTTAATTTCCTGGGCCCCCCAAAGCATGATGCTTAATTATATCCGTCATCTCATATACTCCTCTAACTGAGTTTAACACATTCTGACAATGACTTTTCACCTTAGCAAAATCAGAAAGGTCTGACTTAAGAAAATGTAGGATGTGAAATACAGCCAGGAGGGTAAAGAGACAGCCAGTCATTTATGGGCTATTTACAAATATTTCTCTCCACTTGAAGATTTATAAGTCCAATGTAACCCACTTTCTTTCAACAATAAACGACAAGCAGAAAGAGCCTCCTCAGCTCCCCCTCCCAGGACCCTGACAGTCTGGGAAAATTTCTCCTTTAGGCCACTTGCCTATTTAAAGTGTAAGTCTGATTGATTTTACAAGAGAGAAAGAAAGAGTGAGGGTGTTATTGTGTTTCAGAACCTTTATCAGGAGTTTGGCCCGGACTGCCATGGGTAATTTGCTTGTTAGCTTGATGAGAAACCTCATGAGCATTGTGATACAGGGGCTGTATAAGATGTCTGGAGTGTCTAATGATCTGCAGTAGAGAGAGAGGGTACAAGTTAGAAAAAGAAGCAGGAAGACTTGATACAATTTCTCCAATTCATGCCCTTTCAGAGGAGATCTGAAGGAAGAACTTATACCTGCACACCCCATTTCTGAGGTGGGAGAGCTGCTGTTCTCACCAAACATGTTGGTATTAAAGTACCATCTCAAGGCAGTGCAGCTGAGGCAGACACTGAGAGCTGGGCCCCAGAGGATGTGCAGCAGGCAGCTGCACAGTCCCTCTCACAGAGTAAATGCACTCTGAATAAAGAGTCAGGAAGAGGAAGTGCCATCTTTCCTCACAGCTGAGGCTATCAGATGCACTGAAGTGACATGTGTTCCCTTAAACCACACAGTCAGCAGCAGAGCCCAGCTCCGCCCTGGGCAGAGTTTGTGGCTACTCCACACTGTAGTATTGTGCAGCATTTTATTAACTGACGTTTCATCCTAAAGGCCAGCCTCGACCAGCTAACAAACAGCTCACAAAATCTGTGTACAGTGAAAAAACATTCCCTATTTCATGTATTATTTCATAAAACATTTCCATGGACCTGACCCAGGTGAGGAAGTGGGAGCCACTGAGTGAGGCTAGACTTATTTTCCACCCAGACAGGGGCACGCTGTTCTAATAAATGACAAATCTATACAACTATTACCCACCAATACGTTTATGCTTTTCCCTCAAAACATGTGTTCTTGGGCCATGCTAGTAATTTTATTACTGCTGAGCAAACAAACAGGAAGATGGAACTATCTTAAATGCTTGTGTTTCTTTCCCATGGAAATTTTATGGAGGTTAGATTCAGCCTTTAACCTTCCCATCTATGCCATATTAAGATGGTGGGGAGAAGACTTCCTTCTTCTCCATCACTCTTTTTTTTTTTGGTACTAATAAAAAGCCCTTTCTTGTACTTGTCGTGCATCTTTACCTTATGGATAATACTATTGTCTCAAATTGACCTGCATTCAGCAAAGCTTTTATGAGTTATCATTTGCCTACTCTCCACTCTATATAGAACTGTAATGTTAGAAAAAGTTCACTGTGTTCAAAAGTTAGAAAATGTGGATTATTTTAGAGCTGAGTGCATTTGCACCAAATGAACTGAATTTTAGAGCAAAGTTTGGTTGATTTTTTTGCAACGTGTTTTTTTGTATCAGTAATGCATTAGTTCAGATTATGTTCTAGCAAACCCAAGACACCAGAGTACAGGATCAGGCAAAGCCCTGCAGCCATTTTTACAGATTGATTGTTAGCACATTCTCTGCCATGCATTTGACCCACATCAGATAGATCAGGTGACTTTCAGACTGCATGTAAAAAATCCACATTGAGTTCTGCCAAAATAACCCTTTGGTTGCACAGACACTTCCTGGGGTCAGACATGCTGGTTCTGTGTTTGCATGAGTTAAACTGCACTGCAGAAGGGGGAGGGGGTGCCTTCTTCCTCCTGAGAAATGCTCTGTAGAGGCCACATGTGAGATTTTCATCCTTCCAGATGGACAAAAAGAAAGAGAGGAAAGTGGCAAAACTTCCTTTATTAGCAGACATCTGGCATTAGATTTTTCTTTCTGTTAATTGAGCCCATTTTAGGAGACAGAATTTTGAACCTCAACTTCCCCTGCTGCAGGGCATGCTGCTCAACAGCCAGCAGTGTTTGTTGAAATTGCAACATGTTTATTTCTCTGTTTAAATTTATGTTCTAGATCTAGGACGGTTTCCAAATAGTGAACAGCAGGTGGGCCAGCGACTGCTGGCTGGCCACAAAATGCAGATTGCATCTAGCACCTCAGGTGAAAAAGCAGGAGGAGATGAGAATTATGCCTTGAACTTTGCCTCTTACTGTGCCTGACCTGGACAATGCTACATGGGCATCAAATACCGGGTATTGGGGTGCCAAGTCTCAGCCCAGGGAACCAGAAAAGGAAGGGGGTGGGAATCAGCTTGTCAGCAAGCAGCTCATATGCCCATGTCTCTCTCAAGCAGATCACCCTCAAACAGGACATCTGCGAAAGAGGTGTCATTAGCTATGATCAAAAATACTGGCCTTCCTGTTTAATACAAATCTGCTTAAAAGCCACAGCTCAGCCGAGGGTCTACAAACCTCTGCCACCAAATGTATCTCCCGGCAGTGGAACCCAGTACCATTCCTGGTGGCAGTAGCTCTCAGCTCCCTGCGAAGCCACAGACAGTCTTACAGGGGTTCAAATATCGTTGCCTATCATACATTGGGAGAATAATCCAACTACAGACCTCACAGACCTGCTTTGAAAAATTCCGATCCTGTTTTCAATCACTGCACAGCCACAATGGCACCTCTGACACAGCGCCTCCCTTGGCAAATAACTCAGCCATTTTAATTTAAACATCATTTTCCTCATCATAACAATAAGGACAATTACGTACCAACTTAAGATATTATACTGACTTAAGACATGTATGCACACTATTTAGAGTTCATGCATCCTGCCTGTGCCCAATCCTGACTTGCTTGTCTCCTCTAGTTCTTTTTGGCTTGTAAGATCCTGAATCAGGACTCACATATAGCACCTCATAAAATTAGGTCCTGCCCTAGGCTCTTGGTTCTGTACCAGCACAAACTTTAACAGCTGTAAATAATGAAAGGACTAAGTGGAAGCACTCTTGGATCTTTTAGAGAAGGGTATGCAGCTTTTAGAAGCAATAGGGTGGGTGTACAGTACCAATAAATCTGGGATGGCAGTGTTTTACACTACGCAGCAAATATGGAAAGGGCCATCTGTGGTGCAAGGCAGGGGAAAGCCTGGCCTGACACTCGCTTACTGCTGTCAACCTGTACAGCAGGAGTGAGCTGTAACAGCCTGGGTGCTACAGAGCAAACATAATTCGAGGGGAGGAAAAGTGAGCACAGACACAGTATGATTCAAAGCAGGCAAGTGAGCTGCTGCATTAACTCCTCTGAATGGAGTTTCCTGGAAGGACCCCTGAGCATGACCCTCAAGCACAAGACTCTGGATTTTTGCCAAATTTATTTGAGGAGGAAGGAGGGCGGGAGGCATGTTTTCTTGAGGGGAAAAAACCTCACCCCGTTAAAGCTTTCTGTTGCTAGGGAAGGTCAGGGAAAATTCAGGAAAACTCCTTTTTATGTTCTTTATGATGTTTACTCTGTTGCGCAGAGCCAAGAGAGGGATGAGAAAGGCTGCAGCATGATGCAGGGCTGCAAAAGCTGTGTGTATTTAATAGGGTGACATAAATGGTGTGTTTCTCTTTGCCGTCTGCCGAGTGCTGCGGGGAAAATCTGTCCTAAACAGCCAAAGGAGAAGCCATGAGAGTGTCTGCTGGCTCTCGTCAGCCGGCCGTCCCCTGGGCCAGCCCGCGGCTCCGACGGGAAGTACACAGCGGATGTTTAATGAAAGGGCTGCTGCGGCTTATCGCCGCGAGCAGGGGACTGCTTTGTGAACTCGCTTGCTTTGAAAGATATGTGGCCCACTATGCTGGTATTGTTGGCTCTCGCTTTAAGCACAGCCACATGATTCACATAGGAGCTGTGCTCTGCGTCTGCCAAGGAAAGCTTCCCCCATTCCCTCCCTGGTTAGGAGTGAACTCGGCAGAAGGTCATCGAGGTCACAAGATCTGCCTGTTATTGCATTTTACAGGAAGGAAGATACGTTGTCTTAAGATCAGTTTATCAGCTGACTTTCCTGTGAAGAAGACTGAGGCTATTTTCCTGTGTACCACCACCCCCGTAATTCCCAAACGAGTACGCTCTGTTTGCATCTCCTGTCAGCTCAGCTGTGTGCGTTTCTGAAACAGCCCAGTATTAAGCAAACAAATAAAAAAGCCATTGTGAGACATCGCAGAGTCCACATCCCTTATCAAACTGCCTGACAGGCCGGGATAAATCTCTTCCTCGAGGCTGCCTGTCATCTCCCTCCCTCTGTCTCAGCGTCAATGCACAATTAAATCCGTTGTGGTGAAATAGACTCAGCTGATAATTGTGGAGAGTGTTACTTACACGGATGCTGAGAGCAGCAAAGAGCCTAGCAGACTCCTCTGCTTTCGAGGCGGTTTCTTTTCAGCCTGCTGCTTTGAAGAACCACAAGTATTTGGTTTTGCTGGATATGGGTATTTCTGGTTTTGTCTTTTAAAGTCCCAGGTTTCTAAGGGTTTTTTTTAAATAAGCTCTGCTTTTTCTGTGCAAGGGGGCAAGCAGCGTGCAGAACTGTTTCCCTCCCCGCCCAGCCTCCTTTGAGAGGTCCCTGCTTTCATAAGGTTTTCAGCTGAGAAATAGTTGTCTGTTTCCTCCCTGTGCTCGCTGTGACAAATGCATTTCTGTGACCAGGAAACTGCAGATGTTACAGATGCACTAAGGCATATCTTATTAGCTAATGATTCTTAATCTCTGAAGGATTACACGTATTGAATAATGCCATTCATTGACTAACAGTTGAAGGGAAACATCCTGACTCCAAAGTATATATGGTGGCAGCTTTAATTGTGTTCTCTTTTTCTACATGTGTAAAGCTAAAATAACCCTCCAATGCTCCCCTCATCTAAAGAGTGCTGTTCAACCTAGCAAGAAACAGCATGTGCCAGAATAAATTTGCTGGTTTTCAAATGACCCTGTTTGCTGGACTGGAAAGCTGCATTCCACAGGAAAACAGCTACTAATATTTAATAATATCCACTAATTTTTTTGCAACATTCATCTGGTTAGATTTTTCATCTGGTTTTGCATGCCTTTACCTTTGTCCAAGGGTCTTCACACTCCTGTAATAATCCAGAGGAGAGAAGGATCTGAAAACAATGTAATTGAAGATCCAATCTCATTTACAAGCCTGTAGAAGTTACAGTTTTAAGGCAGGATCATGACTCGCATCACTATTCCCGCAGAATTTTCACTACCTGTGAGATGAATCCATCTTTCCTAGTTTTTCAAAGTCAATGTCTCTCTGAAAGTATTTCAAATCCTGATCTTAAATCCTACATCCAGGACCACATCTGCTGTTCACAGTTATGGAAGGCAAAACAATAAGCTTCATGTGTTAGCTTTGGTATATTTTTATGCATTAAGTGCTCTTACATATTTTAATCATTGTGCTTGTAATGCAAAAAAGAGAGATACAGAGAGAGATATGTGGAAGTATTACAGATACACCCTGCTTATTCTCAAACAATGTTGCTTTATTGAATTCTGGCAGCTGAATCTGTACTGGACCTTGTCACTATCTAACTGCATATTCCCCACACTAGCTCAGAAACTGAACTCTTACAATTTTCAGTAAGTGTTTATGAAACCCCTTCATGACTGTCAGATTATAGCCCTAAAACATGAAGATGGCATTTTATAATACAAAGGGTATATGATTGTTCTGGCAGTGCAAAAAAAAAGAAACAAACCCACCAAAAAAACCCCCAATTTGTACGGCTGTTTATTCTACATTATTTGGAAAAGCCATAGTCATATTAAATTTAAGAGAGAATTATAACAAAGGTGAAATGGGAGGCAAAAGAAGAAGCAGAATCCTCTGAGGTTTGTTATTACACAAATGGCATTTAGTTTGAACTCTTTAATTTGCCACTTGCCAGCCTACATCTAAGAAGCAACCTTGTTTGTATTTCAACAAAGAATCTCATTCTTTTTTTCAATAAAAAGACCTGGCAATAATTCTGTTGGCACTAGATGAAGAGTTTGCTTATTCCACTGGTGATGGTTTCTTTTGTTGTTATCTAGTTTAATGAAAACTTCATAGAAAAAGACTCTGGAAGTTTATAGATAAAGCTTATGTACATTTGTTCAGGTCATATGCCAAGGGGTCACTTCTTATTGCAGAAGTCATCACACCAGGGAGAAATGTGGTTAATAACAGCACTTTTCGCAAGCAGCAGTCTTTATTCAGAAGCAGGAACAAGTGAAGCAAACCACAGGGCCTGAGGCAGGCATGTTAACAACACAATTTTGACTTTACAGTAATTCACTGCTACTATTATCTTAGCAACCATTCAGTAAAGTCCTACAAAATCCAACAGGGAGGGGATGCCTTTGCTCTTTGAAGTCAAGCAAGTCCTAAACAGCTGTGTCTTTGTACAGGTTTTTGGGGGTTTTTTATTCATTCCAAATCCTGTAAAACAGAAATCTTTCTCTAGTTAACTCCATATTCCTTTAGGAATATGGATTTTTTTTTTCTGTCTTTTTTTTTTCGTCAGTAGTACTGGCCAAAGATTTTTGAATTTTGCAACACTTTAACAAAATGTGGTGCCATTTTTTTCCAGCATGTCTGCCACTTGTCAGGTTCTATGGTTTGCCACTGCTTCCTAATACACAGCTTTAAATTCAAGGCTTTTAAAAGAACACATAGAGCACAGTGTCAAACCGAGTGCCTCTTTGCAGCAAAGGTTATTGTTGAATATGTTTCTCAGCCGTCAGTTGTGAGTGCATCCCACTCACACCCGGAGAGGCGCAGATGGAGGGAACGTCCTTGCTGGGATGTGTGCTGACCTTTCAGCAAGCTGGCTGGAGAGCCAGAGGATGCGGCTGCTGCTGGACCGTGGGAGGGAAGGCTCGTGGGAGAACCAGCTCCTCTGTATGCTGTGGGGCACTGCCAGCGGGGAGCAGAGCCCCGTCTGTCCCAGCCATAGCTGTGCCCTTTGCCAAGCCAGTGGTGCTCAGGCTGCAGGGGAACAGCCATGGGTGTACACATACAGGCAGTGCAGGCCTGCCCATGTGGCATTTGATCTTTCATCCGTTATGAAAACTGGATTTATGGCTCCTGGGTAAGCCTTTACTTTCACATGTTTCTCTGTGGAAGAGCAAGCTTCCCACTTCCCTGCTATATAACACTAGGCTAAAGCCCTTTCTGGCAGCACTTCACAGAGGCTGATGAAGCAGCACCAGAAACAAATTTGGCCTTACATTTGAAATTTTGACATAAGGTCATTCTGTAAGTCCTACAAATTAAAGCTAAGTGTATTTCCTCTCCACAGTATTCCCCTCCCTTATCTTGCTTCTCCTCCCTTTCTCTGATCTCCTTTCCTCTGCACAAGCAACAGCTAGGAAAACATCTCAAGGGTGGACTTTTTTTGCTTATTTTTTGTCATCCCCTGCAAAAGGAGAGAAAATATTAGATAACTATATTTTTTTTTGCTAATGAACATAGTCTAGTAGTTTGGTTAAATTTTAAAACAGATTAATCCCTGACAGTCTCCAGATCAATATATGAGCAAATTCATACTGAACTGAATGAAAAAATCTTGAGGTCTCACAGCATATTTTGCTAAAGTTAATTAACTTCTGCTAAATAGTGGTGAATTAGGTTAACATTAATTGTGTACAGTGAAGTGAAGTGAAGTGAAGTGAAAAACTGCCCACCAGGCAGCTGAGAGCTCAATGGGTTGTCAGATCCCAGGAGATCCTGTTTTTAAGACCCATTATTGGGTCTCCTGCAGCAGTCATGCAAGAGACTGGAAGCTTACTTTTAGGAGAGGGATAGTTTTCCAATGCAAATGTTTTACACTTATCAAGATTCAGAAAAGAGGCAGATCCTTCAACACTAGGAAGAATATGACATATTCTAGTAAAATATCCTTTACAGAAGGGCTGTGACTGCTCACATCTCAGACCTGACCAGCCTCTGTTAAGATTAGAGGACTTCCAGGACTGATTTTTCTCCATCTGGCCTGGGGGGTTTCTACATCTTCTTCTCATGACCTCATTGGAGACAGGGCAGGACGTGATCATGCGCGTATTTGGTAACACTCAGTATGGTCCAGTTCTCAACAACGCAGCTCTTGCTCTGCCATAGTGTTCAAAAGCTCATCTTCTAGGACTGCACACTCTGGTCTGCTGGGTCTCTCAGCTGGGCAGGCGGTACCCTCAGTTTCACCAGGAAGGCAAGATACTCTGTGCTAATCCCTCAGCTGATACAAAATTGGATGAACCCTCAGAATTTGGCAGCTGACACTCAGTCCTCACACCCTGAAGAATTGTGTATGTACACAGGGATTTAAAGTAATATAATTTGCTGGATGACTTCTACAAACAGGGTGTGCTGATTGGGCTCTGAGAAAGGGCTCTGAGACTGGAATGTTAGATATTATCTCTATTTTATACCCCTCTCTATATCTATCAGCATATCTAAAATATATAATTAAATGTTAGAGATTGATGCTCTACAGATGTATTTGTCAGTCAATGCAAAATCAAGCCAAACAGGAAGATAGCAAAACCAAAAGCATAGCTGAAAGTCTTGATTTTCCTTATCTTTGTCTACAGGAACATTCTTTCATCTCCTGCATGTGTATGAGCTGTGTGAATCATGTCGGGATGACATCTCAAGGATGCGTAGGGGAAGGACCCAGCAGAAAGAGCAGAAGGAGGCTGGGAGAATTAGGGTGGTCTGTGTGGGAGGTTGGGAAAGTTGAAAGAGCTGGGGGATAAGTGAGCAGCTGCAATCCACCAGGCAATTACAAGCCTCAAGAAGTCAGAACATGGACTTTGTCTCTCTGTCTTCACAGGACCCATACACTGGACCATAACTTTTGTTGAAGGATCAGTTTTTAGGATGAGGACTTTAATGAAAAGAACCACAGTTACATAATATTATTAACTATTTTGATTATTCACAAGTGCTTGAGAATACTTAGGAAGTTTTCTGGGTTAAAATCCCTAAGCAAAACAAAAAAGTGATCTGATGGAAGTAAAAACGTCACCTCTAAATCTGTTTGTGTTTGCATGCATGTCAATTCTCAACATCACTGCACTGTCATTTTTCTTATTTTTCAGATGTATAATTTTCCCATTGATTTAGTTCACTGCTGTCTTAATGTTATGTCACTATAAATAAACATACATCAGGGTCCTGGGTACATCTGGCATCTAAAAAGCCTTTAGCATGAATACTCTTCTGCAAATGGGACAAGGCTCAAGGCAAAGATACTATTTTCATTTCACCATCTCACTCACCCTTGACTTATTACTGGATTCATCACTGTTTTCTCATTTGGAGGAAACAGAGCCGTGAGAGACACAGAAGACCACCTTTTGCAGGATGGACAATGCTTTTCATCCTACAATACACCTGCCAAAACTTTGAGTAGTTAGAACACAAGGATGTCCAGGATTTTGCTCAGGGAGCTTGGGACGGGGGGTGACAGACACCTGGGAGTTTTCCACAGAATACCAGATGGCCTTGGATGAGCCCAGCCAGGTTGGTCTGATCAGCACTGATGGCTCTGGTTCCCTTACTCCTGGGGTTAACCCAGATCCACTGGGCTAAGTGGGCTCCCCTTCTGCTGATCCTGTGAAGTGGCAGGGCAGTCCTGCTCAAATTCTTACCAGCAACTTAAGCGCAGGAGCTGTGACCGGTCACCCCCGATATTCCTGCTTTCTCAGGGGTACCCTTCCCACATATATGTTCCCAATGACCATGCTGATTTCATCCTAAATGACTTGAGCAAAGAAGGTTTCCCCAGGGAATCCCAGAGATGGGAGAGATGTCTCTGGGCTTGGATTAACTTCTGGTTTGGTTGCTTTAATTTGTGTGTCTAGCCTTTCAGTTCCTGAAGAGAATTATCCTTCTAACACACTACTCTTTCTTGCTTTCAAAATCTCTTTGAAACCCACAGAATTCATTCCTCTTACCCTCTTTATCCCAGACAATGGATGTGTCTACTGTCTTCTCTTGATCTCTCATGTTCAAAAGAAGAAATGGCCTTAAATTGCAACAGTAGAGGTTTAGATTGGCTATTACTAAAAATTTCTTCACCAAAACAGTTGTCAAGTATTGGGCCAGGTTTCCAAGGGCAGTAAGAGGTTGAGCCACCACCCCTGGAGGTATTTAAAAGAAGTATAGGTGAGGCACTTGAGGACATGGTTTAGTGGTGGACTTGGCATTGCTAGGTTAAAAGTTGGCCTCGATAATCTTAGAGGCCTTTTCCAACCTAAATGGTTCTACGATTCTTATGAATCATTACTTTTAACTTCCTTGTTTCTGAATTCTGTCTATCTTTTCTCTGGTTTACCTTCAATTTATAAGCACAGCATTTCAGGCCCAGCCAAACCTGCGTATAAAGCAGCGGTCTCCCACCCTGCCTCTTTACAACAATGACACTCTAGCCTAAAAACATTTGGAGTCAGTTCTAACATATTATGCCCTGGGTTGTTATTGCATCTAATCTGCATGCAACTCATGCCAGATATGTGCTTGCCATTGATTGCCTGTATGGGAGCACGGGATGGCTGAGGTTGCCTGCTCTGGTCGCACAGGTTGCTGTGGTGATGTGCTATCAGCCTCCAGGCTGACACCTGGTGCCGCGCGGATCCCCGCCAGACCGTGGTGCGTGACGCACTTGCCAGCCCTCATTGCAAACAGCAAGGGAAACTCAGCCTGAGACTTTCTAAAGCCAAACTCAAGACTGAAAAAAAAAATTTAATTTTCTGCAAAGAGCAAATGTTGGCAGTACCACAGTCATCTAAAATCAGGCAATCATACACTCCCATCTTTACACCCTTCCTCTGAGAAATGTTTATGCCTTTGTAGCTGTACCTGATCCAGGTACATATTTATGTGGGCAGAGAAAAGGGAGAAGCAAAATGGCTCACACGTGGAATTGGCCACACTGCATAGAAAATCCCACCACTTGTGTGGCACCACAACTGCCTCAATCCACACTCTTTTCTCAGACCAGGACCTGTCACAACCATAATAGTCCTGGCTGCTCCTTTTTCATCTACAGAGTTCAGAAAGAAGGAAACAAGGGAAGGGTGCAATGCTATTGTTTCTTTTCAGTCGCATCTGTTGGTTGTTTCTGCTACTCTCGTGGTGCTCTCCTGGCCCCTTTGTAACACATGCAAATGCCTCAGCAATTACTTTTTAATAAAAAACCAGCAGATTTGCAGGGCAGCTGGGAGGTTTTCTTAGGGGTAGAACGACAGACTTTGCAGTGTAATAACATACAGATGTTGTGACACAGCTTGCTAAGGGCATAACCCAAAGTAGGAGAATTCCCCCTTACATACACTAATCTAATTCTCTGCCAGTATTTCTTCTTTCCCAGCTGCAGAGACAGTGTGGAAGTGCCTTGAAGCTTCATTGGAAGGGGGAAGATAATGAACAGTGAGGAGTGAAAGGCAGGAATGGAGATAAAGGTCTGCATACTGAAATAGCAGTAACACACTGGAGTACATCCTGTTGTGATGTATATAATTTTTGCTCTAATTCCTCCCTTGGGCAGTTTGAGAATGGAAATGTTTTTCTCAGAGGAAGTATTCTTGCTACTGATTTTATGGAGGAGCAGCAATTTCCGTAAAGGGGATAATACTGGAGAGTAGTTAGAGATCCCTTTGTCAGACATGAACCCACACTGTTAAATGCTGGTGCTATCTAGAGTGAAGCATTGGTAGAAGCACAAAGATTATAAGAAATGCCATGTGCACTATTACAGCAAAAAAAAAAAAAAAAGTTAAGGGCTAAATACTAATTCCTGTAATGTCAGGACGAGCCTTCATTAGGTCAGCACCAAAGGATGCAGGTGTTTTTACAGATTCAGCTTGCCCCTTTGCTTAAAATCTTTTTAATAATGTATTTCATTATTTTCCAGGGGGTCATTGACCTACAGCTTCAGGTGCAGATTATAATACGCTTATCAATGGTGCACTGTGCAGCTCTGGTGCTGCTGTTCTATTTAACATGAGCCCTGCAGAGGTCCTGACTCAGTCCTGGATACTCTGACTGGGGGACTAAAGTAGCAACATACTGTATCTGCTGGGAAAGATCTTCAGCACCTCCTCTAGGAGCCTGCAAATCAGTAAAAGCCCCAACAACCAGCAATCTTCTTTAAAATCCTATCAGACCCTTACCTGCAAGGTAGGAGTCCCATGACTGTATTCATGCTGGTTTTTTTAATTGAAACTGCAAGGTTTTTATAGAAAATTTCGTATGAAAAAATCAGTTTCCCAGGGCACAACTGCCAGATGGACAGTTTTATCTTTATCTACCATTAACATGACTGATGGGAAGAGGAATATCATGATCTGGCTGTATGGGACAAGGGGCTATGTGCCCCCCAAGAACTGTGAGGAAGAGGGTGTACAGCTAAGGTCATGAATCTCTATAGTGCTATGAGCAGTGTGAAGGGACTGTAATATCTAAGGATGCAAGTGAGTAGCAGCTTCATTAGCTCCAGCATATTTTCTCATTTATGCCACTAGAGATTTGGCCCTATGTATATCTTATCCAGTACACAGAAAATAATGGTAGTGGTTTTGGTTTTTTTGAATGGTTCTTAAACACTTGTGCACAACTGCCAAACTTCCTTTATACATTCATTTGCTTGAAATTTTCCGTATCTAAATATTTCAGAAAAAAAAATGGCCCTATGTCAAATATAATACTTTGGGTTTTTTTTCTTCCCAGAAAAAAACTTGGCATCCTGAAAGTTAAGAATGTCTCCAGATTCTGGGTGTTTATGGAGCATTTCCATCAGGGTGCTTGTTTATTCTGGATTCAGTCCAGGACACAAGGCCGGTCCTAGATGGCTGCTGTTGACAAGAGAACAATGTATGACTGATCATGTGAGATTATTCTGATCACAAAGCACCTACACAGTTTATTTGTGCACTCGGGCAACACAGAAGCACATATAAAAAGTCCTCTACATTGAAACATCTTGCTTTTTCCATAGAGAAGAATATAAACAGCTACCAAGGGGACAAACAGAAACATTAGGCTGTGAGGCAATACTTGACGTTTTCAGAAAGTTCAAAAGGTTACAGAGAGCTGTTCCCTTTCTCAACCTGTCTGTGTGGCGGCAATTTAGGTTTCAGTCCTTGGTGCCACCCACAGAGTTTGATAAGCCTCTCTGAATTTCGTACTTGACTCTTTTTGGCCAAAGAAACTCATAATGGGAAGTGTGGCATCAGACCCAAGCAGAAGGTGCACAGAGCACACGTTGGTCTTCATTGGGAAGGGGCAGGGTCTTTGTTGCAACCCCGGGGGGATTGCTGATGTGAGTGACAATAATCAGGATATTACTCATGAGATTGCTAGTGACAGGCATCGGAACTGTGCCTGCTCAGTACTTGCAAAGGCTTTGAACTTGTAACCTTTGCTCACATTTCAGTATCGCTTTCTCAGAAGCACTTCAAGGTTCGAATGTCTAGTTCATATTACGGTCAGTGGGACTGAACCATGTAACCCCTCCATGCAGTCATGGAAATTTCACCATCAGTAACCAATTTTTGCAGCACTCAAAGGGATTATCCACGATACAAAATTCTGAGAAAATCCCAAAAATATGGCCCAGAGTTGTGTTTTCCTGCTTCCTCGCCTCCCACCTAGATGGTTCTTTCTCTGTGAGTGGAGCTTAGAGGTGCATGTCCAGAATTCACACTGTAAACATTTATCTTCTCCTTGTAAAAATCCTCAGGTCTGAAATTTAGTTTTGGGTATGTCTAAAATTAGTAGAAACAAATTTTAAATTAAATTAACAACATAGGAATTAAATGAAACCTCCGAATTCTTTGAGTTCAGACCTTGGTTTGTGACCTCTTCTTGCCCTGAACTGGAATGATTTACAATGTTCTTTCTCTACAGTACCCTTAAACCTCTGATCATGGTTAAAAATAAAAATCTTTGGCTATATCCACATTTAAATGTGATTGTGCTTGGAAAATAGCTTTTTCCCCCCTAAGAGAATGCAGCGTATATATACTTGCCTTTCACAGGAATGCAGATTAAGGAAGGTCTATTTTCCAGTGTCATACTCAAAGTACCACAAATATATGTAAGCACTTCAGAGGAGACAAAAGCCTGTTCTACTGTTAATCCTTGGGGTAAGAAAAAGTCACTGCACTGTGGGTTTGTGTGCTCAACTATATAAATGCCTAAAGAGTCTGACTTTTCTGTGATTTGCAATGAATAACAAGGTGTATAAAGTAGTAAATTTCTATGCACTAACTAATGGTTACATTTTTCAACAAACAAACAAGCCCAAAAAACCCAACCAAACAAAAACTCCGCACCAGAATCATCAGCAGTACAGGTTTATAGCTAGGTATAGACAGCTCATGGGGGAGATTTTCCCAGAGCTTTTCTTTTCCCATCAGACTCTCCACTTTTGAATCTTATTTTATGCAGCATGGATATAGCTACAAGCTGTAATGAGAATTCTTCTGAGAGAAGTTTACTTTATAAATTTCACTGTGAATGAAATATGGTACAACCTACTGCCAAAGTTCTCCATCTGCCATCAAAGATTTCTTTAAACACCTAAGTGCTTTTAGAGAAGTTCATCACTCAAATTCTTATGGGTTACACAGCACAACATTAAGTAAAATAAGTAAAATGAAGGAAATTAATTTATTTAAATTAAATTAGTAAATTTTTTTATTAAGTAAATTAAGTTAAAAAATTGCAGTAGCAAAAAATTCTTATAAACCATTTACTGCCAGAATCAGTATACATCTGTGGTCAGGAGACCTCAATTCAGAGACTATCTGAGCTCACATACACTCATTTCAGAAAGTGGGATTATGATACCTCTAACAGGCCCAAACACAAACTGCCTATCTGGAGAACAGGAATAGAAAAGTATTCAATTAAGAATAAAGACGGGAATGGGTAAATGGAACAATAAATGTGTTTAATTGGTCTGGGTCATATCTGACAAAGCATATACCCTGGAGTGTAATATCAACAGGAAAATGTTTTGCTGTCAGATAATTGGGAATGTGTTGGTAAAAACTGGTTTCAGAGAGATTTGACAGAAATTGTCCAGTCTTCCAGTGCCTGAGTGCACAATGAGGTTTTGCAGACCTTTTTCCTTTCTTCTGGGTCTTGCCTATGTGTAGCACAGGGTCATTCTTTCTGCATGAAAGCAAAAGGCAGAAAAATTGGTATCTTTCAGGTGCAAAACCTAGTTTCTGATTCACTAATCTAGACCTCAAATACTTCAATTCAATTAGTTGTTTACAAAAGGTTTTTTTCTTACTTTCTTTGTGGCTTTTGTGGGGTTAAGACTAAGCCAATTGCTGGAAGACAAGCTCAGGAGTCGGACACATTGCAAGGCTCTAAAATATTCCAGGTCAAGAGAAAAGAAAATAGCTAAAAAAAGGAAAAGGGGGTTACAGAGTTCATATCATAGTGGGCATCAGCTGTGTATGAACCTCAGCCCCTCCATCTCTGGGGGTTTTCCTGCTGTGACAGGACCAGTGATGGCAGCAGTGCAGCCAGCTGCTGAGCCCAGGAGGTCTGTCACCTTGTGCCTGGGGGCAACATGCTTGGGAGATGCAGAAATCTGGGTCGAAAATCAGCGCAGCCTTCAAGCCCTGCATCACAGGAAGCAGGGTACAGAAATGTTTATGCTTCTCCCAATTCTCCTCTATCTGGCAACTCTGCACACATCTCCGCCAGGAGCTTCCAGCGTGTCAGTAACATGGTGGGCTCTGAATATATTTTATGCCTCACAGTGTCGGATTAAAGTCTATTATTAATCATGACAGCTCACTATGTTTCATCCTTGCCAGGAGTCTTGGCTGGCATATCCTTGTCTCCCTGTAACCAGCCCAGTATAACCTCTTTTTGTGTGTGTGTGTGTGGGCAAGGCCCCCCTCCAGTGCCTGTGTCATCAGTTTTGCTGGTCCCCTTTCCTTCCCACTGCCTGGGTGCCGGGGCGCCCCAGAGTGCTTTGCCTTCTCCACCATACCACTCCCAAGGCACATTCCCAGGGGATACACCAACCTTCCCACGGCACCAGCATAGGACAATTTTTTGCAGATCACCTAGAATGCATCAATGTAAATGCAGTTGCTCAAATTCACAGGGAGATGTGAATGTAAAAGTACATTTTTGCCAGTGGAAAAATTGTATTGCAAAGGAGTACACTGACACTTGTTTTTTCTAAAACTGCTTGTGTTTGTTTCACCTACCAAGTGGAAAAATGATGGTTGTGATTCAGCCTGTCCTGATCGTACACATCTTAGATGCTCATTTTTGAGACATGCAAAATCTGTCAAGGCACTGTAAAATTATTTTGTTTCGCTTCACAAGTCTCACTTTCCATATTTAATTTCAAGAGAATGTTGGGTTATTTCCTTTGTCTAAATAGCACAGAGTAACACCCATGCTTGTTGAGTTGGCACAATAGCTGCCTCTCCTGCAGCTGCATGATACCAGACATGGGACTCCCAGAAGAAAAACCTGCTATATTGCACAGAGCATCCTGCAGAGATTTCTGGGAGCTCAAGGGGCTGGGAGGCAAGGGATGGTAAATCTCTGTCTGGCATATCAACTCAAGCCCGAGAGGGCTATTATAACATCCATGCAGCATTGTGCTGTCTGTCCATGGGACCTGTTAGTGATAGCAGCCTTCAGTGGTGACTGCACTGCTTCCAGGCTTGAACTGGCTCACCCAAAGGCATCTCACCAGCCTCTGCCCCTGCCCCTGCCCACATGCTCTGTCAGCTTGGCTGCCTCTTCCACTAGAAGCTTCCCAGCAAAGCAGAGATGAAACTTTGCAGAACACCAATCTCAGCACCTCACCTAACATGCCTCGGCTGCTGGCTACCACCTCCTCCTCAAATGTTACCTCTTATGGTACTGGTGACATTGTCGTTAGCCGGAGAAATACCAACAGCATTCAGTGCTGTTATGTTCTTTCTCCACAGGAACCCATATTTTATGCTGGCAAGGACAGTGATAAACCCTTCTGCCCAACAAATCTGAGGAAAATTTTATGCCAAAACTGCCACATAAAGAAGGAAAATACCACGCAAGATCACCCTTTTCACCATCCTGAATAACAGAAAAAACATTCTATCTAATCCATCTAGTCTGAAGCTTCTTTCAGAAGAACTGAAAGTGCAGCTCTGGACAAGAGGGAAAGAAGAAGCAGCCTGCTAGCAGCAGCAGTGGCAGCTCAAACAGCACAACACAGCTCAGACACTGAGCCCCCAAAACGTGACAAAACACCCAATTGCACCAGCAGTGTAACCTAAACCAAGCGACACTGCATGGCAGTATTTCCATGACACTGAGGTTGTGTCATGCTGGTTGCACTCCTGTATTGCCCAAGCGAAGTTTGTCATTAACCTGATGACCAGTGCTCATCAGAGTGTCTTTCCCTGGTTAAAATATCCCCCAGTCCCTCCCTCAAGTAATAACATGGAGCTGCTAATAGAGCTTGCAGTGAAACTCACTTCATTCGGCACACGTGGTGCCGCAGCTCTCCCCACAGCCGGTTCTCCCATGAACTGTAGTGTTGGCATCACCACGGCAGCAGGGACTAACTGCTTGGCCACACAGCCAACTGGACATATGGACATCCAAGAAGTGCTCCTCACTTTGTCAGAGACTTCCATGTTACGCAAACAAAAGCTTTCATCTTTTCCAGGTGTGTCTCCGCCATGCATCTGCCAGGCATCTGAATCTGGATTTGAATCACGTTTCCTTGGTATCCATTTCTCTCCCGGTCAAAGAGTGAACCCCTGAAAGCTGTATCTCTTACTCAGTGTTTCTACAACACCTACCAAAACAGAGATATGATCTCAGCTGAGGATTTCAGACCCTATTATCATAACAATGCAATGCAGTACGTTCTTCCTAGTGTCTGATGTTTTCCTTCACCACACTTTTCTTCCAGTATTGCTAAAATAGGAATGGTTTTCTGCCCAGGGTAGGTTCTGAGCTGTCACCCAAAAGTGGGAGAAATTGTTAATTTTGTACCTTTGCCTCCACAAGCCTCTGGAGCAACAGCATCCAGATTAAATGTATTGACTTGCCTATTGCAAGAGGAAATTCCAGTGAGAAACCTGTTTCTACCGGTTCCAGGTGGCTAGCACAGGCATAGATCTTCATGCAGTCTGTTGTTTTCTGGAGCAAATAGTCTTTCTTATGAAATCAAAAGAAGCCGATTCAAAATTATAGAAATGAGAAGAAGTCAAAAGATAAAGAACATTAAGTAAAGGTTAGTGAAGCATGCAGAAATTTGGCTTCTTGACATCAAAATGAAAGATAGCCATCAAAATTTAAGGGGCCCTAAATAGTTATTGACTCTGATGGAGTAAGAAAGGTAAAATACCCTGAATTCATGCAACCACACAAATCTGATCTTTACTCGAAAGCACATCTAACACATAATAGGGGCACTTCCCCCATTTAATCATACGATGCAGGCCAAATCCAGCTTAAAAGATCCCCTATCACTTCATTAAATTTGGCAGATGGCTGGACAAAGCACACTGAACCATTCTCAGCTCTCAGTTACATCATTGCCAGTGCAACAAAAAATGCAGCAGTGTGTCACTGGGAGATGCATTTCCCATGTTATTTGTGTGAAGGAAATAGCTGTGCCCTGCTCCTGAAGAGAAGTGAGTGAAAAACTTGTCTCTATATTTCTGCCTGTGACTTACCTATGCACCACTGCCCCATCATTTCTGTGAATGTAATAGACTAGACTCCTGTCTCAATATTATGATCAATGCAGCCATTGTCAGGCTTACAGAACTTGTTCCAAAAAGTTTCCATTTACAAGTTGAGTGTTGCTGTATGGGCTTTCTGTACTCATAAAGACCGCATCAAAAAGAATTGGCACAGTAAGCTGTCTCGAAAATAGAGAGATGTTGTGTATTAGGCAGCTGAATAATGCACAACAAGCATGTTAAGTCACCTATTTAACTCTTTCAGCAAAAATAAGTAATTACATGCAACTTCCCTTCCTCAGAAAGCAAAGTCTAAGAGGAAATTATTCATGGTAAAGACTACTTTTGTGCCTGTGGCACACATGTCTGTTGAAGTGTTCCAAAATAAGGGAGAGACCAATTGGCAGCAGAGGGTTCAGGATTAGAGATGGAAGGTAATCTTTTAAAAATGAGTTTTTATATAAGTGACCCCTAGCTTGTTGCAGAGCTATGTTATGTTCCCCCATCCTTTACATTTTTCCCAACTCCAAACTCTTAGTAGGAAAGACATCATATATCATGATTAAAAAACAAAAGGCGAATTACTCTTTTGCTATCATTCAAATGAAGTCTTGTATTTTGATGAAGTTCATGGAGAGTGGTTATTTCCACTGCATATGGAGGTTTAGCTCTCCAGCACCAGATCACTGCATGTTACTACACACCTGGATGTGTTGATCTGTTGTCCACTGCCCTTAAACACCATTAGAGATGCTGGCCTAGCTGGATGTAATTTGACCAGAGGTGAGCAGACCTTACACTGCCTATATGAAGAGACATATTAGGTGCTCTTGTGGCATTTAAGAAAATACTTCAGTTCATCTCCCAAATGCTTAAATTATGGTTTCTTTGATGGGCAAGTTCAAAGGGATTTTTATTTTGTGTATGTGTCATTTTACTGAACTCATAACACACAATGGTGGTTTCTGTCACATCATTTTCCTGCCCAACCATAAATTTCCTTTTAAAAATAGAAGTGTATGAAAGAGATATGGAAAGCATTTTCTAGGATATTGCTCAATATGTTCAGTGTTGTGGCCTGGAATATTATATGACCTGAAGGAAGGAGAATTAACAGTATGTCACAGTGATTTTGATTAAAAAATATGTCCAGATTTATGAGAATGGCATGGCTGAATTGCTGAGAGCTTCATGGAGGGTTATGATGAGTTTAGAAATTGAAGAAACAAATGAGAATTTTTATGAGTTTTCAGTGATGCCATCAAACAATTTAATTGGAAGGAGTTGAGGCAATATTTAATACCTATCTCAAAATGGCCTTAGAAGTGATTTCTTTTTGACATAGCATCATAGTACAGTATTTGACAAATAGATCAGGTAACTTAGCACCATTACTATACTGGGGAGGAGAGAGAAAGAAGGGAGGAGGAGGGAAGAAAAGAAAAAAACCACATCAAGATATTTACACACTCTAACATTTTCAAGCAAACAGGGAAATTGCAAGTCGTCATACCAATCCTGGGCTGCCTTTACCTCATCCCAGAAAATGAAGGCAAGATTCACACACCTCCCAAGCTAACAAAATCCCAGTATGCAGCAGCTTCTCACTAGAGTTAGCAGGACAAGGAAAAAATACCCCAAAGTTAGCAAAAATGTGTCAGCTCCCACTGGACAAAAGAAAACTCAGACCTTGTCTGCACACACAGCAACAGGCAGTGACCTGTGTTTCCTGTCTCACCCCACACTGTCTGCTCACAGATGAGGTGACTTTGCAGTGACTTTTCATTTCCCAGCCTCCAAAGAAGCTACAGAAATTCGTGTGTTACAGAATGCAATTAAGGGGGAGATAGGCAAACTGAAGGCTGGGTACAATTAAATGCTGAAAGGGAGGGGACCAGATCTAGATAAGGCCACTACATGATGAGACTGTGTTTATCTGTCACATCATTTGCAGTGCTCAGACACTTAAAGGAAATAAATTATGACAGAGTCCTTAATACTTAATGTTAACCTCGGAATAGCCAACCCCAAAAGTTTTATCAAGTAAGAAGTAAGATGTATTTATCACAATCACGTTTTCACTCTGACCTGGACTTGGAGAAGTGTAATTACGTATTATTTCTGGGGTTTGGTGCTTTAGGGACTTGTCAAACAGGAAATAATCTAATTGCTAACTGCAAGAAACAAATTTTGCAAAGCTGCTCAGAATTGCTGTTCCTTCAGAGCAGAATGCAGTTCAATAGAAAAGTACTGCCGTTGTGAGTCTATTAAATAATCCTATGTGAGCTCAGATGTGCAAGAGATAAAAAGTACAATTAAAACTGATTCTTTTAGTTTTAGTATTAATGGAACTACAGAACAGACAGGTGGAAGGAAAGTGGAATAGGCACACAGAGTGCAGCATTCTGCCACCACTGTACACCACAGCAATATTCCCACTAATAGAGAGGGGATGGAAACTATCCTGTCTTCCTGTGAGAGATCTTCACATACAAAGAGTACCTGTGATTTCAAAGAGTCTAAAAGTTTGCAGAGTATCTAGTGAGAGTCTTTTTCCAAAAGCAAAGAGCTCCAAACAGTTCAAAATAATGATTTCCAGCTTCACAGTGTCAACAGGCACAGGAATGGTGGAAAAAGCTGTAGAATAACATCTTAAAAACCTAAAATTGACTTATGGATCAAATGTAAGCCAGAAGATGAAAGCAGTAGGACATACTTCATTCCAGTTTTGCAGAAAAAGTCCCATGGGGATTAAATCTGACAATGCCAAATCCATTTTCCATGGCAGGGTTATGCAAATGGGAGCACACAGCCAGGACTTTCCTAGGGAAGCTGGTTGCAGCCTTCACTGGGAAAGGGCCTTGTGGAAATGGAACAAGGCATTCCGAGGTGGAGGTGGGGCAGGCCATTCCCCTTGCTACAGAGCTGCATATTTCCACACCCAGAGATGATGTTTAGGCTTGGCTCCGACTCCAACCATTCAGTTTGTTTTGGGGAATGCCTCAAGAGAGTAAGAGAGCTCCTAGCACAGCAACAGCCACGCAGATTCCCAGCTCATTCCCAGGTACATGCTGCGCACGCACCTCCAAAGGCACCTGCATGCAAAGAGGCAGGAGCCTGGCAAGGGCTACGAGACCATGCAATGCATCCCTGACAAAGGTGATAATTTAAAAGGAAATAGCAATTTGGTGTGTAATAAGGCTGAGATCCTTAGTTTTTGCCCACAAAAGGACTAATCACCATCCCCATAACTGAACCAGGGAGCACACTTTCAGCAGCAGCTCTGCATGGAAGAAGAGTGCCACCTTCCTGTTTCCAAACCAGACCATCCCAACTACACTTCACCAGCAGCCTGCCCTCCTTTTGCGGTTTTTAATACACCCAGCTCACAGCCCTACTCTTCTACAGTTTTAATAGACAAGTTATCATTGAGATATAAATGAAAAGTAGGAGAAAACTACAGAAAAGAGCATGGCTCTGACTCCAGTAAAAGAGAAGGGCTGTGTTAATTTGCCGGAAATTCCATTTTCTCCCCTCTCTCTCTCAAAACTGTGTACAAATTAGACATTTACATGACAGATGAGTATGTTCCTTTCCTAGGGAAAGTACTCTGCTGGAACTCAGAGCTCGGGTAAGTTCCATGTAATGTGGCCGTTGCCAAGGAAACTACTTGTTCTTAATTGAATAGTAGAGAAAATATTTGTGTAACTTATTGGCACATAAATTAAGGTTGCCCTTGAGCAGCCTTAAACTCACACAACCTTTTTCTTTTTTTTTGAAGCAAATTGTCCTAGTTTCTTAGATTTTCTTCTAATGTGCAAATATCATGGAAGAGTCACACCATGTAGGTGGCCTCTTCTCTGACTCTGATCACTGTTAAAGTTGCACAATGCTTAACTTCAGGACCTAAAAGAGAAAAATGTTGATTATTACAGAGGTGATGACAATACAATCCAAAGCAAGTATGGGCTAGGAAGGAAAAAGGTAGTAAAATAAGCTCTTGCAAATAAATCTTCTCCCAGAAAGATTACCATGTACTCAGTGATAAAAGTGATGATAACCTCAGATTGCCCACACTGGTGTAGCTCCACTGAAGTCAATAGATTCATGCTGATTTAGACCTGCTGAGCCTTTTACTCATTTCTTGTCTTTGCTCTGCCACTGTTTTTACTATATATTCAAATTACTGTTGGTTTCTAAAGGACAAAAGAAGTGGGTTTCCAGAACAAGCGTTTCCTTGCATGCAAAATCTGAGAGTCAGGACAGGCTAGTTAAGTTAAGCCATAATCCACTGCTAATGATATGAAGGATGCACAGACTTTGCACAGCCTCTCAGCAAAGGAAAATTGGGACAGACATGGACTACATCACCCTACCCTTAACTTTCATTCCTTGGATGCTGCTGGGAAACAAGAGATATAACTATATACAATAGGCTATATCAGACGTTGAAGGTGAATTCTCAGTTAAGTACTTAGTTTTTCAGTTATTTCTGTCAGGCAAAAGGAAAAGGTGTTGATATCTTACTCTTTAACAGGATTTGTCAGGAGGGAGGCATCCGACAACCGAATAGATTATATTGCTTGAAAGATATGCATTTTTACTTTCTCCCTCCCATATGTAGGATGCTCATCAAATACTACCTATAATATTTTGAAACATTAATGTCTAGTTTAATTGAAGCTTCTCTGGAATGGTCTCATTAGATGTGTCACAAAAAGGAGGTAATAAAATAAGGGTAATTAGATTTGGATCTTGTAAGAAACCAATTAACACCAGCAAACATTAAACTAAAGTATTTAGCTTTCTCTTGGTAAATTGTCTTCTCTTAAACCACAGTCTTAGTATTTCAGAAATGAGGAATGGTTCTTCCATTCCTCAGGTTCTTCAGAACACCAATCATCATCCTGGATTGCAGCATCCCTACGACAAAGCTGCTATATTAGAAGTCTGCAAAAATGCCTTTAAATAAAGGACCAGTGAAATACTTATTACGTAGTCCCTTGTCACTCATTTATTTCATTTGCTTAATAAAATGTGACTTTTAGAGTTTGAACAAAAACCAGATTCTTTTCCAAGTGATTCCTCTTTCCACTAAAGAGGAGGGAGAATAGTGATGAGTGTGGTGTCCTTTCACTCAGTGATAAGCCACTGCAGAGTCCATAAAATCAGGTAACTGAGGATAAAGCTTGCTTAATTCAGGGTTATGTGGCTGTCAGAAAAACCCACTGAATAAAGTGTAGCAAAATGGTATCTGACCAGGGCAGGGAGCCCAAACAGCATCATATAGGTGACCCTGTCATTTAAGTTGAACTTGTATTAATAATGGTCCTTAACAAGCTGTCAATCTCTAAGGAGAGCCTTTTGTGCCTTTTCCCTGATGCTTTTGTGTTCGCTTACTCGATGGCCACAAATCAGCCCTAGCTGAGTTGCGGTCAGTCCTAGGGCAGCTTGGGAAAAACGAAGCTTCTTTCTCCTTGTCTTCCCTATGCTCTTGCTTTTCTCCCCTTTCTTTGCCTTTCACTGCCACACAAATCATAAAAATTGGAGGCTGGGGGTCAAGCTGAGTAAAACAAGCAGATACGAGTTTTCTCTTTGTTTCAGTGCAGAGCACAGATGGGAGGAGGGAAACTGCTGTTCCACTGAGATAACTGCCGGATAGAAAATCTGAAAGTATCCCGACGACACTGGGAAATAGGGTGTTTTTCAGTCAGTAGGAAACCCAAATGGGTTTTTTTATACCTGCTGAACAGTAATAGCAAACAACTCACTGAGTACTTAAGCTCTGCTCCACTTCTCCTACCTTTTCTTCTTAAATGCTAAAAAAAAAAAAAAAAACAAAAAACTTAAAAATGACAAATCAAACTAAAACTAAACAAAAACCACCATACTGAGGACAAGAAAATAATCTGAAGGTTTGGACAGGCTACAGGAAAGCCTAGGACTCTCAAAACCATGCAGCAATTAGTGATCTTCCATCACTCATTCATTCTGCTGGTGGCCTGTTCCTGGACTCCAAGCAACTGAAGGGCAGAGTGAGAAATGCAAAGTTTAACCTAAATAGAGACACTGGTATCAGCTGAACTTCTGGAACTGTGTTCTCAGTTACTTCAAGATACAGTGACACAGAGCAAACTTCTCACTTGGGACACTAAAGGTGCTGTAAGGTTTGTCTCAACACTGGGCTTGCTCACTGTCTGTGATCCATCTCTTCAGACACAAAGTAAGAGTTCACCACAGTGTAAACTCCAGCAGGCTCTGGAGACAGTGAACCACAGCACCTCCTGCATCTTGTAGGCTCCCACCTGCCTCTTCTCGCAACCTGTGTGGATTCAAGGCACAGCCAAACACACCCCATCCCTGCAGGCTTTGAGCCCTGCCTGCACCCTGACTGTAAGCAGTAATGTGGACACACAGCATGGGAGTTGGGGAGGGCATAACTCTGGCCTGGGGATGCCCCTTCCCCAGCCCAGCTCACAGCATGGTGCCACGTGACGTGTGCTGCCTGATTGCCCTTGCTGGGCTGGGTTGCACCCTGTGCTCCAGCATCACGATCAAAGCAGCACAAAATAATGAGGGTGTTTGCAGAAAGGCTTCTGCTCAGTCTACCCACTCTCACTAGATTAAGTCCTTTAGGGTATGTTCAGTTTACCTTGATTTGCATTGAAAGACACAGATTACCCAGTGACTGCAATACTGGTTAGGGCTGTGACAACTCTTTTGACATTTCACTAGTCTAAAATCCCAGTTGTAGAGGACTTTAAGCACTTGGGCAGCTGACAATTCTCATGAGAGGTAGGGGTGAGTGGAATAGAAGCAGGAGAGAGAAAATATGCCTTTTCTTTCAAGTAGCTTCTTAGCCAGCTTGCATGCAGCTACGCCAAATGACCAGGAGCATGGCTGTCCCTGCTTATTAGAAAAAGATGCACTTGTCTCTTCGATGTGGAAATTCAGATTATTTTTGTTAGCCACCAACATTTTTGGTTTTTCTCCCACCCTTGAGTATGCATGTTTCCTGTTTGGAAAGGAGACATTTCCTGTGAAAATTGTATTTGCCCTTTAATACTCAACATCACAAAAATAACTTAACAACCACAACTGGTATAATGGTTGAGACAGGAAAAAAGCTAAGTATAATCTCAGCACCGACCCACAAGAGGACAGCAGATTTGCAAATGAACCACATTGGGTTTGTGCAGCAACTTGTGCCCAGATTATGTTTCCTTTTTTTTTGTCACCAGCATGAGCAAACCATTTTCTCACTCTGATCCTATGTTCTGATCTCTCACTGCCTCTAGGATCATAATCCATACCTTCATTTTGGTATAGTGAGAAGCATTCAATTTCTGCTAAGTGCTTTGGCGTCTCAGATGAAAGGGCATTTAGATGTGAAAAGTGTTTTATTACCATTGTTATTGACTTGTTTGAAAGGCAAACCTCAGCCTGTCAAGGCTCTGCTAAACAAACACCATCCAGGGCTTGAGAGGCAGCAAAGCCCAATTCAATTACAGAAAGCACCTACCTCTGCAAACTTTGGGAACTGAACAAACTGCTAAGATCCAAATTCCACCTTTCGTTGCTAACAAGCTTAGTGAAGTGATGAAAGTCTTCTTTTCCCGTGCTTTCTTTAGCTACATGTAGTTTTGCTCATAGTCAAGGTTGTTTCCTTTTCAGCTCATTTCTTTTGTGTATTTCTTATAACACGGTTTTTGAAAAGAAAGTGGAAGTAGCTATCTGTAGTTATCTTCTCGCGGAGTAGTGTAACCAAAATAAAAAACTGACAGAGGAGTCTTCTCAGCAACTTTGTTTTGCCCAGTGCTGTGCATTCTCATTCTTGCTCCTTGAGCTACACTTTGCCACACGTAAAGCACCTTCTGTTTGAAAAAATGCATGGGAAAGAGTTGCTTCCCTCATTTCTAGCTCTCATTCTTCTACAGCTTTACACAAAAAAGAAAAAAAAAAAAGTGCTTCTTTACCTTATTCTAACAGCTGATAGATTGAAGAAAACTAGTGAGTATTTATTGATTACAGTCACACCTTGGACCAGCCAAGGACCAGCTGGTTGACCTAACTGCTGGTAGCAGCCACCTGCATGGCAGCAGTGCGAGGCTCTCCCTCCCACCCTGGCTTCACAGGACTGAGCCACTGCTCATCCTGAGGAGGGCAAGCTCAGGCATTGCACAAAACAGAGGAAGGGGATTGATGCAAAACCTTTGAGGACTACTGGCTTACAAGAAAATCACTCAAATTGTGACTTATATTACATCCGACACCAGATATTCAAGGTTTAAAAAAAAAGGCCCATCAGTTGCTATTAACAGACACCACTATCTAATGAAATGAGAGTAAGTGTTCTCTTGATTTATCTTGATAAGGCATTAGACATTTATTACAGAAAAGGAATAAAGACTCAAACAGGTTCATCCTGCTACATGCTGAACTAGATTATTTAGTCTATTATCTGGTTTTGGCTTTTGTGTATTGATGAGTTTGTTCTATTTACTAATGGGGTTAAATGGAAGCAGAATTAGGTCTCTCAGACCAGGATGGTTATTATGGCTTTTTATGTCCCACCAATACATCAGTATTCACAGTCTCTACTTTATTTTCCAAACTCAGATTGAAATTATGTTAAACCTAGGAAGGGAAGCATATAATATATGGAACTTTCATATACAGAAAGCATTTGTTATAATGAATCTCTTTTTACATGGTAAGTCATACTCGGAACAAATGCAGGACTCATAGCTTGGCAGCAAATTACACTGCTGTTTCTCAAAACTAGGAACTAGGTTTTAATTTGCTGATTGTAAAATGTGAAATGGCCTGTAGGAAGGATGCTGAAGAATGCAGATTTTATTATGGAGATGCTGGACTTTGATTTAATTTATAAAGAAAGTGCGGTTGATGGGTTTTAGCTGCTGAAGTAAAAGACTTTCTTATTCATTCTTCTTGGCATGCCAGAAGAGAGGTCACAGAAATGCAGTCTTTCAATAGCAGGTCTTGGCAGGGATCTAAAGGCTAACTAACAGCAGTTTGGAAGTGGGGTTTTATCAGCAGTGCAGGTAAATACCACTCTTAGCAAATTACATGAGGAAATCTGCCAAGGCTGCAGGGTCTACAGGTCATCTGGAGGAGATGTTTGAAGTGTTATCTATTTGAATAAAAAAATTAAAAATCAGAATGCCCTTTTCACATATTAAAGCCCAGTGAAAGAGCACTATCAAAAGCAAATTTTCTGATAATGGGTAGGCACAGGTGGCTTGCAGTAGTTAAAAGCATCTTGGAAATATTAAGAAGGAAAAATCAATGGCATACAGATTCCATTTTTGGGAGTATTCTAGAGTGAGGTTGCCCTTTTGTGCATTCATCATGCACCAATATCATATTAATCGCAGAGCAGGTGGAAGAAGGACTCTGCAACACTTTCCTGCATCAAACCCCATTCACGTAAAACTTCTCCCATCTGCTTCAGACAGCTTGGAGATTGCTACGCCTGCAGCCAGCAGCTATTATCTAGACTGATCACATGAAGTTCATAGTCAATTTGAAAAGCCAGGCCTGAAACAGGAGCTAAGAGAAATAAGCTGCTGATTTCCACTAGGCAAGGATTCTTAAGAGACCTAGCTAAGAGGAAACTTTGTAGGTAGCAAATTCTGGGTGCAACTGATGACTTTCACCAAACTGACTTTGACCCAAAGTTAATCATAGACCCTATCTGGTACATTGTCAAATGAATATCACGTGGTGCTGGTCCAGTGCAGGAGAAGGGGGACACTGCTACAGATATAGGCAAGGAAGCTCAGAGACTTCTCCCATATATGTGTATGGGAAATTTTTCCTCCAAACCTGATTTTGTGAAGGAATCAGAGAGCCATAGAAATGACAGTTAGACCTGTGGCAGGTCTCTAGTCTGATCGCCGTCTCAAAGAGGCCTATCACCAGCATGAGATCAGGACAACTGCAGCTTTATGTAGCAAAGCTGTGGAAACCCTCAAGGTTGGTGATAGAAAACCTTCCCAGGTAACCTGCTCCAGTGTGGCAAAACCTCCTGGTGAAAGTGCTTTTCTTAATGCTCATCCTGGACAATCTGTGGTACACGTTGTTACCCTTGCCTTTTGTCTTATCACCTGTAACAACTAGGAAAAACTTGGATTTATAGCCTTACTAACTCCCTTGGATTCATCATCTCGTTAACTGCTTTTTATGAATTTGTAGGCTGCTATAAGGTAAGTTCTTCACCTCCTTTTCATCAGATTAAACAAACCCAGTTCCCTCAGTTCCTCTCTACAAGTTCTGCACTTTAAGTTCCAAGATCTTGGAGCCATCCATTGGGTTTTTCCCATCCACTCCAGTTTTTCTACTTCACCTTGGACAAAAGGTCCAGCTTGCCTTATCCATGACAGGAGCACATCTGGCTACTGTTGACTCTGGCATTCACCCTAACGCCTTGTTCCTTTTCATTCTGGTGTTGTTCAGCCTGTCACTGCCCAGCCTGTACTGACACATCTGATTATTCCACCCCAGCCCCAGAACTTTGTTCTTCTCCTTGCTGAATTCACAAGGCTGCAGTGTACCCAGTGAAATATTTATCCAGGTGTCTCTGGGGTGAAGTTCTGTCTCTCAGAATTTCAGCCACACTCCAGGACTAGTGTAGTCTCCAGTTTGCAGAGGATATGCTCAGTATCATTTCCCAGGTCACTGATAAAGACACTGAACAATAATAGTCCCAGTATCAACCTTCAGGGTAACCTGCTTTCAACACGCTGCCAAGCCATTTTTTGTCACCCTTTGGCAAGGAGGAACAGCCATTGGACGCACTGAATGTAGATAACACATCCCAGAGAGCCAGAAGCAATTCTGTCATACGTGGTCACCTAAGGTGGCTTTTAGCAGCAGGTTTGGGAAAAGTTGTGATTTCAGCAGTTGCTCTGTAGAGACAAACCAAAACCCTACAACAGAGCATGGGTGAATTGCGTGCTGAGGTTGGGCATTCTCTCTTCACATTAAACCACATTAAATGTATTGAGCTAGAGGGAAATGACAGATACCATGAGCCCCAGCAATAGCTGTACTCTTCATTTCAGCAAAATTAGTGGGGAGAAGTTGAATGGTATGTTTGCTGGCTGAGACAGATGGGTGGTGGACAGGACTGACATAGATTCCTCTCAGACCTGTGGGCATCAGTGTCTAAATCTGTTTGCTCTTGTGTTAGAGACTGGCAGCAAAGGAGCAGGAAGTGGAAATGAGGCAGTGAAGACTGTAGCAATAGGAAGAATCTACATGTTTTCCACTTGACCAAAATTCTTCCTAATCCTACACTTCCCTGAGCATTAGCTATTTTTCCCCAAGTATTTACTAACCCAGTGAAGAAGCTCAAAGTAACACTTGTTCTTTCCCAGCTGCTTTCAGAAATGGAAACTGGACCCATGGGATTAATTACATTAGTTATAAATCTCTAAGTATATCTCCTTTGAAGATATATTTTCATGGAGAAGGGCTTTGATCAAATGTACTTCTACCACGGAAAATGTCTGCTGTATCATAGATCATCTCCTATCTCCCTTGCAACTCTGATCCCATCATACCAACTCATTTCCCTTCAGGCAAGAGTTTAAGACTGCACAGGAAATAGAGTGTGGCAAGAGAGATCAGGCTGTAAAAGCAAAGGGGAATATAAGATTCATTTTCCAAGACAAATAATTTCATGTCAGCCAAAAAATGTCAGTATTCACATTCAGAGAGAGAACAGCAAAATACTTACATATCTAGACCTCTTCTATTAGCATATAAAGTGAAGAAAATTTGAACAAAAAAAAAAAACTACCTAGGGTAATTGTCATTTCGTAGGCATCACTGATCACGGATTTCACCAACTCATCTAGTTAATAGAGGTCTTCCTTCAGGCCTTTCCATTAGGAAAAGTGTGAGCAGGTGGTTTCCAAACTTGCTTTGAAGGCTTCTGGATATTTGTCCTAGATTACAGAGGACTTGGACTTGCCTTCCATAAACTGCAGAAACACAGGCACCTCATACATCTGAGTTCTGTTATCTAGGGGTGTTTACACTGGCAAGTTACTCTTAAATTTTTAGGAGTGGGGGGGGAAATTTCAACTGTTAAAGCATTTAGGAATTTCAGACTGAGGACTTCACAGCAGTGTGATTGAAACTGCTTTTAGAGGCAGTGACAGGATGGGCGCCTTGATGAGAAGATTGAGAGAAAAGTTGTGAGAGCTGGAATGGAGGCTGGAGCATCAGAGAGTTTCCCAGGGACAAGGAGGGGGAAAAACCATAGTAGTGATCTGGAACATATGTGAGGACATGAGAAAAGCTAAGACGGGTCAGTGACCGTGTCAAAGAAGGGCTCTTTGCTGGACAGGAAGCTGGCCCAGAGTGGTCAGCCCGACCTCAGAGAGTGCAGGGGAAAACAGCATGTCCCTCCTCCTCCCTTTAGCATCCTTTCTCCTTCCAGACTGAGAAAGCTCCAAGGAACACAAGCCCTCTACTGTCAGAACACACTCCTCCGAGACCCACACACAAATGCCCCACAAGCTGTACTGAACAGTTTCCTTGCTTACATGGAAACAACAAGCAGTGTGAAAACTTCAGACAAGAGTTCACTACTTTGTTTCACTAAATAAGCCATTCAGAGAGAGGAACAAACCAACAAAACCCCAGAGTCTGCGTCATAGAAAAGACTGTATTTAGTCAAATGTTAAAAAGAAGCATGGGCTTGGACTGCCAACACATCTGAAAATATTGCAGCCCATTCCTGGTGCAGTTGTGCCAGAAGGGAGGGACAAAAAATTTATTGAGCAGCTATGTGATGGGATTTGAGTTGGGAGGTTACTCTACCATGTACTCACTCATGCAGCTTCTCTCAGTGCAGGGAAGTTAACATATGCCATGGTAGGCCATGCACTATTTCTTTCTGAGTGTTTCTCAAACAGCATGCAAAGCTGAATAAATTCCTCTATGCAAACTATTTCTGAGACATCCCACCCAGGGACATTTTCCCTATTCAACAAGAGAAGGAAGTGATTCTGGGTGCAGAATTTCTATGTAATATTTTCCATAGTATCACTGAGAAACAGCCCAGTCTCCAAGCACATGCCCACGTTACTGAGAAGTCCAAGCAGCGCAGGTCAGGGTCCCTGGCAGCATCAGAGGGCTGTGTCCCACAGGTGTGGTGGCCCTGACACCATGGTCCATAACCACAGTGCTCTGTACTGGTGGGAAGCTTTAGCTCAAGGCTGCAGAACAATTTTCAAGTGGTCACCTGGGCAGACCACCAAACTTTGGTGACTGCAGTTACCCCCCTGAGTCTTTGCCTCCCTGCAGAGTGGCAGTGCACCACCGAGGAGCCCTGCACTGCTCCCAAGGGGTGACGGGCTCTCGGTGGGGTGTGAAGCAAGAAGAGCTTGCAGTCTGATTGTAAAGAATGCAAAGCACTTTTGGATTCTTCTGGATGAATGACAAATAAATGACAACAGTGAAGTTATTAACTGGCTGACATAACTGGCTCATTCAGACTCCCAGCTCTGCTCAGTATCTGCATGACCTCACCTCTGCTTGGGAGACAAAGTTTTTACTTAATGGTTGGCCAAATATGAAAATTAAAAAAAAAAAAAAAGTATTTTTCTGGCAAGAGGGATGAGCAATGACAGCAGTCTGGGCAGGGCAGTTCACCGGCCAGCTTTGTCAGCTCAGGAGGTGACTTCAGCTGGAATTAGCAGAGGGAATACCGCCCAGAGACCAAGATAAGCAAACAAGAGTGACCAGAGAGAAGAACACCAGCCTTCCCTCCCGGGAGAGAGGACAAACAGGGCTGTGCAAGGTTTCTGCGCATGGAAACGGCTGACTGAACACCACACTGCCACCTTCCACCGTGGGAAGAAGCAATTGCATATGGTCTCCCAAGCAAAGCCTTGCTCAGTGCAGGTTGGATTTCAAGTGAAGCACTGTGTAAGAGAGAACTGGTTTCTCACTAATTTCCCTAATTTACAGCTACAGCTGCGTTATTGTGTTTACATTTCATATGACAGGCTCTTATATCACAGGGCCTAGGAGACGACCAAAACAAACTGTACACAAAGAACAAATAACTGGCTAGGCTTCACAATGACAATCAGCAAAATAAAGATAACTCATTAAACTGGAGGAAAGGGTGTTTCCTTTAAAACCATGGGTGCACAGGCAACTGCCTCACAGTCAGCAAGCACCCAGCACTGCTGCAAATCCTTCATCACACATAACAGGCAAGAAGTGCACTGGCAGACACTTTGGAGACACCCACGTGTCCAGGTGCAGGGTCCCCTCCAGGCACATCCCTCCTGGGGGCAGCAGACAGTGGCTCTGGAGGATTGGTGATGAGGCACCTGCAGTGCCCACTAGGTCAGCCCATCTAGAATGAGCCAAAAGCCCTTGTCATCCTGTCCAAACCCCACTTTTGGGGTACACAAGGAGATTGCCTGGGGTAACTAGGGAAGAAAGACCGTGAAAACAGCAAGAAAAAACTTTGCTTTCTGATAAGAGGCGTTCAGACACCTCACTCCGCACATATGAGAAGGAAGTAGGGACCTAAGCAGCTTTACAAAGTTTGCACATACCCATCGGATGAGGAATTTTGTCATTTCAGGTTATTACTACATTCTCTTACAGTCAGCAACAAAACCCAGTTTAAAAATAGGAAGCAGTTGCAGAGAGGAAAGGGGAACAGGATGAGTTTTCTGTTTGCTTTACACAGGAACTTGGCAGTCTTGTCTCTGTTGACTGCAGTGCTGCACATCATTCCTGCATCCCCAACAGTCCTCTTCAACACTGGACAACCCCATACCATCACCTGCCTCAGAGCCATCACCTGGCTGTGAGCTGCAAAAGCATTTTTTTCTGATATGCAATGTCATGTTCAGAAGGTTGACTGGAATCCCAACAGGACAGCCCCCTTTTCCTTTCTATTACCTAATTTTGAAAGTATTGATGGCTTCATTGTTGGTACTGTCTTGCCAATAGAGTTGTATCATATTCATGCTGAAATTTGATTAATTTTCCCCATGCTACAGAACAAATGGCTCAACAAGGAAAAAGTCTTTATTTGTATAGATGCTGGATCTCTTATTTACCCTTCCTTGCTTACAGAGGTATTTTAATGGACAGGTGGGATAATTTGTTACTCAGAGTTAGACCTGGTTTCTAATTTTGATTCAAATATAGTACTCAACTTTCACCAGATGAAAGATTTTTCCTTTTAAATCAATTCTTCTATTACTAAAACTTTAAAGTACACCACTCAACTAGATATTTGCGCATTCTCACATCTATAATGTGAACAAGGCTTGTCCGTTGTTTCCTAAATGGCCTCCTGGATTTTTGCCTGGAATTAAATGCATCAGATGACATTGGACCATCTGTGCTGTGCTTTGCTATTATTTTATTCTGAAAAATAAATGAACTGAAGAAGGCATTATGGTAGTTGCATCTGTCCATTAAAGGGCATGTGTTAAGCCAAAACCCAATATAATTCAACTATTATAAAATTATCATTTTATAAGATCTTCTTTCTCTGAAGAAAATACATAATGTTCATTAATATTTCATTATTTTTTATGTGATTTCTCACTTTCTGTTTAGGCTTGGAAGATTTACAGTGGAGCACTTAAAATCTAAAATATGCTGACTGTCAGAGGCCTGACTTGACTCTGGCTTGAGAGGACAGTTACTTCTCTGGTCAAATTCTGTACTCATTTAGAACGAGAATGGAACAACCTCTGAATACATATATAACCCCACTGTAATAAACAGAACACTGCATTCCAGGTTATCCAGGTTATGTCTGTCCGTGTTCTATGTGATCATGCACCAAATAATATAATTTTTTAATTCTAAAAAGTATTTTCTTCATGACTAATAGCAAATGCCACCAGGCAGCATGCAGCTGTGTAAAACAGTGCAAAAGTGTAGTCACATCCTGGCAGAGCCCCGAGGCAGACTTCCGAGCAAACCCCTCCAAGTGAGGGTGCAGAACCCACCCCGACACGTGAGCACTTTCACCCGACCACAGCGCAGGGCTGTGTAATGCATGATGTGCTGTGACTCTGGGCTGGGCACAGCTGCACTGCAGCGTGCCTAACATTACTGCCTCTGCACACTGCAGAGGGCTCGGGCTGCACTGGGGGCTGCAACTCCAGGAAATTATGACTTCTGTTCTCCCCTTAACTGCAGCTGCATCTGCAAAGTATCTCACCCAGCTTATAATTTAGGGCACAAATTTAAACTTAACTAACTTCTGCAGTGTCTTCCTCTTCTATCATAGATAACTTTACAAACTCCCACCAGGAGTGGGCATCCCTTTATTCTGTGCACTTCTGCTTTACTCTCCTTGCTTTCTTCTGGACGCTGTCAAGAATGTTTTGCCCATAAGGTTTTACCACTTGGCAGTGAGTGTCTTTGCCACAATCAGCATCCCTCCACTGAGGGAGAAAGCTCCTTGAGAAAGGCAAAGCTGTCTTAGGGGGCAGGAAGAGACTTCCTGCTTCTCTGCAAGTCAGCAGCCAGCGTGGCTGCCCTGTGGTCTGGCCTCCCTTGGGACACTCCTCATGTTTGAAAAACTGGTCTATCTCCAACAGTATTGACAACTGTGTTTCTTTGGGCTTGTTTGACTCGGGTTTCAACTGATTTCTCTTTAGTTTTGACTTGTCAGCAGACTATGTCTGTGATTCCTTATGAATGGAAATACCATAGGCTTTTTGCAAACATGGTTTCTGTTTCTGCGTTATTTCTTGTGTCAAATTATATCGTGTTCTTTCCCTGGCTGCATCCTGAACACTGCAAGATGCTCTCTTACGTTTCAGGATCAAGAAGTTCCTGTCTCTTGACTTGGTATGCCCTTGAGACAGAGCAGCGTGTGACAAGAGAGCAACTTCAGAGACTCCTACTTTGCCCAGAGTGACAGCACAGAGGTGGAATCTTATCTGTACTAGTAGCTCTTTCCCCTATGCATCAAGTCCTGACGTGTTCTTTATTTGTGACTACAAACCACAGACTTTCCACCAATTTCTCCCTATGCTCATCCTCATTTTCTATTCTGCTAAGCAAACCTGCTCTGCTGTAAACATTGCTCAGGACAACTCAGAGAGGCTTTTTCAGCCACACAGAATCTTTTATCTCTCAGGACTCCAGAAGCTGAAAAGATCAACACTTTAACATGTTGGTATCTTTCACATATTTTTGTTTTCCATTTTCATCAATAAGTCATGTCCCCTACTAACAGAAGGGTAAGCAGAATTCACAAGGAACTTAAAAACTCAAGGCTTCTCATGTGTAATACATACAAATCATACAATCACAGAAACATTAAGGTTGGAAAAGACCTCCAAGATCATTAAGTCCAACCTTTGATAACCACCTTGTCAACTAGACCACAATAATAAGTGCCCCATGTCCTGCCATTTCTTGAACACTACCAGGGATGGTGACTCCAGAACTGCTCTGGACAGATCATTGGGATGCCTCATCACTCTTTTACTGAAAAAAATCTTTCTGATTCTGGCCAATCCAAACCTCCCCTGCCACAGCTTGAGGCCACTTCCTCTTACCCTGTCACTTGCTGTATGAGAGAAGAGGCCAATCCTCACCTTGCTACAACGTCCTTTCAGGCAGTTTTAGACATCAAGGTCTCCCCTGAAACCATCCCCTGAAATCCATAGATACAATTTATATGTACGTAATATAAGGATGTATTATATATTATATACCATATAGCATATGTGTGTGTGTGTGGTTTACATATAATTACTATAAATAAATAATGTGTTATTGTGAAACTAATCCAGGTAAAAGAGAATTAATTCCTGCTCTGTTTCTCAGCAAAGAAAGGCAGGAGCCATGCTTTGCCTGACGTTCATGTTCCCTATCTGATAGAGGCTGAGCTATGAGGCAACACCAAGTGGGTTCATAGCACCCTGTAGAGCTCTACCTGAAAACTGAGCATTTTTCAGAGGTCAGCAACAATTACACATGACAGTAGTACAGCCTGACTGAGAGTGATTTCAAGTTACCAAGTCCCATAAAGGAAAGTTTTTTCATGTGGAAGAGGCTGATCAACTGGCTGAGCAGCTTTGAAACTTGCTCCCAAGCGCCACTGCCCGTCCCTGAGAAGAAATGAGCCATTTGGAGGCTAGATGTTGGATCTGTGATAACTGCCTAGACCTCCCCTGTAGCAGATAGAGACCTTGGAAAACAGCCAACATGAAAATGGGGATGTGAATCCTGTATCTGAGCCCTGTTCCACTTTATTCATGCAGTTGCCTTGTGACCCCTCTCCCAGAAACACCATTTTGGCTTGCTGAGCTCTTTGCCACCAAGATGAACTTCAACACCTGCCCTGGGCTGGCACCACTAAAGCTCCACTACAGCTTGTCTTCTCTGTACATGCCTGCACAGTTTTATCACTTTAGAAATATCCATGGACTTTTTAAAGAGAAATTGCACACTATATTAACCCTGAGTGTAATAGGAAAAATGGAGCAACACAGCCAAGATTTTAATGAGTTCTATAATATTACTGATATTTTTGCCCCAGAGAGACAAACACTGTCAGCAAGCTTCCTCTGCCAGATCTCAGAATAGACTCAAAAACATCTCAAAGTCTCATTAAATGAAGGCAGCATACATCTCTCTGCAAGGAATGCAAAGGAAAGCATTTAAAACTTGTAGTTTCACACCCCAGGGACAGGAGCGAGACACGCAACCCTTCTGTTTGACTGAGGCGTAATACAAAGTGTTGATGCATAAACATTTTCAAATGAGAGGCAATGCTAGAGCTCAGGAGGAAGCAGACTGCAAGCCACAGTAGTGTGAGCTGCAGATTTGGTTAGCTTCTTCAAACTGTCAGCTCCGAGGTGTGTTTTATCCATCTCCCTCCCCCACTGCTGAAACCCTACAAAGTCTGCTGTGACTGGCACCTTCTCATAACCTCTGGATTTCTGTAGCAGTGGTGCATCCTAGTCAGATGCATTTGTCCTGTTTCATGGTTCCAGGAAAATCATGCATCGTTTGGGTTCTTCAGCATTGCCTTCAGACATTGAAAAGAGGGCAACCCCACGGGCTGGGCTCAGCAAAGGTTGTGATGGAACTGTGAGTCCTACTATGTTCTCTGCCCTTGCAGTCATGCAGGATAACAGGTATCACATCCTAAAGTGCACTTCCATTAGCAGGAAAGTCAAAGACCTGAGGTGATCAGAGTGCTACAAAGAGGTTCATCCTTATGCACTGCCCCTCCAAGGCAAGCAGACCCAAGGAAGGAGCCACAAGTCCCTGGGAAACCCACTGAGCACACCAGCTCCTCTGCAGAAATCACAGACACATTCCCTCACACACACACTGGAGACCCTGACACCAGAGGCACACCAGAGGGGATGGGGGCTGATAATGTAGCCAACTCTCATGACTTTATCATGAGTCTTGTAATGGCCAATGTTTATTTTAAAGTTCCTGGAGTCATAGTTTCATAGAGCTAGGAATAACATCATCCTGGGAGCTGATGCTTAGTGACTATCCACAATTTCCCTGAATATATTCCAGTGGTGTGCCTTTCCTTCTATATTCTTCAGCTTTCCCACAGCAATTCTGCCTTTTGTCATATTATCAAGCACTGGAACAGGCTACCCAGGGAAGTGGATGAGTCACCATCCCTGGAGGTATTTACAAGACAAGTAGATGTGGGGATATGGGACATGATTTAGTGGTGGACTTCACAGGGCTGGGTTAAAGATTGGCCTTGAGGATCTTAAAGATCTTTTTCAACTTAAAGAATTCTATGACTCCATGACTAAAGCACATATTGCCCAGACAGACCCAGAGAGTTAGTCAATCCATCTCATCTGCATGTGTGATCTGTTTCTCTCAGTATGTTACCTTCGTAAGGCTACAAGTCTCATCAACAGGATAATTGTTACAGGAAAGGGACCCTGTTGGCCAACATTAATTGCACCGCACTCAATTTCTGGTTGTTCCCACATCTGCTTTCTGGTGCCTGGCCTGTGTCTGTGTATGATTATGTGGGAACCATAGCATATATTTAAGATAAAATAAATATTTGGTCCTTGTAGTTTCAAGGCAAAAGCTAAAACCCCAAAAGCTTATTAAAAATCCTATGGTTTATAACTCAGTATAATCTTATGGTTTTTAAGTTGCTTCTATGAATTTCTGGAGCCTGCTTTCATGAACCAGCAACAAAGTTCTGGGTGAAATAGTGGGAGTGGCCAGAGAATGGCTGGGGAATGGCATTGAGCCCCAAAAAGGCAACTTGAGGAAGGTTCCTGAGCTCTCCTCAGCTCTGGCTGAGACGGCTTCCAGCCTGCCTGGTAGGGTCAAAGATGAGGAAATAGCTAAGAATGCAGCTAAATAATAGCTAAACCGCTGACAGGAGCACACACACAGCTTGCAGGACTGAATGTGTAGCTGTATGGCACTTCAGAAGAGAGGAGGGGCCACAGCACCTCAGCCTGATGCTGCCCCATCCTCATCACTCTGGGCAGCACCAGCCAGGAGCTACACTCCTGTGAACCTCTCCCCACAAACTCCTGCTTTCCAGCTTCTCTTAGTTAACTGCACTCACTCTGTGTGTAAATTCCCAGATGAATGAATAAAAAACACAAGCTTTCTGCTGACTACCAAGGGGTGTACTTTAATGTGCATTAAAGTGAACTGAAAGCCTGTGCCACAGGAAGAGCAGCTGCCGCCCCTGCAGTGGTGACCAAATGGTGAACAGGACCTGCACACCAGTGACAGCTGGGGTCATGCCTGGGTGTAGGACCTTTTTCTGCCACCAGACCCCTCACACCCTATGGACTCCCTGTACACCTACAACAAAACCAGTGTTGAGAGAACTGAAAATAGCTGAGACTGATTCTTGCTGTGTGAACATATAGACTCCCCAAGTTAGATCCCATCAGCTTCAGGGAGTGAAATCTGTAATACCTCACACACCATCGCTGCATATAGAAACCCCAAAAAACAAGCAACTGTCAGGGGAACAATGCTTTCCCTGGGGAGGCTCCTGGCATATAGGAATGCAGCATAAGGGAGAATTCACAGGAAACTTGGTCAGAACCGGAATCCCCTGTTAAACTTAAATGTGTGTCAGTTCCTGTTTAAACAAAATGTATAGTCTCCAAATAGCCACAGTGGTTAGTTAATCTCTGTGTTTTGTTACTACTCCAAACCCTGAGCAAGCCTGGACTTTTGTGGTATGTGTGGTACAAGGACAGGACAAGGCTAAAATAATCTAAAGACAAACATAAGATAAGATGAGAAAAGGAGGCAAAAATGAAAGGTTACAAATTTTGCAACAGGTCATTGAGCCACAGTGCAACCAAGTGTAGACATCAGTGCCTCTAATATCCGGTTCAGTGTCTGTTTCCCATTAGCTTAGCAAGCTCCTGAAAGAGAGCATAACTACTGTATCACCCACAAAGAAGTTGGATAAAATAAATATATGCACCTGTACAACCTATAGGATTTTTATGTTATACAAGAAGACCAATTTGAGTAACCATTTAAAAAGCTTGGATACCCCAAAGAGATCATCTTTCTTTCAGGTTTTTTGAGATTTCCTGAAATTCATCCGAAAGCTGCTCAGTGGCAGAAGCTGGTCAATGAGAACAGTGGCAGTGTTCTGGTGGCCAGTTTCTGGAGTCAAGCAAAGTAACTAGGAAACAAACTCCTGCCAGAGACAATTCAAGAACACAGTTTTTTCTTCATCTGAATTGCTTTTAGAGACAAACCTCCAGATTTTAAAAACCAGCTCAGACCAATCACCCCCTAACACAGGTCTAATCCAAACCAAGAAATCTGAGAAATACTGATGCAAACATCTGTACAGTGAAGACCCTATGAAACTGCAGCTTTATGGGAAGAAGAACACAGCAAGAAGACAATAATTTCCCTTCCCAGATGCCACCTCTTCTTCCATTTGTAGTCACATGTCTTCAGTATAAGATGTTTTTGTATGTTGTCTGTCTTGCTTGCTTTTCTACTACAAATCAATCAGCAAAAAACTTTCCTGCAGTTGCTATTCTCCTGTTATACCAATAACCTCTGCAGGAAATCCTTCCTCTTTTTTAAGCTGTAGAGTTAAAAAATAAAAGAAAAATTAATTGAGGTGAAATCTTTATGAAGTGAATTAATATATGTAAAATTTCCCATTGAGCCTTACAAGTGTAAAAGAGAGCTAGGTCTGGTTGCTCTCAAGTGCAAAACTTCCAAGCTATCTTACTCATGTAACTTTCCAGACAGGCCGTGTTGCAAAATAAGTAGGGACAATTGCTACTGTGGCCACATGCAATACTTTTAGAGAAATGCAAGCACAAAGGAAAAAAATATTAGAAGTCTCTACAGGAAATGCTTGCTTAAAATTCAGCTTCTTTGCTTGCAGGATTTGAATAATACTAAATTCCCTATGCTCTCTCAAGCAAGAGGCTGTGCTTTTGCAGATGACACTGACCCCAGTGAGCAGAAGTTCCAGCAGCTGGGAGACCAGAGTACACTTGGGGTGTGTGTAAGACTGCCACACTGAGGTCAAGGGAGATGAGGGACACACCTCAGCCTTAAATGAAGAGGGAAAAATAAACCAACAGTCAGTACTAGAACACTTCATAAAATAGATCTTTCCATTCTGTCAGCAGAAGCAAAGCAGATCCGTCCCACACCCCTGGCTAGTTTTGCTCTCCTCACTTGTCATAGAGTGTCATTTTTTTGGCTCCTGACCAGGCCATTCAGGGCTTTGAAGGTGCTTAAACTCACAAGAAAAATCAACAGCTATTTGCCTAACATTGTTCTTACCCACACTACTGTATTCTGTTTCCGTGAAATTAAGCTTCTTTATTACTGTCCATGACATTCCTGCTTTTTTAGTATTTACACAAACCTTTCAACACAAGAGTCTTAGGTGGAAAAAAGAAAGCAAAATCAACTTTTCAATTTTCTAGTTCCAATTTTTCTGAGCTGGATTAGCTATAAGGACCTTTTGCCCAAATTGCATAGTACTACCTGCTTAGTTTTGCAAGAAAATAGAGTGTTTCTTGAATAGAATAGGCCATTCTGAGCTTCTAGGGCTTTTTCAGTGTTCCATCTCTACAGATCTACTTTCAGCTTCTTTGGCTTGTTGCTATGGAAATCCAATCTGGTCAAGTCCATTGGGACATGACCAGGAATTGACAGGTATTTTAATATATGTCATTAAAACAGGCCCTGCAACCACAAACCAAGTAATTTCAAGACTGTTACAACACTTTCCATATGGGAAAGCAGATGTACAGAGAGGTGGTAGAGAAATAATCTGACCACAGAAATGCGAGCAAGAGCCTGCACTCTCTGAACATCAATCTAGTGCACTCTGCACGGGACTAAAGCACTTCTTTACACTGCATAACCTAAAACGTCCCTGAAGCGGGGATAATTCTCATACCAGAAAATGAGTTTGTATTTTATTATGGACAAGGTTATAAATAACCAAATGGCAAGGGAAAGCACCCAGAAGGCAGAGTCATTGGTGTCTGTGTGGTCTGTGTGTGTGCCAGACACACGTTACGAGAACGCTGAAGTGACTGATCCCCGCGGGGTCCCTGTGCCCACTGAGCGCAGAGGAAGGACCAGGCCTGTGGCATGAGTGGCTGTGTTACATCTCACTGCTGACAATGTGTGCCTCTGTGGTGCAGAGGTGTCCCTGGCACAGTGTCCAAGTGCTGTTCTGACAACGGGCTCACTCATTCACTGCTGTGGCGCTCACACCTTCATCTCAACACACAAGTGTTGAGTCATTCAGCCCTGCCACACTGTGAGAAAGGGGCTGATCTCCTGCGCATGGCTGGGGCACTGCAGCACAGTCATGTGCGCCGGGGACAGCGAGCTGCAGACACAGTGGCAGTTCCACTGCCTTGAGTTGCCACAGCATCTTCTACCACCTCCTGCAAATTAGACCCAGGTGTCTCAGGAAACAGAAAGAAAGAGGAACCTACAGAGTTTCCACATGTTTTTAAGTGGTTTTCCTAGCAATTAAAATGCTGCGGCATGATCATGGACAAAATCCAGTTCTCCAGGGCAATATTTAAATCACCCTCACCATGAGGCCGTCTCTTCTCTCCTGCACCTCTTGTCCTGACCATTGCAAGCTTTCAGCAGTGATGGTGGGTCTTACAGGATGGTGGAACCAGGCCCTTTTGGCTCAATCTCCCAACAGGCTTCTTTACCCACTGGATATCTCCAGCCACTGGAGTTCCTTACCATCTTTCGCATCCAGCACTGCCTTTCCCTTCATGCCTGGCCTTTTTATAGAAGAGTTGTCCAAAATAATCAGGGTTGCTAGGTCTGTGTCCCTTTCCCTAAACTTCCCAACAGGGAGGGCCTTTATTTCTGAACTCTGGTAGGCTTGACCCTAGCATGGAGTGGCAGTAAAGGCACTCTTTCCAAAATCCTTCCCATGGCAGCAGTTGTAATTAGCACTACTCAACCACTATCCAACATCTGCACTGATGAGGGAGGGACTATACCACAAAATAGTAGTGCTCAGACACAACCATGGCACACAGGACAGGGGCTGAATTACAGTTCTGCTGCTGTTTCTTGGCATTTGAGTGTTCAACTGAAAATTCAACAACTCTCACAGACTTCCTGTCATAATGCATGCACACACTGAGGTTTTAAGAACCGTGTATAGGAATCTGAAGTCTTTCATCCATCAGAGTGGATGCAGGAGCCCTGCCAATGCCCATAAGCAGTGGGATTTCTAAAGCCATCTTTGCTTTGAAAATAAGCAGACAATGTACACTGCTCACCCATCATCACTCTGTAATTACTCAGTCAGAAAGGTTTAGTCTGAGGTGATCTTGCCTAACCGTGTTCTCCTGCTGCCTCTAAATGCTGTACATTCTGCTTCATTCTTACTGCTGCTATCACAGCATCTCTGGGCTCTGGAAGAGATTAGGGTTTCATTGTGCAGGATGCTGCTCTGCCACTGAGGAGAGAGTGTCTGCCACTAAGCACTTAAGTCTAAATTGACTGGACAGATAAAGGGGTCCAGAAGGGGTGTACCACTGTCTCCCTTCAGTAGAAGAAGAAAGGAATATAAGCACAAACATTACCATAAAATCACATTAGAGGTCCCTAACAGAAACAGATTTGTATCCCCAGCTTTTTTTTTCACCATTTTAGTGAGAAACCATCCTTTTGTTGTTTGCTCTCAGTCTAGAAACAATGCTTTGGGGAACTTTTTTTGGGTGTGTAGTTTCTTTCTTTTTTTTTTTCTTTTTTTTTTTTTTTTTCCTGTTTCCAAAAATACAGTTGCTAAATGTGATTTAATACTGAGTTTTGAAAACAGGTTTGCACTTCTGTTCTGTTAAAACACCTTTCTGGCATGCTTTGGATTCTTGCATGCTTGTGCTTGTCACCTTTTACATAAAACATGCACAGCTTTTAAGCATGATGTGAAGAGCTTAGCTCCAGCCTCTGCAGAGATCTCTTCAGGGATCAGGCTGACCCTGAGACAGTGCTCTGATTATTTTGATTGCCTAGAGGTCTCCATCAACCTACAGGGAACAGGCCACAGTGGTTTTGGGTTTTTTCCACTCTAAATAGCTGTTTGAACTCAATAGAACCAAAATAATTACGCTGGAAATAACTATTAATAAAGAAGCATAATTTTCACTTAGAAAAGAAAAATATTAAAAAGCTCATAAAATGCTGGTTACTGCATTTATTGGAAGAGATACTAGCCCCTCTCCCTTATCCACATGAAAGTTATCTTCAAAAAGGCATGATATTACTCCCAAAAAAGGAAGTACATGTTTTCATTTGTGTGGTTACAGCACAGCTGTGGGATGTACTCTACTTTGTGAACTGAAAAACAGATCTGGTGCATGGCTTGAAACGTCATGAAGAGATTCACATTCGAACACACTAGAAACTTTACAGTCTTTGATGATCAGGATGTAAAAGGATTATCAGTTTATGTGCGGATCGGCAGATCTTGGTATTTTATCATGAGTCCAATTGTACATTGTGATTTTATTTCTAAAAGTCCCTGATGCCAAATCTTGTACACAGATAAAGGTCTAAGCTTTCATTGCAAACAGAGATTTCTCTCTTATTGCTGTTGAGGGAAAACATTGCTTTGACTGCCTTTAGTGACACCTATAATATAACTAAAATATCCCACCTTTGAATTTTTTTTTTTTAAGACAATCTACTGATATGTTGGACACTTACTCCTGGCTTTAAATTCACTGTGCTTAGCAACTCTGCAAACCATTTATGATACAAATGCACAAAAACAGAAAAACCTGGAGAAAATGTTCAGCTTTCACTGGTCAGTGGGCTGAGAAGCTGCAAATCTTGTCAAAGTGTCATGTGTTTATAGACCTGGCAGTGGCATTGCATTTGAACTGCTTGATTTGAGTTAGAGACAGGTTCCCTTTCTCACCTGGCAAGGTATGGTCTTTATGGGCTGAGCATGCACACAGCCTTCCTCCCTCTTCCTGCCCAGTGAGCCAGGTGCATGGGAAAGCATAAAGGATTTGTAGAGTTCACTGCAGGCTAAGAAGGCTGAGGACCACTTCATTGAAGATGCTCACAGTCACTCATCGATCTGATGCATACGGTATTCTGTGTCCAGGGTCATGAGACATGGCCTGGATGTCTTCTGCCTCCTGTTTACCACAGGCAGGAATAATCTCTGTAGTATGCACCAGCCATTTGTCTTCTCCTTAGCCTTCCACAGAGGTGCCCATAAAAACCTTTACCACGTCCTTATGGGGAGCACTTGTCCCCTTTAACCCTTCCACTGGTGAGAGCAGGTTGCTCTCAAATGAGCCGTCATAACGCCATCAAAATCCTCATGGTTCACATTCCTTGTTTACACTGGCACAGTTTGGAAAGGTTATACTGGAGAGTATCATGCCATATGTGTACACTGTCTACATAGCAGCAACTTGCAAAACACAATTGCACTGTTTCAGTGTGTTATATAATTAGGGCAAGCAAGGATCTGGTCCTGAGTGCTGTTACTGTGCTGTCCTGCCCATCATTTCAGAGATCTATAGCACGAGGGAACATGATACCACCAGCCCATAGTTTTCAAACTTAAACAAAGTATTTTGTTGGATTGGTGACCAAACTAATTTTTATGACATGTCATTTCTGTAAGGACATTGCTTTATTTTGCAGAAGGGCTTCCCATAGATAATGGTTGTTAGCTGGCTGAGTTGGAATCTGGCAGGATTAAGGAAATCTAAACTGACAGCTGGTTTTGTGCAAGGAAGCATAATGTGGCTGTTGTTACAGGAGGCAATGTGGGATGTTTGTGCACAAATGCATGACAAGAGGGCTTGCTCTTAGCTGTATATGTAAGTGCAGCTTAGCAGTTAAAGCAGCACATCAGGGCTGAATGCTTTGCAGAGAAAATTTCATGTGACTTTTTCATCACACAGCTTGTGGTTGTGAATATGATTATATTTTTACTTTCACTATACTTGTCAGAAACAGATGTTTGAACTCTGGTCAAAATAAAAAGGAGCTATACTGCCAATTACCTTAAAGTGAAGCCAAGTCAGTTCACCACCAAAGAGTAAGGATTGTAGCTAAAGGAACAGATTGCCTCTCCACATAACAGCCCAGCTTGTAGGTATGCACAACTGATACAGCAGAACTGATGTGTCCTATCAGAAACAGCACCTCAGATGCTGACATTTCATTTGCCAGCTCCTAGGTTTTATTTTCTCCAAGCAAACTGCCCAGTAACTGCTAACCACAGACATTTGAAAACAGACAGAGTTTCAATGGAACTGCACAGCTCAGTGCTCAGAGGCAGCACTGACACTTCTGCTGAGCTCTACAGGCACTGAGGCTGGTGCTGAAGGTGCCTATCTGGAAACACAAAGCATTTCTTGACGGTTTTTTCAGTCAGAAGAGATTTTACCGTATCAGTTGAGCTCACAGCAGAAAAATATTAGAAATTGCTTTATTACAGGCCTGTGTAAAATCACAGGCTGTGCTTTGACATGTTTTGCACAAGTTTGACACTAATGCAGCTATGATGAATACCCCAAAGTAACATTTAATTTCCATCAGTCTCAGTGAGGCCTGGGATTTACAAAGTGTTCAGTACAATGCTAATGATGTTTCAGTGACATTAATACAATTAAAGCATAAATGTACTCACATGGGACTGACACTTGCCAGTATTGGCTAAAATAAAACCAGGAAAAGTTAGAAGCCATGAAAGCGGAGCGACCCGATAAAGGCGTGATAGTGATACATGATGAAGCCACCAGGGTTGGTGTCTGGCATAAAACATAGTGATGCAGAGCAGGGCAGAGGAAGCATCAGGTGCTCATTTGCCCATGAATGCTGCAAATCTGAATTGCACCTTGCCCCTACTCTGGCACATGGAAGACACAGTCGCCCGGCTGAGTGAACAAGTCTGAAAGGCATCCAGGGCATTCAGGGGAGACTGAAGCCCAAGTGGCCTTAGGGTGCAGTTTGGACTTCTGCAGCTCCCAAGACCCAGGGCAGACTGTCCTGGAAATAAGGCCATTCCAGAAAGCATGGAGTATCAGGTAGACCCTGCTGGGCTTGTGCGAATGAAGGACAGAATGCTGGTGTCATGAAATATGAGGTTTTCCTTCCCCCACAAACGAGAATAAATTGCTGCAGGATTGCCCCAACATACCCTTGTAAACCAAAGTCAGATGTGCCCACAGAGCTGCTGAACCAGGTGGTGTAACCTCAGGACTTCCACATTTGGCCATTCTGGGAAAATGGTTTGCTTACAAAATGGGAACATGGGATAATTGTCTCCCACCTCACCCTGCTGCCCCAGCATTAGAGGCAACTCTATTCCCTCTCACCATATTCTGCAACAAGATCCTTTCCCTTCACAATTCTATGATTCTATGATGTATGAGATACCTTGGCTGTGAAGTTCCAGGTTTATGCTGCTGTTTGGAATAGAAATATGGCATGAATTACTTTCACATTAGCCTAACATAAACTTAGGAGAAAAGAAGATTGTAATGAACAAGAAAAATAAGTTTAAAAACCAAGATTCAAATCTGTTTGAAACATATCTCTTAGTATCACGCCGATCCTTCAAAGTCATATTTTCTTCCTTAGCAGTTTGTGGATCCCTTATTTAAAATTTACTTCATATGTTGCGCTTCTTGGAAAATAAGTTCTGGTCTTCTCCTGTGGAAATTCTCCTTCCAAACTGCTGTATTTTTTTGGTTCACTTCCACTAATTCAAGTCACCATCCGACCACAATCAATCCAGCTATTTTTCACACACAGATTATCTTGTTTTCTTTATTGATTTTGATAGTAAAATGTGTGTGGATTAATAATACACAAATATGTTCTCTTTTCACTGAAGTAAGGGTCAAACCAGCAAATCTCTGACCTGGATATTTAACTCTGAATGCAGAAAGTGTGCTAAAAGTTTATTTAATGGATACAGCTGCTGAAGAAGTGATACAGCTGCTGGAGAGTGTAATTGGAGAGAATAACTTGCTACTTTCAACATAAAATCTTACTGATATTTTCACAACTAAGCTTTTGCAAAGCATATTTGAGCATGGGTCACTGAACATTGTAGAGATACTTCTTGCTTTCCAGTGAAGTCAAGAAACCATCCCGAGTTGCCAAAAATGTAAACAAGCACCAGGAATTCATGTGGAAGCTGGGAGGATACCTCATTCAGTTTCATTTCCTGAATAAACCGGCTGTGTGAGAACCAGGATATAATTTTAGGGAAGGCAGCAATTCTTCACTTCATGGGCCTGACTGAACACATTTTAATGAGAAAACGCCAGTTCACTGGAACTGATTAATTCCACATGTTTTCTTGTTTCCTGTTCGTTATGTTCACCTTTGGGGGTTCCCACCCAGGCTTCTGCTGGAAAAAGAGGCACAGCCTGTGCTCATGTGGCATCCAAAAGCCCATGCTGGGCCACCACGCTGGGTGTCACAGCACCCTCCATGAGGATCTGCAGAGCCCAGATGGTGCGAGCTGGTCATCAGCTCCAGAGCTGCACTATGATGTTCCCTGCATATTCCCAGCAGAGACAGACATTTTGGAAACTGCCTGCTTTCCACCTACACCCCTTGATACACTGTTCCAATAGGCAGACACTGATTTTACAAGCATCCTTTAGTTTCTAGTTTCTCCAGATTGACCTCTGAATCCTTAGGCTCTATTTCCCACTTGATTACAGATCCTGCTGGATTCAAGTATTTTCTCCCATTGCAGTCAATTATAGACCAGGATCAAGTTTCTTCTCTATTTTCTCTCCAATATACAAAAGCTGTACAAGACTTTTGAAGGTTATATGGCTGGATCTCTTCCTGAGTGTGAAAAGCCTGCATTTAAATAACGTTACTCTTAGTATCTTTTATATTAGGAATATAAAATATAAAAAATACAGAAAAATTAACATACTGCTTCTTTTTAAGACTCTTCTTGCATCTTATATCAGTGTATTCTGTAGATACACAGTGAGAGAGCCCAGCTATGATAGGGTGCAATTTATGTAATTTGGTATCTATTTTATAATCTGCTTTATGAGTACATCTAAATAAATACCCAGTCAAACTGTAAAAGAAAAGAAAGTTTTACATATTATTTTTTAATTGCCTAGTAATCAACAATCAAAAATTAGGAACAAATAATCTTCTAACACTGAAAATGCTGTATTAGATTAGCTAACTTGAAATTTAAAACACAAAACTTATCTCAAGTCAGAACAGATACAGGTTAGCAATAATCTGAAATTTAACAGGTATTGGAAGGAATCTCTTACAATGTAAGCGATTCAGGGCAAGGATGTTCCTTTCATGTTGAAAACAGCTTCTCAGAATATTATTCTGTATCTTGTAAATGAATTGTCTTGGGAACGATGGTGTTGCTCTGCTTTTGTGCACAGCATATCCAAATGAGGTGAGAGATTTTACAGCAAACAGCTGTCCAATGTAAGGAAGGTAGCAGTAAGGGAATATTCCTGAACAGCAAGAGGATGGTGGGAAAGAGGAAAAGAGCTACTGCATCCATGTCACACATTGGATTTATGACAGATTTATGTTTGAAGTAGAGGCCTGTCGACCTAAAATTGGTGAAGATGTACCATCAGCCAAATGCAGCATTATTGGAGAAATAGCCTCGATGCTTTCTTAAACCCTGACACAAAGAACAGGGTGGTTTCCTAAGGTGGGGTCAGAAAACGCGACATTCTTCTAATAACCTACTGGATGACACTGAAAAAGTTACTTCACCTCTCTCCTTCCCTTCTCCGGCAAGATTTTGAAGGCTCCCCATGGCAGAGATTGCCCCTGTTTGTAGGGCTCAGCTGAGTTCCGCAGAGACCCTTCGACAGGAAGCAGAGCACTAACCCCTCCTCGGCCCGCAGAGGGACAGGGGAGTCCCTGCGCAGGCGGGGGGCACATTCGGGAGTGTGTTTAGCCCGCCGGAGCAGCTCCGGCTCCCCAGTCCCGTCCGGGGTGTTCGGGCGCTGCCCGCGGCCGCCGGGCGGGCACTCGGCGGGGCTGCGCTGGGGCGTCCTGACCTCTGCTGGTCAGAGACAGAGCCCGCGCCGCTCCTCCCGCGGGGAAAAGGGAGGAAACAGGAAAGGGTGTGTTAACCCTGCTGCGGTTTCTGCCTAAATTCTGGCTGCTCGCCTAATCTCTTCCTACTTTCCCAGGGGAATAGCGTGTTGGGTACTGAAACGGCTGTGTGGTTCTTCCATGGGCATCCAGCATCTCCTGAGGTTGTTTTTCCATGGATTAATTATTTCAGATACATGACTTGGCAGAGGTATCCTTTTTCTGTTGCAGAGAGTTTTGTCAGACTTTAAATGTTGAGCTGAAATTTTCCATGCTACGGACTTCACCTCACCCCGGGCCGTTTTCACTCCTAGAAATCTCGGTGTGAGGGAAACTGTTTTGAGTGTATCCAAACGTAATTGTGCTGTTACTGACATGTTCTCTCAAAGTGTTTAAACTCTGGAAACTGAAAGAGCATCACTTGAGATTTTGATGAGGTGAGGCAGAAGTGCTTTGTGTGAAGCCTGTGACCTTTTAGCAGAGCTATAGACCTTTCAAATCTACAGTTTACTTGTGCTTAGTAATTCCTAGCACATCTCCGCACCTTTTATTGAAGATTTTGCTCACTATCATGCCTGATCTAGCTTGATGCTCTACACACTTTTACTTGTGGTCTTAGCCATGGCCACCACAGGTAACATCACGTCTCCAAGTCCCACCTTGGGAACTGGGTGACAGAATTTAGGGCTGGATACATAAATTGGCTGTATAAGGAAGAAGATTGAAGACAAGAGCAACAACACAGAAGGGTCATGCTGGGAAGGAACAGCATGTGCTCTTGTCCTTTCCACACCAGCGTAGAAGCCAGATTGGGTCTCTACACACACCCATGCCTTGAAGTCAGCTCTGGTCAAGCCATCCCTGGTCAGTGCCTTTCCTGCAGAACCTCCTCTACACTGAGCTAGCTAGGATGAAAGACTGAATCTAGAGATTGGGATAGCCTAGCTGCAGTGAAAATATGCTGTGTACCAAAAACAAGCCCCAGCACTGAGGCAGGCAGTGATAACCAGTATGGCAGAGTAATCACAACTATTCTAACACTGCTGCTGCTGCTTTTAGCACTGTATAAAGCTGCACACAAGGAGCAAGCCCCGAAACTGGGACTCCACAGTTTGGTCCAGCTTGTAGGTGGTATGCCTGCAACTGTTTTCCTCTTTCAAAACTTTGAAAAAACACTTCATCTCTGCAAGTTGAAAAGGAGTGTGGACATGTAAAATGAAAATTTCTTTGTACTTAATTAAAGAATGGAAATCCATCAAAGATATCAGCTTAGCTTTTACATCTCCTGCAATATATTTTGGATTTGAGATTAATGAAAAATAATTTGTGATAAGACTTCAGTTGTGATACACAAAGGAAAGCATAGTTTGTCCTGACCTCCTTTAGGATAAAAGTATCCATATCCAGCTGAACAGTCCCTTTGCTTTGGTGGTAAACAAAGTGAATAGCCCAAAATACATACATTGTGGGATTACAGGGATTGGGATGACTGAGAGATGTCACAGAGATGATTTATTGCTGAATCAGTCTCATGTTTATTGAAGGGTGAGACAGAAGAGATTCTGCAGACAATATCTCTAATATCAAAAGCAGCAGCAGTTACAGTAACAATAGCAGTAGCAGTAGCAGCAGCTCTGCTACTTTTTTCTACAAGGCCTCATATACTTTTTTAAACCAATAAGCAAATGCTGCAAAGCTTGCTAACACATTTGTACCAATCATCACTGTACACGATTTTACCGCAATGCGTATTTTCTATAACATCATCATATTGCTATTAAGGCTTATATTGCTACATCTTAACTTTCTAAGAAACTCTACTACAAGGTTTATTGCTAAACTCAAAATTCTTTACTCTTTTACTTATCACTATTATTTCTTGCATAAAACATGTTTTTACTTGTTAAAAATACATTTCTACTTTTATAAGGCATACTTATTTCAAAACTACAAAACCACGTTCTTGCTTTAAACTGCAAAAGCTCATTGTTCCAACTCAGGCAGCCTTCGCCAAGGTCTCAGCTCAAAACATGTATCCATTTCTATCTGTTCAAGCACAATGCTGTTTATGTACTCTGTCAGCACCTGTGAGTTCTCTGTAACTTCATTTCCCACATCTCCCCCTCTCTGTTGAACTACGAAAGTTCTCTTGATAGCTTTGTCAACCATTCGTCGCATGCATTGAAGTAGGCAAGGCGCCATTATCAACACAAATATGATAACTAATAATATATATAGACTTATTTTCAAAAGCTGTTTTAACCAGGATGCTTAATCCCATCTATCAAACAAATCATCTAACCAAGTTCTATCATCAACTCCGATTTTGGACATACCTTTTCTTAACTGTTGTATGCTCTTACGAATGGACTCCAAGTGATCAGATAAATTCATGCAACACATTCCATCAAAATCTTTACAGCCGTGTCCATGAGCCAATAAAAGATAGTCAGTCGCAGCTCTATTTTGTAAGGTGGCATGACTTGTATCTTTAACATCTGCCACCAAATCACTCAATGCAAGGGAGGTAGCATTGGCTTGTTTACTTAGCCAACACCCTAACCGATCTAATTGTTTTAGTGCTTGTCCAGAGGCTACTTGGGGTAAAAACAATGATGCAGCAAACCTTTTTCCAAAACCCCAAGGATTAAAATCGTCTTTGCAGTCTGGTTTATATTGATGGACAAATGATCTTTTCCCTCTGCTTCTCATCTGGTTAATTATTTTTATACTAGGGGTGAATAAAGTAAGCTTTCCCAAACTATATGGTCCGCCTTTGATGTTCGATAGAATAGCAGACCAAGCTCTGTGTCCACAAATAAAGAACATTCCCCATGGTAATAAAAGGGGAACTGTGCTAGATACAGATGGAGTTAAGGAAGTGCAGTTAGACCAAAATATCTGATTTTTGAAGACAGGGTGATTTGGAGAAACATCCTTGACTGCTGACTGATCTTTCCTTGTATAGTTGAACTTGACACAGAAATCCCCCTTCACCGAACTAAGAAGCTCTAATTCTTCTGGTTCAAAGGATGCTTTGGGAAGGTGAGGAGTCCACCAATCCCACTTGTCTACTGGGGTCCAGAAATCCCACTGGTTTGACCCAGCGAGAGTGCCCCACATTGCCTTAAGTTTTTTCGGTATTGGCCAAGCATCTACTGGCATTCCAACTAAGCAAGTTGAAAATGGTTTATCGGGGGTTGTGGTTGATAGACATATGGTATCTAGACCTGATGCATTAGCTAAAGTCACCCAAACGTTTGGTTTGGGTTGGTCAACAAGTGTACCTGCGTCGCTAAAAGCAAGCAAAGCAAAAAGGCATAAAGGTAACACCCAACTCAATTTCATCTTTCCCATTGTAACTCCCTTCGATACATGAACTAGAGTCTCTGCAAAAGTCGTGGCCTAGTTATGTAGCAGCCACTTTCTGGGCCTGCCTCTAGGTCGCTTTTCACCGGTGGGTTCTACTTTTTTCTGAGCTGCTTTAGAGGGGTTCTTGTTTTTGCTCCCTTTGGGTCTTCCTCTTGGTCTTTTCTGACGTTCTGCGATTGCAGGTTGTTCTTGGGTGTCAGCATGGACAGGAGACTCAGAGGCAGCAGCAGAAGGTTGATCAGTAGTGGAAGGTTGAGCGGGCCCTTCACTTTGTGTGCTCATCAGGCTTTTGTTGTCTCACGTGGTATGGTTTCACGTTCTTTGCTGGAACCCACTTAGGTCCTGCACCTGTAGAGACACAAGCATACCCTTTGCCCCGTGTTATTAGAGGATATGGACCTTCGATTTGTCCTGTTTTGGGGTTTCTAATTAAAACTGGAGGATTCTCTTTTAATTATGCTTGACTGCTATTGGAAAAATGCTAAAAAATTGGCAGGTTTGGCTCTGCAAAGGAACTGTTTAAAAAATTATATACATATAAAGCTTTACTTAAACACATCTGTGGTGTTGCTTGCCCTACTGCCCCTCTCTGTTGATCTAGAATGCGTTTCAAAGTGTGATGTGTTCTTTCAATGATGGCTTGACTTGTGGGAGAGTAGGGAATACCAAAAGTGTGGTGAACACCCCAATCCATTAGAAATGTGGCCAATTTTTGAGCTGTGTATGCGGGACCATTGTCTGTTTTTATTTCTTGAGGAACACCTAATGAGGCAAATGCTTGCAAAAAATGCTGACAAGCATGAGTAGCTGTTTCTCCTGCGTGTACAGAAGCAAAAACTGCACCTGAAAAAGTGTCCACTAACACATGGATATTTTTAAATTTTCCAAAAGATGGGTATTTAGTGATATCTGTCTGCCATAATTGTAAACTCTGCAAACCCTGCAACTGCTCCTGTGGAAACAGGGGGTTGCACCAGTTGACAATCAGGGCAGGCATTTACAATTGCTCTTGCATTTATAATTGCTCTTGCCTAATCTTTGGAAATGTGAAACCTTTGTACAAGGGCTTGTGCATTCTGATGAAAAAAGGCATGGCTAAGTTTTGCCTGTTCAAAGTTATTGGGCAGGGTATTTGTAATAACCATTGTTAGATTATCTGCTCTCAGGTTTCCTTCTGCCAGAAATCCTGGAAGCGAAGAATGAGCCCTAATGTGAGAAATAAGATATTGATTAGTTCTGTTTTGCAAAATTTGATAAAGACATGTAAGATAACGGTACAAATTGTCATTACTAACATCTTTTAAAACTGAACCTTCAATTCTCTCAACAACCTTGGCAACATAAGCTGAATCTGTAATTAAATTGAAAGGCTCCTGAAAAACCTGAAATGCTCTAACAACTGCTACCAACTCAATGATCTGAAGAGAACCTTGTACTATTTGGATATCTGATTCCCATTTCTTAGTTATTTGGTTTTGCTACACTATTACCGACTTGTGTGTTTTTCTTGAACCATCAGTAAATAGTGTCACTGCATCTAAAGGCACTTCACTGAACAAGGGTTTTTCTCTAAAACTTAATTTGGCCTGCAACAACTTGTGACTTGGAAAGTGAATAGAACAAACACCCGAGTAATTTAGCAATGAAATTTGTAAATCTTCTGAATTTTGGAATGCCCAATCAAAATACACTCCTTTCAGGGGTAGGTAAATCACTGCAAAATCTTGGCCTGCCATGGCCAGCAATCTCATTCTGGCCTTGATTATGATTGTGGATGTCATTTCTAGCATTGTAAGGATTGGTTTTGGAGACCTGTAGGGTAGAAAAATCCATTCTATTATCAGCAAAGGGTCTTTTTGAGAAGTGTCCCACTGAAATACAGGACTATAAAGTTGTGGGTTTTTTCTTAACACTGCAAGAAAAAAGGGCTTTTCTGGAGTACAACGATGTGTTTGTCTTTGTTGAAGGGCTGTAGTAAGTTTTTCAAGGGTTTTCTGAGCTTCAGGTATGACTGTCCTGGGAGAACTGATGTCACAGTTCCCTTTCAGCAGGTCAAAAAGTGGTGCAAGTTCTTCATTGGAAATTCCTAGAGTAGGTCTAATCCAATTAATTTCTCCTAAAAGTTGCAGTAATTCTTGTAAAGTGTTGACATTAGCTCGAAGTTGTATTTTCTGTGGTCTAATTGATTGTTCTGTCATCTTCCATCCTAAGTACTTCCAGGGTGAGGTTTCTTGTATTTTGGATGTAGAAATTTCCAGTCCAGCATTTTGAACTTCTGTGATAACACTGTCACGAGCTATTTCCATTTCTTTCTGTGTTGGTGCTGCAATAAGCAGATCATGCATGTAATGGAGAATCTTTGGCTGTGGATTTTTCTTCCAAGCTGGAGACAAGGTTTGTGCCACGAACCACTGGCAAATTGTGGGTGAATTTTTCATTTATTGAGGGAGGACTACCCAGTGTAGGACTACCTTTGCAGTGGCTCTTGTCTGTTGACACTACGGCCTGAAAATGCAAACCATGGAGCATCTTCTGAGGGAAGCAGAATGCTGAAGAAACAATCTTTTAGACCAATGATGGCAAGGGGCCAGTCTCTTGGAATCATTGAGAGGGAAGGAAGTCCAGGCTGGAGAGGTCCCATATTTTCAATCACTTCATTAATTCTTCTGAGATCATGAAGCAATCTCCAGGAGCCAGAAGGTTTTTTTTTGTGAATGACAAATACAGATGAATTCCAGGAACTGTTTGTTGGTTTAATGTGGCCTTTTTGCAGTTGTTCAGCTACCAGTTTTTTGAGGGCACTCAATTTCTTTTCTTCTAGGGGCCACTGTGCCACCCAAACAGGTTTGTTGGTCTTCCACCACAGCTTTGGAGTGGTGAGTGCTGTAGTGGCCCCCATTAAAAACCCACTTCTAATCTTGCTCCCCACTGAGATAGCAAGTCTCTTCCCCAGACTGTGATGGGCTTTGACACAATGAAGGGACGAATGGCTGCTGTTTTCCCTTCATGGTCTTTAACTGCAATCATAAATTCACTCTGCAACCACATTGCAACTCCAATACCTGTAAGGGAATCTGAAGGTATGACTAACTTCCAATCACTTTGCCAAAGTGAGTGAGAGATGATTGTGACATCTGCACCTGTGTCCAGCAGACCTGTGATCCTGATTGTCTTGTCGTTATGTGTCAGGCTGAAGGTCCACTGTGGCCCGTCACGGCCAATTAATTCAGTCCAAAAAACTTCAGGTGATGGAATAGAATTTGTTACTGAATGCAGACCTTGCTGATATTTCATTTTTATGGCCTGGTGTGTAGTTGTGGTGGGTACTGAAACAGCTGTGGCAATCTTCGTCCCTGCAGGAATCACCAATGGGGGTTGTGTGGCTTGAGCTAAAACTGTCAATTCTTCATGACGATTAGCTGCAACAATAGTTGGATAAATAACAAGGCCTATCATAGAACAAGCATCCTTTCCCATGATTAAAAATTCTTGCTTCTCTTCAGATGTTCCAGTGACTCCTGTAGATATTGTATAATGAAATTCATGTGTAAAAAATGTTAATTTGGAAGCTGCCAAGTCACAGTAGGACCTGGGGGGTAATAATCTGGGGAGATGTTGGACGATCCTGCTGACAGTGTGTGGTGAGGGCCTTCAAATACATCGGGCCCTTTCTGGTGTGCTGCCACTACTTGTTTCGTCACACGGTGGCGCGCACCTGCCTTTCCAGTTTCCCGACTGGGGCAGGGGATTTCCATCAGCATCAAATTTAGAGTGACATTGGTTTGCAAAATCCCTTCCTTTTTTTACATCTGGGGCAGCGATTAGGTAGCTTAGTATCTTCCATGGATTCTGGGCAGTTTTTTATTACGTGTCCAGGTTTTCCGCATCGGTAACAGGTTCTATTGACAACCTTAGCCTGCGTCACTGCCTTAGTGCTGTTTAGATTAAGAGCAGTGAGAATTTTAGCTAGTGTGTCGGTCTGAGCTGCAAAAGCCTTCTCAAGTCTCTCCCCCAAGGTATCTGCTTGTATTGTGGCAATGTGTTGCGGAGTGCCAAGTTTATTACAAGCCTCTCGCATCTGAAGTAGAGTAGGCTCTGGATCAGGTAAAGCTCAGATGACTTGCTTGCAATCATCATTGGCGTTGGCAAAAGCAAGGTTACGGAGTAAAAGCGGAAGGGCAATATCATCTTTGCATTGTCTCTCAATCGCTTGAGTTAAGCGATCAATGAAGGTGGTATAGGGCTCCAAAACCCCTTGGCGTATTTGTGTATAAAGATTTTCAGGGGTCCCTGCTGGTTCGATTAGCAAGAGAGCTTTACAAGCTGCCTCATTATTATCACCAAGCACGGCTCTGGGTAAATCAGCCGCTTGGTCCTCTACTCGGTCATGAGGCGGGTCGCCAGCCAAATGAGCAATTGTGAGCGCTGCATTAGGACCGCCAGCATAGCTCTCTAAAAGTTTATTAAGGTGCCTTCGCCATTCAGATTCCCACATGAGATATTGTGTGTCTGTTAAAATCATATGTGAAACATAACGACAATCAAACGGTGTTAGATCAAAAGTAGCATACATGTCTTCTAGTAATTTTTTAAAATATGGCAAACACAGTCCACTGTCCATTATAGCTTTTTGTAAATCTTTAATTTCGTCATGTCCTATTCTTTCCCATCTCGGATTTTGATTCTGTCTGTTGTATCTAACAGGCATAGGTAGAAGCAGATCACGAAACATATCAAAATCCCCCTCCTTAATTGCTTTTTGTCTCTCCGCTACCCAATCTGTTACGGGATAGACTACCACTTTGGGTAGTCTGGTTTCCGTTCTGGATTTACTAGACCCGAGTCTAACGGATCAATGTCTTCCTCAGAACTGGAATCAATTTCTAGGTCTTGTTCTGTTGCAACCTGTGTGTGGGTTCCGAAGGCTCCGGATCCCTGTTGCCATTCCCCTTCCTCCATGTTATTGGGAGCAGGTAGAGGTTGAGTAGGTAAAGCTGGTAAAGGCAGGGGGTGTGAGGGGCACGGTGGTGGTAATGGGGGAGGGGTAGAGGGAACTGCCAGAGGCTGTGGCAAACCTGAGGGAGGTGGTGAGGGCGTGGTAGGATGAGACTGTAATCTAATGATCTCAATAAGCACCCAAGATGCCGGAAGCAACTTAGCAGCCGAAAAATCGCAGCGAGTGATCGCGTCATAGAGTTTAACTCCAACTGACTCCCATAGAGACAAGGTAAAAGCAGATGCGGGGTCCGCATCAACAAAATTTTTCTGAACCCAGCAGAGAAGATCTTTAAGCTCCGAATCGGGCACGGTATGAGGGCTTGACCGTATCAACGACTTTAAACGGTCATAGACATCTCTATGTTCCCGGGACATTTTCTGTCCCATGTTCCCCAGACCTCACCTGTACTTCTCCAACAGGTGCTCCTTTACAGACTCTCTCTGGGCTCGTCCAGCAGGCTCGGGTGTTCTGCTTTCTTTCAGCAGCAAGTAGAAGTCCGATTCACCTTCGTTTCAGGTGCCTCTAGTCCGCGGAATCCGGTTTCCTCTAACCGCACTTAAAATCGTTCTCTGGGGCGTCCCGACAATCGACAGAGTCTTCTTCTGTCCCTCTTCACACGGCAGCACCACTTATCAGGGTTTCAGGGATTGGGATGACTGAGAGATATCACAGAGATGATTTATTGCTGAATCAGTCTCATGTTTATTGAAGGGTGAGACAGAAGAGATTCTGCAGACAATATCTCTAATATCAAAAGCAGCAGCAGCAGTTACAGTAGCAATAGCAGTAGCAGCAGCTCTGCTACTTTTTTCTACAAGGCCTCATATACTTTTTTAAGCCAATAAGTAAATGCTGCAAAGCTTGCTAACACATTTGTACCAATCATCACTGCACACGATTTTACCGCAATGCGTATTTTCTTAACCAATCATCATACTGCTATTAAGACCCGTTGTACAGGCTTATATTGCTACATCTTAACTTTCTAAGAAACTCTACTACAAGGTTTATTGCTAAACTCAAAATTCTTTACTCTTTTACTTATCACTATTATTTCTTGCATAAAACATGTTTTTACTTGTTAAAAATGCATTTCTACTTTTATAAGGCATACTTATTTCAAAACTACAAAACCACGTTCTTGCTTTAAACTGCAAAAGCTCATTGTTCCAACTCAGGCAGCCTTCGCCAAGGTCTCAGCTCAAAACATGTATCCATTTCTATCTGTTCAAGCACAATGCTGTTTATGTACTCTGTCAGCACCTGTGAGTTCTCTGTAACTTCATTTCCCACAATACATGATTTATGTAGAGAGTTCATATTTAAGAAAAGTGTAGTGTAATGAGAATTGCCCATATATAGAGATCAAAGAACTGGACAAAAGAATAAAGGAAATGATCCTTATCTTCTGTTCGGTCAAGTCACTAAATTCAAGTGCGTCATTGTGTCAGTGGTGTTTCATTTGAAGTCTTCATTATTAAGAAGTGAATGCTCAACATCAGTGGATATTGTGATAATGAATCTTGCTGCTTTCTGAAGTCTACATCCCACAAATCTTCTGTACATTACTTGTATTCCTAAATTATCCTTTAGGGGCAAAGCCAGCAACATGAAACCAGACTAAAACCAAGCTCACAAAAAGAAAGTATTTCTAATTTAAAATAAGCACCTTCCTGCACAGTGGTGCTGTGCAAGGTATGTGCATCTGTGTGCATTGCAGTGTGCAGTGCCTGCTCAAGAATTGTGCCAAGGAAGGTATATACTAAAAGATCATAAAGGACTGACCAGTTGTGTACCCCCAAAATGATAATCTGTCTGAATTCTCTTTCTGGAAAGGCCCCTAGACTTAGAAAGGTAAATACGTTTTCACTGTCTAAAAGGCACAAACCAACATCCTGAGGAATTAATGCTTGCCTTGTGTTGATTACTGAACAGAACTAATTGTTCTATAAGGCCCACACAAAACGACAAATTCAAGAAATTCTCTACTTGTGGAAGCACAGTTACCATGTTTGCATATACAAATAAGCACATTGTTCACCTGCACTTTGAGATTTGCACGTCTCAAAAATTTAATTTAAAAATCTTCACTCAAACTTATAACCCATTCAGTGTCATCATGGGTACGTTTGCCATGTCCTTCATGACTCTTTGCCTTTCATGTTGAAAATGTAGCCAATAATGTCCTCAAAATATGGTGCTTAAGCTCTACATAAGGAAGCACAATTGAGCCCTTGACATTATTTAGATCATAAGAGGGGTTGAATGCAGGGAGAAATCTTTATAATATTTTACTGCATATGGAAAATGCTTGTAGCCCAGTGAGGGCTGTGTGTGACATGATTCCCAGAAATTAAATACCCCAGAGAGAAAGTTATAAAATTAATCATCAACTTTTGTGTTACCACTCAGCAAGATTTTTATTTTTTCATGCTGAGAGACTGAAGGGAGAGAAAACAGATCTCGAAGAGACTATATCCAGACGTACTTGCTTTATTTGGCTTTGAATTTGCCTGTGCTTCAATAATTATTCTGAACATCTGGTTTCTTTGTTAATCAGAGAAAGCATGTTTTAGTCCCTTGACTTTTTAATAAGAAAAAATTAATTTATTGCAGTCTGCCATATGAGAATCCAGTGCAACAGTAACAGTTTGGAACTGATGTTCAGGAACTGAACATGACATCATGCTGCTTGTGATATGCCTCTGTGTGTGTGTGTGTGTGTGTGTGGGATGCTCACAATAGTGATTATTTTCGCTTAGGATCGAAACCAAATGCAGGAACTCCACTGCCAGGAGCAGCCAGGAGTGCATCACCTGTTTATCACCATGATGGCCAACTCAACACAACCAGGGACTTACAGGTAGGAAGAGGGATTCACCCAGGTGATAAATAGTTCATCTCTTTAGTGACGTTCAAAAGAACTTAAAGATCAGAGATGATCAAGACTTTGCTTCCTGAGATGTCAACTTCTGCTTCTCCATTCCTATCCAAACAGACATCCTCAGGTTTGATTTCCACCCTGGGGTATATATAGCCATTTGTTACAGCAGAGGGACAAGTTTGAAGTCCCATGGAGACTTTAAGCCTGTTCAGTTGGCCAGAACTGTTCACCTCCTGTTATGCAGAGAGGCTGGAAGCTTCCCTGTGCTCCCTTTGTCCTCCTCAGAGGTGTCTTCATCACCACCATTTTGGTTACATTTAGTAAGAAGAAGAAAATGTAGCTGCTTCCTGTGACGTCCAGCTGGAGCAATGGCAAGTGATGGCAGACAGCAAGAAATAGAGCAAAGTCAGGACCTTTTACTTCATATTAGCAGCTCCAGTGTCAGATTGGGGACCTGCTGCTTCACCAGACCACAGACTATCACTGTCGTGAGGAAAGCAAACTGTGATACAAGGGCTCTCTGTGCATTGGGCAATCGACCTGCAATAAAAATTTGGGGCTTGTTTTTTAAAGAGTTTTATTAAATACATATTAAAATGCAGCAACAGAGGATATTAAACATTTGCTGTTTAATCAGAAAGGTGGGAATGGATTTGCATCAAAAAACCTTCTCACTTGTTGCTTTCTCATGGAATCTAAGAAAATTATGATAGCAGGTAGGGTAGCTAGTTTAAAATAGAGCCTAAAATGGTTTTTGGAACAACACTTCCCAGATGCCTCTGTGTTACAATCAGTAGAACCGAATGGGAAAATACTTCAAAGTGGGCTGTTTTGCTGTCATGCTACACGTATAAAAGCAGTACTGCCTCAGGCTTTCAGAATAGCATGAAACAGGAATGCATTAAGGATGCAATAAGAGATATTTAATGATTACCCTCATTGCACAAGGTCCTTCACTGCAGAGGAGAACAAAAATACCATGCTCCTGTCAGAGCACTGCTGATTTCTGCTGACTTCCTCCATGGAGGAGATTGCCTCTCTGACTGGCTCTGGGTCTCCCTGTCCTCCCAGGCTCCATTGACCAGTGCATTCCTCACTCCCTGGCAGGACCCAGTGCACACCATTCTGCCAAGCACACTCAGGGCCATGGGGACTTCTTCAGCAGCCACTGCTCCAAAGGCATTCTGGCAGCAGGCCCCAAGGCTGTGCTTGCCCCTGTCCTGTGGGCTAAAGGAGCTGGATGCCTAGGATGGAGAATGGACAAGTGGAACCACCAGAACAGTGCTGGCATAGTCTGCAAAAGGCTGTGAGATACAGCAAGCTCCCTCTTGGCTCTCATTGCAATGGCCATCATTGCAATGGTCTCGGCTCTTCCCCACTCTCCATGCTCAGTTTCTTTCTGCTGATAAAAGTGAGGCCATTCCATGGAAAGGGAGGAACAGCACTTCATTTACATCACTTTTTTTTCCTGTTCAGGCTTGGTCTCAGCTCTTCCCCACTCTCCATGTTCAGTTTCAACTTTTTGGGTTTTTACATTTAAAATCCCTGATTTCATAGACTTCATGGCCTTCTCCATGCAATTTAGCTTTCATACACATGCATGGACACAAGCACACATGTGTCCTGCCTTGTTTCTTCTGCATGAGTCCCATGTGAGGACGATTCAGGTGTTCTAAGGTGATCTAAGGTATTGCCAACTCGATGCCTGGACCACGATGCCAATGTGGGGATGAGGGAATTTCCTCTGACAGGACACCTGAGTTCCCCCAGCTAAAGTGACTCTCTCTGAAGCACACTGGCTTTCCGAATGCACACTGGCTGAAAGAGCCACTGACACAAACAGAGGCTACGCTGTCACTGTGTGCCAAGTGTGCTGGCAAGGCTGGGGCCAAGCTGGGCTGTGTGAAAGGCAGCGCTTCCTCTCAGATCCTGGCACTCGGGCAGGGCTCCCTTCACCCCCACCCACAGCCACCCCACAGCCCAGCCATCTGGGAGGAGCTGCTGCTGCTACAGCAGCTGCTGGAGACCACGCGTCGCGCGGGGAATACTCTCCGCCAGCCAACAGGAACATGATCCGCCAGCCCGCGGCTGGTGCTGGTCTCCAGCATCCCATCAGAGGAGCCATGTACGATTATCCTTCCCCCACTGTACGCTCGGGCTGCTGGGCAGTCTGACAGCTGACTGGGTGGTGGATCTCAGTGGACCTGAGCAACTTCCTCCAGCAATCAGTGCTAACAAAAGGCCTCTGTCAAGCTGTGTAGAACAGAGAACTGGCGTTGAGCGTGCAGTGCTACTATTAAGGAATTAGCACAATGAGAAAATTATTTTGGCACCAAATGGCAGCAACGTCTGGGACAGCAAGACAGACATCCACTTCTAGCCGTACTTCTGATGTTCATAAGCAATCTCTGCCACTACCTATTTTTCTTTTCAAGAATTGGTCAGGGGAGGCAGGCAGTGAGTGCAGTTAATATAGGCAAAATTAAATATATTTGCTAATGCTCTTTAAACTGCAGCACCTAGGATAGTCCTGAAGGTAAACACTTAATCCTATTGGATTTAGGATGCAGTAAAATTCTAAATGGGCACATGCTCTTCTTGAGTGAACTGTTACAAAAGAGGTTGCATTGGCTTATATCAGTTGAGATTTATTCTAAATTTTACTCTTCTGTGTTTTTCCAAACAATAAAATCAGATGAAATCTTGAACGCTGTTAAGAATGACTGTGACACCAGACACAAAAGGACACTGTTGATTTTGCAGTCTTGTTAAAACTCTGGCCGAGTTATCAGATTTTAGTTTTGAGTTATTTACAATGGCAAGTCAGAGGCTGAATCTATTTTTAAATGGTCTTATTTAAAATTTCACTCTGTTTTTGAATCAAAGAGGAGACCTAATCTATTTCCAGACATTTCCCTGATTAGTTTCTCAGAAACATCATTTAACTGTATTAACACAGCTGTCAGAAGGGGCTTCCTTAATAAAATGTAGCCTTTATCAAAGGGGAAGAAAAGAAAATTTTATTAGTTTGTTGACCAGGGCATTTCTACAGATGGTGTCTGGTTTACTGGTTTATGTCCTTGCTCAGATCTGACTCTTGTCAGTGTACCATTTGTAAAGTTTAATTTTGTTAATATGAGCATCTGAAGTGATTATGGAGAGATACTAAATGGGAAGCATATATTAAAGATCTTATTAAACAGCATTCCTGCATTATCTAAAACAGATGTAGTATTGCAAAACAAAAAAAGCCTTTATTAAGCCTCCAAAGCTGTCTTTGTCCATCTGCATAAATTGGCAGGTTGCATGAAGACCTTTTTGTTATTTATAAATAGAATCGTGCCTGAAATACAACCACACATCCAAACAATCTCTAATTTAGGAAGGGTTAAAATCCTTGGTCTTGTTATCCATCTTGCAGCTAAAGCCTGTCATTATTATCTGAGGTTTTACTGCTTGCTTCCTCTGGTTCTTCTTGTTATTTGTTTTTTACAAGTCAGCCTCCAGTTAACCCTCACTCTTTTATTCACGTTGGCATCTTGTATGTGTTTCACTAGATAAATGTAGACATCCTCATCAGACTATGAAATACATATGCTCAAAAGCCCCAAAGGCAATTTTATTAGCCTTTACCTCCTCAGCATAACATTTGCCCTGCATTGCTTTTCTCTTGTAAATACAATATACTGCTCATTCGGCATTGTTGGCTTCAGCAATTACCTTGTAAATCCAGAGCAGAAAAGCATCGAATGACCCTATCCTGTCTCCTTCTTGGGTGTGCAATATCCCCAGAATACCACAAGGTTCTCCTTGAAACTACCACTTGCAAGACAAAGTCCTCTGGGTGAATTCCACACCTGAATACTTTTGGATTGTGTGGATGCTCTAACCGCAGAGGTCTGTTGCCTCTGCTAAGTCCAAAAGCAGCAGTCCTACACAGAAGCCTACACAGAAGCACACAGAACCCACACCCAGAGCTTACAGGGTGCAGCAGGTCTGCAGGTGTTTGTCCATTTGTGCTGTGCAGTGTGGGGCTGGATGGCTGCCTTTGGGTACCCACTCCAGCCAGCTTCAGCCTTCACCAGCTGCACTAGCTCTGCTTCATATCTCCAGGCCACCCTGCTCAAGAAAGTCATGCCTTTTCCATGCAGATGTCACAAAGCAAGAATTTAAGAGCCCAATATAGGGCCAAAAATAAGTGGTTTTACAAGCCTTCAGAGGTTGCAAAATTAAAAGAGTTGTAACTCAGTTCAGTCAAAATTTTCTATAGTTTCAGCTGAAATATAATTTCCTTTTTTTCCCCGCTTGCTGAGTGGTATGTAAAAACTGAGCCCTTAAACTGAGTACATCATGTTCAGTGACTGTGATGGAGCCCTTTTGCCTCAAGAAATTCAGGGAGTCTTCTGCCTGTTCCATTGTGAAATACAGACATCTCAGCTCCCTACACACTTGCAGTGGGATGAGGCCACGCACAGGCACTCTGCTTATTGAGGAGTGAAGATTCATGATCCTGTGGTAATTTATTTTATACTGAAACCTGGAAGAATTTTTCTTTATAAAGTATCTTCAGTTCATAAATACTGTGTGAGGCAGCCACTAGTCTAATTTTAGCAACTGAAATGTGACAGTGTTCTACACATGGCAATCTCTAGGAAAAAAAGTATTTCAAAATAAAGTTGTAATGCCTCCTCTTCCTGGAACAGTAGCATGAACAATTCTGGCTCCTTTAAGCTAAATAGCATTGAAAGGAAGGTAAATAGCAATATTCTCTTTCTAACCTGATTTCAGGGCATTACTGTGACTCGGAGATTTAGTTTCTGTTCATTTCTGAATTATTGTAATTGTGAAGCAGAGGCTCCACAGCTGTTTCTGCATTCATCACAAGAGCAGAGGAGATAGATGTCTCTGTGCTGTGGGGCCCAGGGATGAGCACTGTATGGCAAGGGAAGGGCTTGGATAACAAAATGCCATAGTTGTCAGAACCCATGATCCTCATCTTTAGATCCCCAGCTAAAGCACTTGACATTCACCATAATCAGAGACCAGAGCATTATATTGTGACAATTAAATAATGTTTAACTTTCTCCTGTAGGAAAAAAAAAAAGCTGTAGTGAGGTTTCCTCAACAACTGGCATTTAACAGCTGGCAGTGGGCAGGCAGCATAACTTACAGTGCTGGCCAGAGATGCCTCTGCTTAACACAAAACAGCACCAGCAATCCTTACCCTAAGGAATCACTGCTGTTAATCACCAAATTTATTAAACTGGAAAAGCTGCTGATACACATCAACTGTTCCTGCTGGTGGGAAAGGGATTGGCTCTGGCACTTCTTCTCAAGATGGATATAATTCATGAGCTTATTCTAGCATCTGGTGCCAACTGCACAGAAGATTTATGCAGTGTCAGTAAAAAATGAGGTTGTTATCACTGCCATGTTTATGAAATGTTCTCTGCTTTACCGTGAATATATGTTCTTAAGCAATGTGAGGAAATGGCTGAGAACCTTATATTTGGCTGTTACTTCTCCTTCCACAAACCATGTCCAAACCAATCCATACAGACCTTTTAACAGTATACTTCTCTGACTGAGCAAGTAGGATGAGAAACTGTTCATTTCCACAAAGACAGGCTGCTAATATTTTCTGGAGAGTTTTTTCTAATTATTGTTTGGCTTACATGATTTTTTTGGTGACGTATGCATGCAGGCAGAAAAATTTGGGACAGATGTGCTCTTTAAGAAACCCATACAATTACATTCTTTAAATCTGATTTTAATGCTGCATAGTTACCAAAAAGACTTTCTTGTACCTCAGAATACAGTGCCTTAGTGCCTTTCATAACTGAGGCTTTCAATGACCACTCCATGGACAGGTCCCCAGGTCTCTGTTCATTCTGTTCTTCCTCAGATCTGCTGTTACTCATACTCCCTTCTACAAAAAGGGATCAGTTCCCATTAGTTTTCTCTCCACCTTTTCATTTCTAGTCTCTGTCTATCATTACAGCAGCCTTTGTTGGGGTGTCTGTATTGCTTTTTTGAGACATTGGACTTTTTATCAAGCAACTCTGCATGTTTCCTTGCATAATTTGATCTACTCGTATTTCCAAACCTCCTCTTAATGTCAGTTCCCCCTACCCTCTTGCAACTCCTAATCCTTTTCCTTCCATTCTGTTCCATCCTTATTTTAATTTTTTTCCTGATCTTTCCTAGGAGATGCTTTGCTGGCATGAACATGGCTAAAGCATAATCCCTACAGAGTCACCAGTGAATAGAGCTGTAAGAGGTGGCAAGGTAACTTCCTCCTCTAATGCAAATAAATATTTACCTATCATTTTCTTAATACTTTCCAGTATTTCAACACACCGTTAGAAAGCCTCCTCTAATATTTTGATATCTCCTCTAGTATCTACCATGTTATAACTTAAAAGTTTTCTAACTCCACCATACTTTTTTCTGCCTACAATGTCAGGTGACTTCTTCCTGTCTCTCAGGAAGAAGTGTCTCAGAGGGTTTGATGCTGGTGAAGCACCAGTTTGCCACGACCTCCCTAGAGAGAGTGTCCTGCAGAGAACAGCTCTTCTAGGGGCAGGGCAAGCCTCTCTGGACAGCGAGTGATCTCAGCAAGGTGTAGCGATTTCTCAGCTACAAGTGATTCCAGCTCTCGTGATTCAGGTCTCTGTGAGATCACCCGAGGCAAACTCGGGGACAGAGAGATGGGAGCTCTGTATGGCAGTTCCACAGAGGTAGCTTTTATTGTCCAGCAGTCCCTGTGAAGGAATGGCCAGTGACAAGAAACCCCCTAGATTTTGGGACACTCAGGGCCTTTTTATGGGAAAGGCAGGTCGTGGGGTAGAAACCATTTAGCCAACTGGGTACAAGGTATTACCATAAGGAAGCAAGGCATGCTGGGGTTGGTTCATTTGGTCACCATAACCTGTAGTAAGTCGGTTATCTCTGAGTCCTTTTGCCTTTAGGCTTCTCTCCTCCAAGGGAGCACAGAGGGCTCCTGTGCCAAGAGTTCACAGCCCTCCACACTCACTCAATTGCCACGTGATTCAGTGAACATCACACTTCCACCTGTAACACTGGAAGGGTGTTACCACGAGGATCCTCTCTTCCTCCACAGTCTTCTCTTGGTTTTGAACTAAGAAAACCCTGTTCTGGTCCTAGCAAGCGTGTTTTCCAGACACACTGTTATTTTGTTCTCTTTTCTCTGGTCTCCTGCAAATGTATGCAAATATGAGGCATAAAAATCAAACATCCTAAGAGGCTTCTCTGCACTGAGCAGGGTCCTATTTTCTTATCTTACATAGGGATGTCATGAGTATGTTTCTTTCAGCTTCCGTTTCTTCCCATATTGTGCTACTAACCATGCTACTACTACAACTTATCACCCTGGTGCATGGCATGTACCGAAAAATCCAAAACTACAAGAATACACAAAATGGCTTCTCATACCTTTGGTGAGAGGATGAGAAAATATATACTACTCTTCTTGTTCTGCACACCTTCCCTGTGAAAAGAGTGAAGTTTTCGAAGGTTACCCCAAGGCTACAGTTAAGCTTGCAGCCTATAAATCTGATTTGCAAACTTATTGACTACCTCAATTCTCCTTACTTTAGGTGCAAAACAAAATAAACCCCCACTGGACACAATTTTCTCCTCCCCTCAGCAATATTCATAAGTGAGGTTGCCTGAAGGGAAGTGTTAAATCACTGCCTGTTATGGATTCCCTCCTAGATTGTTACTACTTCCAAACTCCAGTGCTTCTCCTTGAATCTTACCTTTCTTCTATCATCATTTAAACAACTGACAGTTCTAATTATTGTACTCATAGACAAGGACTTAATTAACCTAATCAGCCTCCCATGGAGCTGACAGGTATGCTTTTCTGTCAGAGTTAGGTCAAAACATGTAACCTGCAATGAACAGGAGCTCTTTTTCAGCTGCTCTGGCAGTGGTTCAGTGCATCCATGTCTCTCCTCAGGCCACTGAATTGTGTGACCTTGCAGCTCACAATGAAGAGTGATGATTATAAAGTGTATGTCAAAAAGCTAGTCTTCTCTGACCCTGTTTCCAGACACAACATGATGGATAAGTGCCAGGGAGGCAGCAGCCTGTGTTATCAGAAAGGAGCAGGGCCAAAGCAGAGGGGAGCGTTGCTTCAGTGGTGCCCAGAAATAATCTCTGTCAGCGTGGAGCAGTGCAGAGAGCTGTGCTTTTCAGAGGAGGTTTAGGAGACACAAGGTGAGATGACAAAGAGACACTGTTTTAAGCACTCCTGGGTGTCTGTGCCTGTACCAACTCAGCACCCTGACCACTTTCTGGCCATCACTAAGGGAAACAAAGACACAAATCCTTCTGAAATCTATGGCTGCTGTTTATCATCAGGAACAGGTCACTACCACACACCTTGTGGACTCCCTTGCTGCTCCACTAGCAAAGGTCAGAGAGGGAGATAATGGCCGGAGAAAATTGTGAGAAACAGTTAGCATCTGTTTCTCTCCCCAGCCCTCTCTGAAGCTAGAGATGCTGCATGCCAGAGTGGGAATTTTTATTATGTAAGATTTTTATTACCTTGCTGGTTTACTCTGGACTAAAAATAATACAATGTACTTTACATCCTGACAAATGATCTAAAATTAACTCAGCTAGGCAGTTACCTATAAATCAATTTGTAAAAATAAATCCTTTAATGCTGGCTATTTTTTGTGCAAGGGTTGGAGCAGCTGCAGTGCTGTTGTCAGACCATTTAGGACTCCCTCTTTCTCCATTTCCTCCCATCTTCCCAATATACTCACTTCCTTTGAGAGTTTCCTGTCCTAGGAAATATCCCCTTGATGAAAAATGAATCAACAGAGAGAAAGGTGCTTCCCCATTAGCAGCTTCCTGTCTCCTATCAGGGAAGGCAGCTGCTGGCAGCAGTGGCAAATCTGTAACAGAAAAGAACCAAAGAGAAATTGGAAACTAAGCTTCCAACTAAGCCATAGACTGGAAGAACATTATAAAGAGCTGGTGTTTGTCACTGTATTTATGTGAAATCTCTCTGTCCTTGGACCCTTGTAAGGAGGAAACAACTTAAACTTGTATTGACATTACTCATTAATGTGATTGTATCCTTAACCATCATCTCTCAGATAACCTACTGCAAGAGCCAGCCACACAGTTCTTAGTCCTGGAGTTCAGTCCGTGCAGCTGTTAACAAGCAGTGTTTCCATCCACTGGGCTTCCCTCTTGCAGAGCTGCACAACCAGGAGCAAAGGCAGACTGACACACCAGTCCTGCTCAGATGACCATGCTTGTTTCACTTACTGAGTTTATTCAAACCTAGGCTTACTTCCCTTAGTCCTGTTCCTTTTAAAATATTAAGGGAAACCTGGAATTTTTAACTGCCTAGACAATATCAGAGTCTGTCACATTGTAAACTAATTTTTTTTGCCAAGGGAAAAGAAATATATCCTTAAAAGGCAAGTCAGACTAGGTTAAGCATCATAAACTGCATGGGACTCCAGCCCTCATTATAGGCCCACAGGGCCTATAATGTGCAGAAAAGCAAAGAGCTAGAAACTAAAGTCCCAATTCAAATAGTCCCCTTAGGAAAATGAACAAAGGCAAAACACTGATGTTTATAATAAGGAATATGAAATTCTATGAAATCTTAATCTAATCCTTCAGAAATGGCAAATGCACCCTGAACTAAGAAAAACCATGTAGAACACCAAAACTCTGAGAAGGGCTTTAAAACTTTCATACAGGACCCCAAAACTATGGTCATGACATGCAGGACATCAGTGTGTCAGGTCCCTATGACTCATCAGAGCATTGACCTGTTATGCAACTCAAAATACAGCAAGTAAGACATTTGTGGTAATGTGTTTTAGTATATCAGAAAACAGACACTTTGTGTTTTAGAAACTATACTGCCGAAGAGAGCTGATTTATGCAAACCTTCATATTTGCAAGTGACAGTGTAGTGCTGGTCAAAAGGAAATCAGGAATCCAAAATAATTTAGAGATTAGAAGTTGTTTAGCATTACATCCAAACCAAATGTGGGACCACTGGAGGCTGAGCAAGCAGAGCTGAGACAAGAAGCCAAAGCCACCAACTGAATTGTGTTGCCCAGAACATTTTTATAAAACCACATTGAAGGGCAGCTACCTCTAAAGAGACAGTGAACCCCAAAGAACCATGGGAACCCCCAAAGTCATTGGACCCTCATTGATTTTAACACATAGGAACATACGGATTAAAATTAGAAGATGAGCCTCTTGAAGCAGTATGGAATCCTAGGAGGCTCTTAAATTTATTCTGAATTTATTTAGGAACTGAAGGATGACTTGAATTTTAAGCACACATCCTCACACACTGAGATTCTTAGACACTTCACAGTTCAACTGCTCGTTACTTGTGTTTGTAGCCTCAATAACATATTGGCTGCTATGCAGTTACACAGATTGACACAGCTGAGAAGAACTGAATCTTACTTGTCTTAACCCTTAAAATCTTCTTGAAACATTGTGTGTAAGACACATAATAAACTAATATGGCTGCCTAATGCCTAAGCTGGTAGAGCAGATAAGTAAGGTTTCTGCAGTAGAGACTGTTCCCATGTGCCTGTTTGCACTGCACCCGGGGGGGAAGAAAACAGCATCCTGATGAGTTCGACAGTGTGAATCCCAAAACCAGTTCTCACTGAACAATAGCTTTCCATTAGCCTGGTGAAAGGATGCCCCTGATCACAGATATTGCAGAGACAGTCTTTTCAGGACGACTACTACTCAGACATTCTCACGCAGGGTAAGTAGAGCAGGGAAACAGCTTTCAGTGGAAAAGCAAGCAAACAACAAAACAAAACAAACCCCTCTAAGTAAGGGTAGATTAAGAGTCTGGGAATCTTTTGATCTTTTGGACTCAGCTGTCCTCCAGCAGAACAGAGAACAGCTGAGTGAGGTAAAAATAATGCCAAATAACTGGATTTCTGGAGAAGGAAAAACTAAAAGGAGGCTACGAGTGAATGGAGAAATGTGCTTGTCAGTGAAACTGGCTGGGTGAAATCCTAGTATTGCCACAATCAATCAGAAGCTTTGCTTTTGGCTGCAGGGGAGACAGGCTTTAACCACTGAGTTCAGTGAGGACACACACCTTATAAACAGCATTCACTCTGGGAGTTTAAAAACTTATTATGAAAACATTTTGAAAATTCATTATTCAAATGAATTATCAAAAAAGCAAGTATTACAAAATGAAGAAACTGTATTTCCATTTCAGGTGACCAACTATAATGGGCATTACTGAGAGACGCGTTAAAATTGTTTCTGCTAAAGTCCAGCTACCGTTGTCAAGCTGTTGGTAAGGTACACTTCTCCTTTGAAAAAAAAACCTGCCCATGTGGGCTTCAAAAATAATGAAGTCTTGTATTTATCAATATTGTAGTATCTTATGGAGTATGTACATGTATATCTATGGGCCTATACACACACAGAAAAACTCATTGAGTGAGACTATTTTTGTCTAGGGATCAGAATACCTGGGTGTATGAAACATTATGCTGATTTACAACCCTTGAATTATGAGCATTGTATTACTAGACTGCACCTAACTCAGCTCTCACTCAAATCAAGATTTGAAAACTTTTGACAAGTATTTTTTTTTTATTTTAAATTGCCAACTTGTATAAAAATGTAGAAGTTGCAGCTACATGGTGGGTTTTTGTAGATTTTTTTCCTGTTTTTTTCTCACCTGTCTACCTAGAGCAAAGGGTGACCAAGGACCCAGGTGTTTTGGCTTCCCAGAAAATGAGCCCTTGGCACTGCTCAGGATTTTTTAAGCCCTCAGGTCTCAGACGAGCTGTCTTCAGATTAAGACTATGGGGCTCCTTTGGTGTACAGCTTAGAAACTATATGTGCTGTAAACCAGTATCTTCCCTCTTTTCAGGGGGTATTTTTTAACTCTTGGTTTTGTCAGATATAGAACAAACAAATTTTTTTTTAAAATTAGTATCTTCCACAAATTGGAAGCTGCTTTTTTCCACCCAGTTTTGATTCCATTTTCAAGCCTGAAATGTCTCTTTTTTACAGCAGGAAGCTGAAAGTTTTTATCATCTCAACTGGCACTATTCCACAACACTAACCACAGTCCAGTCTGTGCATTATAAACTGGAACTGGCAAGTGGGTTACTTCATACTCTAGAGCTACTTCACAGTGTTGGACATGAACATTTGTATCTTGGGAAGAATGTTTGAAGAAGCATCTCCTTCGATGTCTTAAGTTACCTGGGAATCAGCTAACACAAGGACATAAACATCAGAGATGCACAAGCACACAGAACAGAAAGCACAGAGAAACTCCCATTCCACTCTGGGATCCATGATTGCCCAGAGGCCAAATCCTCAGTGTGAAGGAGGCACTTGGCACGGGCAGAAACACATGGGTACTCCCCTTACAGCAAGTTGAATTCAGCTTCAGTTCTGTCCCTGAAGAAATATACTGTCTTCCAAGGACACCAGCTGTATTTTGAATCATACAAACCTGTCAAGCTCATTGCAACTGCTGCAGTTCATTTAAATACGTACATACATACATACACATATACATACATACATACATACATACATACATACATACATATATGCATTTAAATGAATTGCAATATATAAATATAGTTCCGAGGCAATAATAGCAGTGAAGAAATATGAAGCTCATGCAAATAATGTCATTACTTTCAAATGAAACAGAAAAAAAAATAAAAAAAGATAGCGAGAAAAAATAAACCAGATTTTTAACAGATTAATTTTTACATTGACTTCAGGTCTTCATTTACTAACAACAAGTTTCTTCCATAAGCAAGCCAATATTGATCCACAGGGCAAGGGAGAAAACGTAAAATATTTACTTACTCATAGAATAACAGTAAGCAAAAATTTTGCTAGATAGCCAGCCATCTGTGCAGGATGCTGGGAATGCATGGGGAGTAGTTTATTAACAGAGCTGTTCTGCATATTTTGTGTAGGTTACTCCTCTTGTTTTGAGTTTCTTCTGAAGGATCAAGATTTATCGCCTGAAATAGAGGCGGGTGTTCATTCATGCAACATAAATTAGTCTCCGGTGCAGGTTTAAGGCAACTGGCAGCGCAGGCCTTAACTCGATGAACCTGGAAAGGCCCACACCTCCCACACCACTGCTTTTCAAATGAGAAATTCCTCAGCACAAAAGACTCAGCCCACGGGACTTCTCCAGACAAACAATCAGCCTGCAGTGCTTCACTGGGCATGAGGGTCTTGGCAAGGCGCCATTCACTATCATTAAAAGTGTTTATAAAAAAATTGTTCATTTTTGGCCAGCTTTTTTTTTCCAAGGCCAGGCCTCCACCCCCACATCTTCAGTGGAATGTGTTAATAATTTGCTTTGTGGAGATGAAAGGCTCTTTGATAGGAGCAGCATAAACACATCTCACTGTGCTCAAAGGTCTTTGTCCCACAATAGAAGCATAGTTTCTGTACAGTGGCTTGAACGGAAAGAACAGACACATTTCTGAATCATTTTTCACTCTTCTTTTCTGCCTTTCCTCTTCACACACACACACACCCCCCCATGCACACACACCCCATTTATCTCTTCCTTTAGTTCTTATAGTCTTTTGTAAATCCTTGTGTGGCATACAAACAAGGAAGTAGTTCCAAACAAGAATTCCTCACTGATATTTGCAGCAGATGGATTAAAAATACCAGCCAGACCCCACAGTCTGTGGTGTCAGAAACCAAAAATCACAGCAAAACGTGGGTCTGTCCCAGAGTATGTGACTGAGCATAACTTGGAGCAGTGTGTAGCATGGGAGGGGGAAGAGTGCAGCTGCTATTACCTCCTGATCCTCTCTTCAATAGCAGGTTGCAGAGCCTACTGAATAAATATAAATGAGAGTTTATAATTCATCCGGAGGGAAAAACAGTTATAATTACCTCAAAATGCAGTATGTACTAGCAAGCCCTGACTAACTGTTATCTCCTGGCTATAGGGCCTCCCCTCCACTGCCCAGTTTGAGCTGTTGTGTGCATCTCATCTATACCAACACCATCCCTTTGAAGGCACAACCTATTGGTGCTGAACCATAGCATCAGTCTTCAGTGATCCCGAATGGATAAAGACATAACTGAGATGTGGCCCTCACTCCTGTCCTGACTGACATGTCAACACAAGCCTTAATCACCAATATTGTCTTGAGGTATTAGCACTTCAGGACATCTTTCAAGATGAGATTTGTGTAGGCTTGTTTTCCTTCATTTTTGTCTGTTCTTTTGACAAAAAAGATGGTATACTGTCCTGGCTTTACCAGTGTTTTTTTTTCCTAAAGTGTTTGCTGCCCTCACACTATGTCTCTATTTACTTGACACCGGTTATTTGTTTTCTATTCATGACAGCTCTCTCTAAAGAAAAATCAAATTATTTTTCAGATGTGTCACCTTACACTTCTGAAGCATTACCATTCAGCAACTAGAATAACATGGTCAGCTGAAGTGACTTGAGTGCTTATGCTACATTTTTTAAGGTAATTTAGACATTAAAGGCATTTAGCCACTGCTCCATTCAGTGTTAAGTTTTATGTGTTGTAGGCTATATGTAGATGTATTTGGGAATGGACATCTGCCCAACAGCTCAGATTGTGCTCTGTAGCTAAGCAGGTTCAGTCTAGACGTGCACAGTCACCTATTTCCTTCTGAGAGAGACAATACTCCTGATAGCCAGTGCCCTACCAATACATTTCACAAGCATGTTCTGTTTTCAAAAGGATTTTCAATCCTTAATGAACTCTGCTCAGAGAGTCACTGCTCAAAAAAGAGATTGAGGTTTGTTAGCAAAAATGTAAGGGTTTAGGAAAAATACAGGCATTGTAATTTAAATGTAGGTTTGCCCCAGTACAAGCAAAGCACAGAGTCTCTGAGCTCATCTGAGGTGACAGGAGTGGATAGCTTTAAGTCAAGTCACCAGCAGTCAAGTCTGTATTGTGGGTAGAGGGGAGATTTAGCATCTTTAAGCTGCAACAGCCTAGCAGGTGCTAATCTGGTCATTCTGTGCTGCTAATCTTGTTCTTTTCTGTAATTATTGTTTCCAGCCCCAGTGCTTCAGCTAACATAATCGTGGCTTGTCATCTGCAACACTTCCTCTCATGCTGTGGGAGAATGGGGGAATGCTTGAATGTCAAGCCTGAGTTTCAGCTGTGGTCCTCATCTTTCCCTAGGAAGAGAGGATGGCTGACACTGCAGTCAGGTGTTTGGACTGACAAGGAGTGAAGGTGAGTCAGGACTTCATCTGATGCTTTCACATCTTAAATGGTGTGGGATGAAAGATCATGTATTGGAAATACTGCTGAATGAATATAGACAGCATGAATTTTAGCTCAACATATGAGAGCTCTGAATACACCATTCAGTGTTAACTCTTAATGCCACAGTTTGCTGAAGTGTCACCGCCCTTTTTATCTTTTCTATATATACCTTTCCGTAACACTGGGTGAAATAGTAATCATGTATTTTGATGTCGTTTCAGTGCAAAATCACCTGAAGAATGGCAGTTTCACTTGGTCTCAATTTATGCATTTTGGCCCCATTCAGAGCAGAAACTTAGGGAGTGCCATGATACTGTGGAGCAAAGCAAATATTTGCACAACCCATGGAGACCAAGCAGCATGCACTTTAAAGCAGATCTATTGTGTGCTGCTGCCTCCAGCCAGCATCTCTGTGTTTGTGGTGGGAGTAAGCAGGTTGGACCTGCTATGAGCCTCTCCTGTGCTAGTGGGAACCTCTGTCAGATAAATGGAACAGAAAGCTTAGAGGGGCCAAGGGGAAGGACAGAATTTTAAAGTGTATTTGAAAATTCATCAGAGCTTCTTTGCATGCATGCAATTCAAAACATTTCTGACTCAGAGTGGTTTTTAAGTGAAAGCTGTGTTCCTGCAGGGGTATAATGCTAAGGGGAGGTGGTTCATAAAAGAAAGGATCTTCTGTTTGGCTGCTTGACTTCTGCTGCATTGTTGGAGACAGTTAAATACAATGATCTATACTGAAAAACATCCAGGTTTTTCTTAGCTGATTTTTCTTTCACTTGCCCGCTAATTTACAAGCCCAGCTGGATCTGTAGCTACCTGTGATACGGACAGGATAACCTGTTGGTAAAGAGGCCAATGTCCTGAACAAGATTTGCTTTACTCTACATGTGATGTTTTGAACTGGTTCACAAACATTCTCCTTAGCAAACACTTTGGTTTCCCCAGCAAGCTCTGAGTTAATGTGGCACAGTGATGGCTGGCTGCTCCCTAGGAAGAGCATGCCCTGCTCTCACCAGCTTCCTTACCCCAGAAAGAGCCTGAGACTCAAGAGCAGAGCTGATCTGAAGTGGGCTTTGTAGCATGACCAGTTCTGACCAGTAATAGTGAAAGTGTGTTTGCCCACACAGAAGGGGTTACAGAACTGAATGGAGAACCTGGCTAAAGAGCTGGTACAGAAAGTGTCAAAGCAGGTAAATAGGTATAACAGAGTGAGCCCAGCCCTGCTCCTACCTGTGAGCTAAAATGGATAAAGAAGGAACTTGAAATATGACTGGGTGCCTAAAATATAAAGGCATTCTTTATTTGTTTCCAGACAATGGGCAAAGCTGTTGTTGCAATTTTTGTCCTGTCCTTTTTCTTGTATAAAAACATATAGAGTATGGCCAAGCTTCTCCTCATCATTTTCCCGTTTCCTTAAACAAAAAAAAAATCTCTGTTTCCACATTCCCAAGGAGTCTGATGACATATGAGCATAGAAGGGCTGGATCACAGCTAGAAGTAGGAACATTCCTTTGGGCTGAAAGTTCTAGCCACAGTTTTCTGTATTTTAGAAAGAAAAACATAACAAATAAACAGTCATGATGACCTGAGAGCAAACTCTTTCACTGTCTCTATTTAACTCAGACAACACCATGAATGGCTAATAAAAAGCCATTGCTGGAAAGTAAAAATAAAATGCCAAGTGTCTTCCTTTCATCAATATGAAACATCCCTGGTCATGCAAAGACCAGTCCCTGCAGCCTATGCTTATGTGAAAGGTGTTTACTCACAACTAGGTTTGCAAGCACTAAAGCATTAAGCACACAAAAATAATGATGACTTTTCTGTGTGCTCAGAGAAAGAAAGTTGAGGCATCTTGTATTTTCAGCACAGGATGAAAGTAGTACTTTTTTAGAATAGTGAAATGTAAGAGAAACATGGCATTTGCAGGCAGGAGAACAGTGGGGGCCCCCATCCTGTCCAGGCCTGGGTACTGCCATTGGAACCCTGCTTGTGCTGCAGCCCACTCCCTGTGCTCCTGCAAAAATAACACTCCAATGCTAATTTTAGCATCAGCTATAATACAAAGCAATTCAAGGCATCCACAGCGTATTTCATGAGGACAGTATTTTTTTGCTTGTGTAGTTCCCAGGCTGCAGTGCCATTCTGTTCACCAATCTTAAACAAACACTTCCCTTGAGATTTCCTAAATAATTCCAAGTGGTGTCTAGGGAAACATTAGAAACATAGATATGGAAGCCTGAATATGCTTCAGATGAAACCACTTGGAATGTCCATTTTTGTGCAAGTTCTGGGCTGGAAGTAGTATAAAGCAAGAGTTTTTAAGATAAACTTGTCAGGAATGATGCTATAATAGCAAAGTTTTCTAAATATTTATTCCTGATAAGCTTTTCACAAGCCCTTCGCTCATCATTTCATTCAATTTTTAATGCAAGAAATGTTTGAGGAGGAAGAATTAATGGTCATGAACTTTTCAGTCCCCTTGCAGTTCTGACTGGAATGTTTTTAATATGTTGTTTCCCTGCTTATTTATTATAGGGAGCATATACAAATACATTCACTGCAGAAGCCGATGTGCAAGAGGCAGTACTCCGAAAGTCAGTGTTTGACAGCAGAGGCCACAGTCACCATAGTTAATTTCTATTCTGGATACAGGGAGGAACTGCAGTAACTGGGATGTGCTAGTTTGCAAACACTAACACCATCTCATCAATGGATAATCACTATTTACATGTGCTGGATATCAGCACCTGTAAACTCCTGTAACACCTTAACCTTACTCTGAGGAAATATAAGAAGGCAGCTCACATTTTTGAAAGCAGCAGCAGAAGACACTACCATGAAGAGATCACACATGGTACAATACCTCCTGATTCCCACTCCTCATTTTTCTCTTTAAAAAGTCTTGGGACATTCTCTGGCTTTTATTCATCACTGTCACCATCCATCTCTAGTTTCAGGAATGTCACAGGTCATGATTAAAATAGCTGCCACTTTCCCACCCCTTTTGTGATATTTTTGCAATGTGGGATAAAACTATCTCTCATGTATCCACGTGGGGGAAATCCAAACTTCTCCCTCTGCCTTAATACACTCCCCCAGCTGCCACAGAACTTGCTGGAATCTGAAGGAATATTCTGAGGAATTATTACCGCAAGTCTGGTTTTATTCTTGTTCTCTTTGTAAATGTGGCCCACTTCTGGAGACAGGGCACTTGGCTAGCAGTTCAGGACTGACCTGGTTTGGTTAGTCTTAGTTTTTTATGGCAATGTCATTACATAGCACGATGACAGTCAGTCCTGTGCTCAGGGCCCTCAAGGTCTGGGCAATTCTCCTGTGACCTTTTCTGTGATTCCTATAGCTTGGAAAAGATGTTAGGCCCAGAGAAAGAGATTAACATTGCTTCTCTTCAATGTGCTCAGAGCTACAAACCTTCTCCAGTCCTTACTCAACAAATGCCTACTGATACTTATTGGAACATCCACCAGCCCCAGTAAAGTTTAGCCCGGAGACTGAATCATGGACCACATCTGGCCAGTGCAACCCTTTTGCATGCACCAGCAGGATATTAAGCTCACAGTAGGTCATACAGATGAAGTATGTCACAAGTGTAGCCGACCAGTTGCTTTAGAACACTCAGCTTACCAGGAAATCTTGTCCAGAATATGGATGTTTTGACCGGATGGTCAGCAGGATGGTCTGAGGAGGCTGCTGCTCAACCACAGGGACACAGATGGCACATGGACAAGATGAAAATGTGGCCAGAGAAGATCAAGAAAACAAAAAGTCTGCTGTACCTAGGGGATGGAGGTTAGGACAAGAAGCAGCTGACCCATCTGTCCTGCCGCTGCCTCCCAAGACTGTTCCCTGTCTTCTGTTCTCTCTCATTCCTGGTCCCAGTTCCTAGTTGACTTTCAGTCACATTCCAAGCCTGCCTGCTTCATCCACAATCCACAATCTACTATTACTAATGTTTTTATTGGCCAAAGACCTAAAGCCTGGCTCCCGACCACACTGCTGTTGCCTTGCCTTGTGGTCTGCCCTTTCCTTCCTGTGCTCCATTTGTTAGAATCCTTCGCTGGAGCAGCAGCAGAGGCAGAAGGCTGCCTCCCCTGCATGCGACGTCGGGGAGCTGTGCTGGGTGGGGACAGGGGGATGGCTCCCAGCCAGCATCCCCAGGCCAGGGCAGGCAGCCTGGCAGACAGGATGTGATGGGCAGAGCTCAGCACAGGCAGCAGGACACAGGCTGCAGTCAAGAGGCAAAATGCCAAATTTCAGCAGTGGCAGGATGAAAGGACTTCTTCATCATCTAGGCGGGAGCTGCTGCCATCTAGAAAAACACCAGATCAAATCTGGGCCTGGGGCAGGTGTTTCACCCCATTATCCCCTATTTTGTTTCTGACTCATTCAGTCTTCTCCAATTAAAGCAGCTAGTTGTCCTACCAAGCTGACCCTATTGTAGTGGGTTTAACAAGGGCCATAGATGCGATGGCACAAGAAGAAAATGATACAAATGTTTTGAAATAACCCCAGCAGCTGAGGGAATCTGCTAAACAGAAAACAGAAGGGGTGTGCCCAGTCAGCTTAGTGTTTGTTGTGTTTTCCACAGGTTAAAACTGATTTGAACACATCTTTCAGAGAAAGAGCCCTCTCTCTGCCCTGCCCTGACAGTTTACCATAACCACCAAGTACAGGGCTTACTGGCATTTAGAATGAATTTAGAGTTCCTTTGGCCCCAAAACCTTCTGGATGTCAGTGAGAAAACTGACAGGACCAGACATGCAGCTTCATGCAAGTGTACTGCTTGTCCCTCCAACAAGTGTGTATGTTTTGGAAGACAGTATATAAACTGAAAACTGTCCCAGTGTAAATGGTCTTACTTGGCAGTGGAAGAACAAGTTGCAAGAAGCTAGCTATCTTACACAAGGAAGTTCTCTAGATTCCTCCAGTATTAATAACATTGAATTATAATATTTATACAGGCATATAAAGCTAAATTTTATATACTAAACATTTACAGGACATTAATCAGTCTCCAGTGCATCTGACTCCATTTCAAAGTGCAACTGCTAGATTAGTGACTGTAATGTAGTTTCACCTGTCTTTTTATTTTAAATAAAAGCACTTTTTGCCACTGTGTCTTATGTAGAGCCTGATCTCGTGGATATACATTATGTGTGCTCTGACGCTTCTTTGCAGTAACAGCAGATGAACTCATGTTTGTATGACCCAATGGCATGTCAGTGGAACATTGGGATTAAGCTACTTAGACTTCCCAAGGCTGAGGTATTTTGACACTGACGCAGAATGGGAACTTGAGGAGCATGGTTTTTCATCTTGAACATAAGGCTCCCATAAGTTTAGGCAAGTTCTGAGACAAGGCTTTTGAAGCTAAGAAATCTCAGCTGCGTGATGTCTAGTGGTACATACAGTTTCGTGCCTATGGCCTTACCAGCTGCTTGCCTCACACCCCTGCAGCGTATAAGGTGTGTAATATAAATGTGCAAATGGTAGGATTTGGCAAAGAGTCAGCATAAAAAATAAGGTGAAAAAATCTTCATATGAAAGTATGCTGAAAGAGAAAACAGAAGTTTTGAAATCAAAGCAAATCCATTTGTCCTCTTGTTTCTGCTTTCTAAGAAGAAGTGAAAGTGTTACAACATAAAGAAGGCTGCTGCCACTGGTGTATTTAGCATCAGAAAATAATGAAACTCCTGTAAAAGCCTGTCCTGAAGCACCCTAAGCCAGGGGCTGCAGAAGGCGATGAAGGGCTTACTGGAGAAGGACCTGTGTCCGTAGAAGTGAACCTGCTGTTATGGAGTACTCAGATGCGATACAAAAATAGTACACACATCATGCTTGTGTATAAATTGCATGTGAAAGACTGCTTTTGAACAGGAAGCTTCCCCACTACAGGAAGCATCTGGAACTAAGTCTGTGTTGCAGTCTAAAAGATTATTACTTAAAACACTACAGAGAAGAATGAATGACAAGCCTTTTCCAAGTAGGCTAGGAGAAATCTAGAGCTCCACAACCAAGTGGGAAAAGACGTAGGTCCTAAACCTCTCTGAAGATCTCAGTCATTTGGCAGCTATGTCTTTTGATCAAATCAAAGTGGATCTAGAGTATACAGCAGACTGATCTCTCTGCCCCCCTCCCCCCAAGAGAGTACAAAAAATCAATGGGTAGCACCAGGGGAAGTTCAGATCAGCCAGCAGGATCTCTGTGCTGGTCTGTGCACTCATAGAAGCACAGACCTGCCCCACTGCTGTCTCATGACTAGGAGAACTGGCTTGTGCAAGGTTGTGCATGGTGCTGATGTGCTCGTCCTTTGCCTACCCCTCTCTATCCCAGCTGAGTCAAACGAATGTTCTTTAACATTTGTTCGGATGTTGAAAAAGAAACTTAAAGTGTCCACCAATTTAGTTTGTAGCACATTATTGATGCATGACTAAGAACGTAATGCAGCTAACAGTACCAAAGCATTATATATATCATATACAGAAGAACTACATAATAAGTAGGGTTTTTTCCATGCAGCTAACTGTTTTACCTCCCACATAATAAAAATAAAAAGTGCGAGACTTGCAACAGAACCTTTTCAATCTGTGATGCTGCTATGGGATGTGTTATCTAAAATATTCATACAGAGAAGGGTAGCCAAGGGATGTGAGTATCTCTCATCACATTGTGAAGGCTCTGAGTAAGCACTTGTCAAATGTTAACATTACATAGAATACTTTAAAAATCAGTGAAGAAGCCAGAATATGTTAGACCCATTTACCACAGCCTAATCAACCAAGTAAGCTCAGATCATTAACCTAATTATGAGTCGCTGAAATAATTAAGGATTCCCTTCTCACGTGATATTGCTGGAATTCTGTTACTGCATAGTAAACACTAAGCATGTGTTCAGACAGTTGCTGGATTTGATAAACAGCCCTTGTTTCTGAGAAACTTTGGTAGCCTTTGTGCCAACAGTCAATGACAAATAATACGAACAAGCAACATATGTTCAGAGAGGTTTTCATGGGAAGATCACTTGAGTGGGGAGGGGGAGATAAAAGAGAACCTGATAACTGGCACTTGAGAGTGGCTCTATAAAACTGTGGGATTCATTTCCAGACAAATGTTCTCTCTATTCTGTTTGCACAGAGCAAAAGTAACCCCTGATGACTGATTACATTAACTGGATGTTATACTAACTGGAAGTCTGCATTCCTGAGGATTTATACCATACCAGGTCATTTCTCATATTCATGGTTAATCTTGAATAAAGTCAGAAAACAACTTAACTTTTTCTGACAAACATCCAGCAAATGTTATAGTCATACCAGTTGCAGCTTTCTGGGTAAATTGATCCTCATTCATCATAGCTCTGTACCCAGATACAGATACACGTATTTCTGTGTTCACAATCAATTCAAATATTAATACACAAGCTTAGCTGGGACTGAAATTAGACAGGTTAAATTCTTCATTGTAAAGACTGCATTTGCTTCTTATATTTAAAATACATTTCTGATTCCATCTCATTAATTCTTCTCTGATGCTAATTTTAACCCATTATTAATTACACATTCCAGCATCAAACTTTAGACTTAAAAGCAGGTGCAGGTGCAAGACTGGCCAGGGCCTAGTCTCAAACCATTAAGTGTCTGCTAACATTCTTGACATATTAATTAAGGTCAAATTTCTGGTAAAGCCACAGGAATTTCTGGCCTGAACTTAAATGCTTTCCAAAACAATCCATTCTATTATTTATGCAAATCTGCCCTAACAGTACTGTGGACAGTGTAAACTATCAGTCCAAGTATCAGAGTCACTGCATGATGCTTCAACCATAGAGAATCTGTTTTTGCTGAGGAAAATACTATAAACTTAAAGTGACTGAGAAGGGACTGTTTCAGTTGCAAGCAGGGCCTTCTCCTAAGCTCTCCTAGCCCCCTCTCCCTACACTTCTCCTAAGTGTAGGGCCACCCCAGACAGACAATGAGGCTACATCCCCTATCCCAGAGCACACCCCATGCCAAGCAGGGCTAGTACAGGAGCCCAAACTACATTGTATCACCAAAGCCTGAGCCTTCTGTGAAAATGATGCCTGACCATCATTTTCACAAGGGTCAGTAACCTCTGTGGGAATGATGGACGTTAATCTTTTCCCTCCCTTTCCCCAATTACTGTCCTGCTAATCATTAAAGCAATCCCTGGGAAAAAGATGAGGGCTCAATCCCTAGGGGCTGAAGTGAATCTACAGCCATGTTCCGGGTGGTGCTGCTTTAGATGTGATTAAAATGGTTTTCAGGAGAAAACATAAAGCTCATTTTGGTTTTGATACTGCTTTTTTATTAACTGGACATGACAAAGACAGAAACATTTAAATCCAGAAAGCACTCACATAACAATGATTTTCAACCTCTTTTCTCTAGGGCTGGCAATTCTTGATACAGCACAGCACAGTTCAGTGGTTATCAAGCGTCCCAGATACCATGATCAGAAAAGCTCTGAATTCAGGAATTAAAATGTTAAAAGGCATACAGTATTCATACGTCAGTGAAAGGACCTCATTTTATAGTTTATTGCAAGGTGGGGGTTTTGTTGGGTTTTTGGGGTTTTGTTTCGTTTTCTTTTGAAAAATGACCTGACAGGAAATATAAACAGGCATTTGCAGAACTGCATTAAAATGACTCTTTATCTTTCATCACATTTTCTAGCAACTATGTTTTATTATAAACAGTATAAGTGAAGTTAAGGAAACAATACAGATGAGCATGAACCCATGAAAGATTGACGCAAATTGTTTTGAGGAGCTTTTACAGGAGACTGACTTTTTTCCTTTTGCCTTTTTCTGCACATATGTGCACTTTCCCTGAGAAAAAGGACATTCCATCCCAATTTTGCTATGACAAGTAAACCTTAGTTTATTTTAGAGATCATTAGTGTCTTCATCTTTAAAAAAATTCAATGTTTATATTTTGCATATTTGTTTATAATGGAATTCTTACCACTTTCGGCCAACATACACCCTTCATACATCCTTAACAATTTTCCACATTCACACAAATCCTAGCGAATGTCAACATCAATCTTAGGACTATGTGGTAAGTGGGAAAAAATGAGAAAAATTGGAATAAGAGAGTAAATTGATTGCATTGAGTTTCTTGTGATTCCTGACTTTCCAGTGTAAAATGGTATTTAATTCCACACATGAGTGTCTACATGTATGTAAATGTAGGATGTATAAAGAGAGAGAGAGATGCTTTTATTCCTTGTGCACTTCCTCCTGGCAGGCCTATTTCTACAGAATAAGTAGATGTGTGTATGAGGCTTTATTTCTTAAACAAGGCAAACCTCAGCTGAAGGGTATTCGACAGAGATGTCATGGGCACTTGTCAGTTACATTTCACTTATAAACAATCAATTTCTTTTCCCTTGGTCTCTCTTCACCTGTCATCTCTAATAATCTGCCAAATCTCTTTCATTGATGCCACTTCAGCTTGGATGATGATCAATTTCAGACAGTTTTTAGAAATTTCTCATACATAAGGTTTTTATATATTTTCTTCTTGCATGGCAATTTAAGAGATTCTTTATATTTTTGATATCTCAAGAATGGGTCTGATTATTTTTATATGACTTGACCCTATGAACAATTCAAACAAAATACCTGTGCAGCCCCCTTAGTACAATGAAACATTTTGAATGTGAAGTTCGTACACGTGATACCAGGATATATTTCTTGACCTACATAGACTTAGCCCAGAACAAACAGTAAAATAACTTAAAGTAATTCGAAACTAAAGTTTTAGATTCTGCTCTCTTATTTTTGTTTCAGACAGGAAAAAAGATTATTAAAAAAATGCATATATTTTTGATGCCATATGATAGCAATGATATCCTGTCTCATAAGCACAAATAGTTCAGTGTGTAAGAAAGGAAAGATACAAGTACTGGCACTAAATACTTCAGCATTTGCGTTTAGAGGTCAGTTGAAAGAACCTTGAAGACGTGATCTTTAAAGTCTGACTGTCTTCACTTTGCATGCAGATAATTTACTGGCACTGATCCTAGCCATACAATAGATCGAGGAATGTGTTACACATAGTTTTCTTAAACATTTATTTGTTGACATGTGCTACTAGGTCAGAGAGGCAGCCGTGGGGTGATCTGTCCTAGAGCTCACTGAAACTCAATAGCCCTGGAGCAGAGATGCTCTCAGTCAGACAATGGAGCTAGCTCATGGCAGGCAGAATTTGCAGCTCTCAGTACTGGTTGCACAGAGCAGAAATACTGTCTGTTCAGCCTTGAGAAGAGGAGACTGAGGGGAGATCTCACTGCAGTTATAACGTCCTTGTGAGGGGAAGAGGAGGAGCAAACACTGATCTCTGCTGTGTGGTGACCAGTGACAGGACCTGAGGGAATGCCCTCAAGTTGTCAGGGGAGGTTTAAGTTGGATATCAGGAAAAGGTTCTCCAGAGGGTGGTTGGGCATTGGAATAGGCTCCCCAGGGCAGTGGTCACAGCACCAGCCTGACAGAGTTCAAGAAGTGTTTGGACAATGCTCTCAAGCTCTTGGGGTTGGTGCTGTGCAGGGCCAGGAGATGGACTCAGTGATCTGTGTAGGTCCCTTCCAACTCAGCATATTCTGTGATTCTATGAAAAAGAACCAACTAATAATAGTGCATTCCTTACATCTGAAAGCTCTATTCTCGGGCTAAATCTGTCCAGACAGAAGGAAAAGTAATACACTGAAGATCTTTTTCTGAATTAAATCAATATTTATGAGACAATAATAAGCAAAATTATTATTATTGTTGTTATTGTTATTGTTATTGTTGTTGTTGTTGTTGTTGTTATTATTATTATTATTATTATTATTATTATTATTATTTTAGGGCCAGCACAATGCTTGCACTCAAGAAGCCTCCAGAAGAAAAAAGAGTATAGAATAAGTTGATACCTGCAGCACTGTCCTGTAGGAATCCATTAGGCAGCATGATCAGCACTGTATAAATCTGGCTTTCTCCACTCTACATCCCCCGGTCCTATATCCCACTTACCTTCATAGCTACACCTCAATTTATACCCGTGATGCTGCTGGTACTTTGTGAAACAGTGATCACTTTATTTCAGATACCAAGAAATGAAAGTGAAAATAGCACACAATAATAGTCCTGTGGGCAAGAACTGCATGGGACACAGAGGACACTGGGGAGAAAAGCCATGTAGCACAAACATGGCTAGCTGGGGACCTGGTTTAGAGCATTACCAAGCTCTGCCTTATTCACAAGCATAGACACAGACTGACGAGAGGCCAAGCCAAAGCAGACCTGCTAGGTCACTGACACCAACTCCCGGCAAGTGTTGGGGAAATGATTCATGGATGATGAAGGAATCAGGCACAAACTGGGAAGGGTTATAATGATGGTCACAATGACAATGATGATGCAATATGACAATGACAGAAAAACAAATTATACGCCAGTATCTCCAGTATTCTCTTTACATTTAATCTATTGTTGTTTACAAAAACTGAAAATGAAGCAAGTGGCCAATTGAGAACTATGATTTTTTTGTTTATTTGTCTGTTTACTGTGCTGTTTTCCAGCTATGTCAAATAGAGACTACAGTTCAGTCAGTGGAAAAGTCACAGCCATTTTATTTTTCTTATCTCTGACATGCTGTGTCTTTATCAGTAGAGCTATTTAGATAGTGAACCTGTATCAAATGGAACCTTAGCTAAAATAGGTCCTCTGTTTTATGTCAAAGTTGGATGATTTAATGTCTTTGATCTTCTGGCTAGGACATCAAGGCCAGCATTTTTAATAACTCTCACTAGGCAGAATAAAGTCTGTGTCTGAGAAAACAGGCAGGATATCATTAATCTGTTTCTAAACAAACAGGGAGTTACAACAGCTCTTTCATCTGAAGATGATAGATCCTGAGATGGAATGAAGTACCTAAGTGCCAACCAAGTTCAGTGAAAAGCGAATACAGTGTATGTCATAATTCATTGTGACGTTATTTTGTGATATACAAGAAGGTATTCATTGTGTTGGAAGTATGCGAGAGAGATAGCTATTTGTGATCAATTGGTGTATTTACTATATGTTCTTCCCTTTTGAAAGACTAACTCTTTTTCTCTGTTTATAAGTGTTTTTTATTTATTTACTCAGTTATTTCATTGTCCTTGCAAGTTCAGCCTGTTAATTAAAAGCAAGTGGGCAAATCACTAGAGTACTTCAGGTTACTCACATACCACCAGCCTGTATTTATGAATGCAAATGTGTAAGCTGTAATGCTTTAATCGGTGAATTCAGAACTTACTGTGGTTGAGGAGAATATCTTGAGGTGAAAACCAAAAAATAACAGTTTTACAGACTTGGGAGACGTTTCAGGATTTGCCCAATCATGATTAGATAAACTAAATATTCTCTTTCATAATGACTTTCCTGGAATTCTTTGAAGACAGTAAATGATAATCAAAAGATGGTTAAAGACATGCCAGCAAAATACAATAAATATTCTGTTTAAAAGTTGAGGAATTACATATATGTAATTCCAATGCTTTGTTACTGACATTACAATAAGATAAAAAACATTGCAATAGAACCACTCATAAAGAAATTTAAAAAAACCAACCCAGCAAGAAGTCTTCTTATACCAAAGGAGAATCAAAATATTTGGTGTTTTGGTGCTGTGTTAGAACAAGAAATGTACACACCAGGTGGTGTGTCAGTCACCAAGGCCCACGGTGAAGTTAAGCATGACATCTAGACCAATGTGCTTTTCAACATTCTGCAAGCAGCATGCTTCATATCACAGTTGTAACAACACACAGTAGGCACTTTAAAACCAAATAAAAGCAGATTTCAAGTGACATAATCACAAGACATTCCAATTCATAAAAGCCTTGACAAAAAAAAAGAAGTACCCAAAGAACTGAAGTCATGTTCAGACCCAGGGTATCTAATGAATTAAAGGCATAATTTCAACTAAGCCTTATTGACCTTTCAGAGCTGATGACTTCAGCTTTGTTTTTGCAAGATTCTACATCTTCACCTTCTGAAAAGCCAAACCACAGACGAAACTGCTTTAGATCAAGCTGGCATGCTTTGTTTTGTAAATGCCCCAAACATACTGAAAGCCAGTTAACTTACCAATCCAGTGAGCACTGAACAATTTATTGAGTGAACTTATAGATATTGCTTGTTCCCTCATCCCTCTTCCCCTAAAATCAGAGAAGAACAGAAAGCAGAAATAAAGATGTACAGAACCTGGAGGGAAAACAGCAATACAAACATTATATGGACACACTGAAGTTGTCAGTGGTATCTAGCAAAATACAGCTCAGTAAAAGTTTTGATAAAATAGACTGCTAGCATAATGCACCAAAGAATTAAGAAATATTTCTGCATGTTGATAAGGGTACATCACAATGACCTCACTAACAGACCTATCAGTAATGCAGAAGTAAGCAATCTGGCTTTGGCATGCCCTCAGCTAAAAAAAAAAAAAAGTATTAAAAGAAAATTGAGACATCTGAAGTCATTGTTGGGGGAAAAGTGTAATGCTGTAATTACAAACACAATATTTGCTATGAATACTAAAACATGTGCCAAAAAATGTGATAAAATTAAGCAACTAAACAAACTTAAAAAGAAGTTCCCAGATATCTACCGGCATAAGCCAAGGTTAGCTTTTGCATGACAACATTGTGGATGTTGTCTTCAGATACTGAGATACTTGAACTTAATGAATTCATGACAAAGCAAAAAGGTGAAGTATATCTAGCAGTGCGAAAAGAAATACCTCCAGAGAGATAGGGTTATCCTGGCTTGGATTGTAAGCTGAATGTAAGGTAAATTTTATCAAGCTAATCAGAAATTAACAAAGAGTTTCCAGGAAATGCTTGCATTTCACATGTGACTTCAGTGATTACAGAGAGCATGCCTTCAAGTGCATTAGTCTTTCTGTTAATCTTAACCTTGCTCAACTGACTTAACCTGATTGAAAGGCAAACCCGTATTTCCCACCATCATAGACTTTTTTTGTTGTCACAGAAACTGGAACAGCACATGAGTGAAACACGTCTAAGCAACAGTCTGCATAAATGGAAGATATGTTTTTGTTTCAGCAGACCTGGATAATGTTGCTGTAATTTGACAGCAGCTTTGAAATCATTAAAAAATCTGACATCACACCAATGTCAGTTCTTAACAATGGGAATTTCTGTAGAAATTTGTAGGAACCATGTCTTAGTGCAAGAGTGTGTGGAGACACCAGCAGGCTGTGACCCAGGGACCCTGGAGAACTACGAGTGCTTTTTTAGTGTTCTGTTAACAATTCAGAAGGGTCTGATTTCATTTCACTTTGAAGTCCTGCAAAAGAAGCACATGAACTCTTTCCTGTTTCTCCAAGAGTAATTCTATTTCATGTATTTCTCATGTGTCCTATGTGTTAAGAATGCCGTTCATCTGACGTGCTTTTCACATTTGCTTTAGGAAAAGATTAGTTGTGTGCTAGCAGCATCTGTTTTTGCTTGACTCTAAGGGACTCCAGAGTCACTAGCTCAGAACCTGGTATCTTCAGTGCAAAGAAATATCCATACCATAGTTTAGTCAGACAGATGCTGTCTGTGCAATTCTAAGTACAACATGCTTTATTTACAAGTACATACTTATTCTGAGAGAAAGAGGATTACAAGCTATGCAACACAATCTCTTCCTTCTAGGATCTCAGTTCAAAACCAATGCCTTTTTTACAGGAGAGAAACTCTGCTTTGGGAATTTACCCTGGTCAGAAAAGATAACAAAAAACTACTAAACTTGTCCAGCTATCTTGTACAGGAAAGTAAACATCTTCTATTGCAGCAGTAGCTGGATGCTTTCTTGCATCATAATAAATTATAGGAGTCAGTTATTTTCCCTGACAAATTTTCAGAGACAGAGTAAATTAGCCGAGCTCTATATTTGTTTGTCTGCACAGTGTTATGCATCAGCACTCACCAAAGAGTAACCTTTATTAAATCAAACATCTCTGACTTAAACCAGCATATTACAGTCATTTTTGAGATAAGTATGATAGGAAATTTGGAAGAATACAACCTGACAATCTTTTCATTACTTTTCTGTTTGATACACAGATATACTTCACATTGTTTAACAGTCCGGTCTGTGTAGAATATTTTATCTAGAGCTACAATGTATAGAGGGAAAATATTTTTTCCCAGAATGGATTTGTTAAATGATCAAAAATAACAAACCCCATGGACTACAGAGGCTTACCCTGAGCAGACCTTGAAACTTGTTATTTTAATGTTTCTTGATACTAAAGTTTTACCCTAGCTATGTAAGATATGCTACCATTTCACATACCATCTCATATACTGGGAATTTTAAAACCAGACAATTACTTCTTTCTGATGAAACTGAGGTTTTCATGCCAAACTTCTTCTAAACACATTTCTTAATTTATTGATTAAAACTTGTTTGAGCTGTGTCCAGCAAACAGATACTTGGATCAGCTAGCAAGGAATCAGACAATGTGTACTAATTTTTTTTTAATTTTTTTTTTTTTTTTTTTTTTTTTTTTTTTTTTTTTCCCCCTTTTTTTTATTTTTGGATTTTTTTTTCCCCCCCCTATTTAATAATGTGGATTTGTTTTCCAGGACTGCTCCCTTTTTGCTGGTAGGCACAGGAAGCAATCAGAACTGCCTCCAGACAGGGTGCTGCTTTTCAGACTGCTTTAGGTCTAGAGATCAAGGATATATTTCACTCCCAAAGTGCTGTGTGGCAAACACAGGGCACCTAGGGTTAGCCCAACTTTTCTTTTTGGGTAAAATGGTGTCAGTGATGCTATGCTGGCTTTCAGCCTCTGAGGATCTGTCCTGCTCTGCTGCCATTGTCTGATCAGGAGGAATGATATATGTATATCCCCTTGAAATAAAATCAATCTGATGATTAGCCAGGTCTGCCAGGAGGACTAGACTGACATTTTCCCATTTATTAGTTCCAGACATGGATCTATATTTGCCCTGTGGGAGATAGCATTGTGAGAGTATGATTCAATAGAACATTTTAATTACAATACAAGTCCACTAAGCTGATCTTCCTTTCTGTGACTGCCTCAGAAAGAAGCTGGTCTATGATTCCAGTCTCCTTCTGGAAGACACTCTAATATCAGGCATGTCCTCAGCAGCTATTGGAAAACATTCACTCAGCCAGGAAGAGCCTTCATGTAGGTTTCATATGTTTTAGGAGAGGGCTGTATGGATAAGGTCTTTTTACTAATGTAAATAAGGGGTTGTTTCATAAATACAGTGTTGGCAGTCTTTCAGGAATGGTGGCTTGCAACGTCTTCAATATCTGCAGTCATGGAGGGAGAAGGGAAAACCTCCATGAAAACTCTTTCAGTTTTGGAAGAGCCACAGTATCCAGATAATGTATTTTGTTGAGATGAGAGTGTTCAGACTCTCCTAGGTCAGCACACAAGAGAGATGACTCAGGGGACAGAGCTACTACTGCCCATGGCTCACTATGCTGAAACTGGTGCATGAGTGAAGCACCGAGCAAATGCCACATCCCTGCATTCATCTCGTACTGGACAGTCTTCCTCCCTCCTCCTTCCTCTCCCTTCCTCATTCCTCCACTTCCATCTCCACGTTCCACTGAGAGAACTGCAAAAAGGCATGTATAAAGGCTGTGGCAGAGATAACAAGAAGGAGGAAGAAGTCATAGCAGGTGTTGAGCATTAGAGTACCATCTGGGGCTGTCTAATACCAGCTAAAATACCACAAACCACAACTGCTCAGAAGGGTGGGATGCCATAGTTACTCAAGGTCAAGAAGGCACAAAGAAAGGAAAGCAGAAACTGTGGCTCAAGCCTGAAGATATTTTCAGGAGCCAACAAGGTTGACCTATTAATTACTAGGCAGTATTAACATAAGTGCCAGCTCACATTCTTCCTCTAGCTACTTTCACTGATGTATCGTGACATCTTGAAATCGCCCTTGACCCTGACTGTGTGAGCCAGATTCCAGAAATGTGGTGCAAACCACATTAGCAAACACAGGAAAAGCATAGATCCTCCCTATCAAGATTAAATTAACCTGAAATATTTCTCACCCTCCTCAGACAAAAGCTGAAACGTCCTGGGGCCACCAGCACATACTGAAATTCAAGCACCTCTCAAAGCCTGGCATGTGAGACTCAGCAGGTTGTCATCAACATTTGAAAGGTGAACCAATGTAACTCAGTCCAGGCTTCATATCTGCTAGTTTGTTTGTCAAATGTCCCCCAAGTCTGGCATTATTTACTTATCTGTATTCTCTATCAGCTGGAACTCCTGGGGGAACTTAGGGATTCTCCACTCCGAAATCCGGACACTGGTAAATGTTTCTCCAGCAATGATCAACTGAAACACACACATTTTGTGTCTGGCTATGCTGTGACAGATCAGCTAGGAAAACACCTGTAAATTCCTTTAATACAAGAATGCATTTGACTCTGGAGCTACTCCTTTACTGGGAAAGTAACAATAAATCAGCATGTAATTTTTTTATTATAATTTATAATATTTAAGGTCTCTCACATGCTCAAATTAAAATATGGTGAAGATCTACAAAATCAGACTTTAGATAACTGGAAGATGATGAAGCTCACTCTTTTCTGACCAAGCTGTTTTTAGTAACTTATTTGTATAGCTCTTATTAGGTAAGTTTTTATCAGGCTCTCTGGAGACAGAGAAATGCTAGCCAGCTACTTTCCACTTGTAGTTCACAAAGTTGAAAAAAAAGTGTTATGGCTCCAAATGAACTACCCTGATGAAGATGAGAATAGCTAGCCTGATTCAGAAAGTAACTTGAGAATTATGCCATTGCATCATACAGCAGAGGATTTATCCAGAACTGATAATGGGTGCCATGACCCACCAGGGATGCCATGCCTGGCACCACTGCTGGTCATTCATACTGTCTCCTCAGAGGTCCAGAGCTCATATTTCAGAGTTTAAAAAAAAACAAAAACAAAACAACACCAAAAAAACCAGAGAGACATGACTGATATTTTAAAAAGCACATTCTATAACTCCTTTTTAAATAGATGTACAGCTCATAATGGTATCAGTGGGAGAAGAGATCTCAAAATTCAGTTGGACAGAATTGCATTTAAGTTTTCCAGATTTCTATTTCATATCAGTTAGAGATTCTGCAGAGCAGAAGCCAACAAATTGAATCATAGAATGACTAAATTTGTAAATGTTCTCTAAGATTACTGAGTCCAGCTGTTAATCCAGCACCACATCTCCAGGTGTCACATGCACACATTTTTTGAACACTTCCAGGGATAATGAGTCCACTGCTTTCCTCAGCAGCCTGCTGCAATAGAGGAAGCATTGGCAAGGACTTGGGTGGACTTTGGGCTTACCCAGATGGCTGACCATGGGCTAAATGCTTTGCAAAAGTCCACCCTATCACTGTATCATCTTGTTCTACTGTAAATTTGCATTTCTTTTATTGGCTGAGGTTATTTTTAATCATCCTTTTTTCTTTGTCAATCTTCAAATAGATTTTACAGAATCAATTAGCTTTAGGTACGACAAATACACTTTTCTTTAGTTATGTTCTCCTCATACATGCTAGGTTTTATTAAACAAAAAAGGGTCAGTGTAAAGAGCGTAAGGAAATCTGTGCAGTTACATGCAATATGTATATATACATATATACCTTTTGTGTTTGTTATTGCCATGTTGGAAATGCTGAGAGGAAAATATTGCTTTAACATTATGAACACAAAAGCTATAAGGATCTTACATATTTTCATGTATGTTGCATATTCAAGCTCAGCAGCTAACAGTAGGATCACAACCATCGTGCAGTAGTCAGAGGCCATATCTTGCACTGTAAGCTCTTGGTGTTAATTCTTATGATGCTAGGAGAAAGTGGATGCGCTGTCTTGTAATGCGGAAGGGATAAAACCCAAGTGCTATAAATTTTTTTCCCATATAATCCAAAACCACACCATGCTTTGTAAGATCGGCATGTAGGTTTGTTTAGAGGCTTTGGATTCAGTCATTGGCATCACAAAGCAAATACCCTATTATTTCTAACTATTATGATTTTCCTTATTGTAATACACAGGAGTCAACTGCAGATGGAGCACTGCAAGAAAAACTTCTATACAGATGTGCCCTGCTAGTCAGCCCCTGCTTTTTTAAGCAGTCTGTTGATTCAAAACAGTAACACCTCAGCTCATTTTGCATTACGGCTTAGAGTTTTGAAAAGGTTGCTTTCGACATGTACTTCTTTAAACTAGATCCAAATGTCAGTGCTAGGCTTAAAAACATTGGCCTCTCTTGAGAAAAGCATGCTTTATCACAGATTATAGGCAATAGAAAATAAATTATGGAAAAGACCTGTGATATCATCTTGTCTCCCCCCATGAACACAGGGTTGTTCCCTACAATATATGTCAGGCAGCTCTGTTCTTTCTAGTTTAAATGACTCTCAGGCTTTCATCAGACTCTTTTACAGTCTAATTTATCTTATTATCATGACATCTATCCAGATATTCAGCCTACATTTTACTATGCTGTGTTTCATCCCACAGTTTTGAATTGTTGTCCTTCATTCTAAGTAAAGAATCAGGATTTTTTTGTGTTCTGTTTTCTTAGGAAGTGCAAAGAATTCTGGACTTAAGTGGACAAAATATAAGTGGATCTCAAGTGCATCCAATTGAAACTCTCTCAAACAATAACTGTGCTCACCATAATACAAACATCTCCACCTCAGAACTACTCAGAGCAAGAAATAAGCTAGCTCTTTTCTACTACTTTTTTCAAAATGAGCTTTGTCATTGCAATTTTCTGGTTTGGTCTGGGTTTTTTTAAACTGCAGGCTGCACATATTTGTTCAAATTCAATAGGTACCTTTAAATAGCAGTTAAATAGACACAATTACTTTTACAAAAGTGTGTCCGTTGTGCATTTTTTCTAATAATGTCTTTTTAATTGACTGGTTTAAAAGAACATCTATGCTAACACTCATGTTTGCACTGTCATATACTCCACAGCATCCTACCTCTGATCGTGGTCTCACACAGTCACTTGTCCTCCAAAGCATTCTGCTTCATGCACGCACATGCCCTTCAGAAAAAATCTAGTAGGCACCCACCCTAATTAACAAGAAGTGTTATCTAACTAATCTCCTTAGAGAGCATAATCCTGATTAAAATGTCCAGGCAACCAGTATTTAATGGGATGAGTAAAAATGTGGATCTAAAGAAAATCTGTGTTTTCAATTGTTCTCAAATAATAAAATACTGGGTTCTAATTCTGAAGGCTTTTTACAAACAGCATTAACTAAAAGGAAACAGGAGACTTCACAATAGTTTTTTGTCAACTGCACCATCAGTAGCTTTTCGAATAAGCATATTATGTATCACAACAGACATCAATGGTACATATATATTAGGCCGCCCACTATACACATGTGTGTAAATTTGTACGGGGATGCTGTTCACAGATATTCGTACATTCAGATATGTGGACTGGCTGTTGTGCTGTTGTGTTTATGGGATGCTCAGCAACCAAAAGAGAGAAATGCAGATGGGAACACCGAATTATTTGCATCTTTTGTACCAGTAGAAGAACCAACACTTGAGGAGTGCTGTGCCCCATGAAACAGCAGCTGTACCTATCCCCTTTCCTCTTGTCACTCTGGCTCTGCTTGGTTTGGCATTGTGAACATACACTTCGTACTACTACACAGTGCGTGGCCCGGTGACTCCTGGAGCGGTATTTGCTCCAGCTCTGATGACAACTCTTTGAAATACTGTCTTCCCTGCTCAAAGTAAAATGTGACAGCAGATTGCCAAGAAATGGCCTTACTCTAAGCTAGAGTTTGCCAGTGTTTGCTAAGCAATTTTACGCATGCTAAGCTTTCTAGCCTCTTTACAGTCTAAGTAAGAACTTTATTGTCTCTCCGCTCTTGAGCACCCTTCTACCAGAAGAAAAGCAAACCTAAGATACTTCATAGCCTTTCTGGCATCATGACAAACACTACTAGCAGGTATTTTGTACTATAACCTCTGCCTGCTATACTTCATTTGCTTTAGTAATTACTGGTCTAAATTCATCATTGCCGGAAATCCATTGATTCAGCAGAAGAGCCTCCTATAGAAACCTCTCCCCCAATTTTAAGTGGCTGCTATACATGCTCTGCCTCAGCTCTACGTTGACAATGAGGTCCTTAGAAAATGCTCATAGAAATATCTCCATCCCATTCAATCTGCTACGTGGGTATTTATTCCAAGAAAGTTTTTCATCATTTCATTCAGTTTATTTCATTCAGTTTATTTCATTTTACAGAGCTCAGTTGCAAAGATCTGACAGAGAAAATGTTTTTGTTTCTACTGGAAGAAATCACCACTTTTCTTTCTTCACTATGGCAGATATCCACCAAACTCAAAACATCTGCACTAGCTACTGGCTTCAGTAACATGTGCATAAACGGCGCCAGAGACAGAACCTCAGAGGAATGCAGGTCCCTGAGCACCACTGATGGAGTTCCTACACTTGAAAGCACCCGCTGCTCATGGTTGCTGGAGAAGACACTATAGCAGATTCCTACTTGTCCCATAATTCTTGGAGATCCTGTAGTACCTTTGAAGACAAATGTCCCCAGTGCCTCTGTCATCATGTAGCCTTGTTGTAGAGTTTTGATGGAGTGATTTCACATGGCCCCACCTGGGCTGAGTTATAAATTTGCCATGAATTATGCAGAGATCAGTAAAGCCATGGAGTGAACTGGGGAGGCTGCACAGCTGCTCTCCCTGCATGTAACATGAAGCATGTGCCACTTAGGAGAAGCAGGGACAGTCTCCTGCCCCCCTCCCCACCATCCGCCTGCAAATCCCCTCCTGGATTAAGCAAGTTCAGTAAGAGGCTGTCTGTTATCTGGCTTTATTTCATACAGATTTCCTTTTTTTTTTCCTGCGTCTGAGCCCTCTGCAATGTCTTTTTGGTGAACTTTTATAATCTGTCTTGGCTTCCCGTTAAAGACTGGTAAAGGCCCTTCAGTGTGTTTGTGTGAAAATACAATGTGTTTGTGTGTGTGTGTGTCTGTGTCTGTGTGTGGGGGCTTTTGTAAATCTCAGTAGGCAAGTGACTGTAAACTATTTATTGTTCATCTTGTTTCAATGATCATCTACAGGCATTATGCATAACAAAATTTACATGCTAAAATGCTTTCTGGAGATTGTAAAGCTCCAGCCTTGCTTGCATAAACTTAAATCCCTGCAAGGTCAGAACTATATGAAAAGATTTATGCATACTTATCTCTTCTGGGTGGAAAAGAAAGCAGAAAAAAACCTCAAAAAAGGATATGATAATGGATATAATTTTATAAGAACAGAAAAATAAAGACCAGCTAAAATTTCTCACTCATCCATAGAGACTCATGACGTTTTCATGGTTTGCAGACACAACAATTTCATAGTCATGCAGCTGCCAAGACAGTCGTGGATTATAATCAACCTCACAAGTCACAGTAAAGCAACTGTGAAATAGGAAAAATTATTTGCAAAGGACTTCTTTACTATTAAGCCAACTTGAATGTTAGCACAAACAAATCAAGCATGCTTTTTTCACATACTTAAAAATATCTTGGCCTATTCCATAACACTCACTTTTTCTAAAAATGAAAGTGCTTGTTATATTTACTTCTATGCTGCCCTATCCACTCCTGGTAATGTTATAATGAATAGCTTAGGACTTAGAGACTGCCAGACTGACTCCAGTTACTTTGAAAAAGAAAGAAGCTATATAACAGGTAAAAGTGTTATAATTTAAAATAATTCAAGAACAGAAACATGCTCAAGGAACTTCAAAACACTTCTGTCTTAAATCAGTCACACAGCAAATCGCAAAGCCATTTTTAGAGTCTCGCATGTTTTTTTCAAGGTTGTTCAAGTTGCTTCGCAAAGTGCCTGGACAGGGTGAAGGGATGGGTCAGTAGGTTGTTAAGTTTAAGGGCTGAGGTTAGTGAAAAGCCAGCCATCACCACCCTTGAGCACTTCCCACTGCACTTGCCTTCCTGCTGCGGGGAGGCTTGCTGTGTGAGACCTGGCTGCACCAGGCAGCTGCTCCCAGCGGTGAGGGCAGAGCAAGGTACGGAGACCAGGGGCAGGATGGGGACATCCTCTCGTCCCTGTATCCCACCCACCAGCCTGCAGCAAGCACAGCCAGGAGTGAGGAAGAGCCCAAATCAGAAGGCACACAGTCTGATAGCAAAAGCAGAGTTAATAAGGACATGGGCAATACTTGCTTTCCTGTATATTCTTCTTCTCTCCTGAGCTTGCTGTAGACACCTCATCTAGGTAAAGAGCTCGGTCAGGCATACAAACACAGGTGATTCCACAGTCCCTTTGTTCAAAAATTACACTTCAGCACAGCCCCAGCCTGACACTTGGGACGAGGGTAGGCCCAGAGGCATGGAAGTTTTCTGGGAGCTGGTGTGGAGTTTGCTGGGAGCCCTGGCCAGCTGAGAAGCCATGCTGGCCTCAGGGTGCTGTACAGAAATGCAGCTGCTGCACAGAAAAGTAGCTGCTGCAGGCACAGACCCTCCCTGACACCAGGCAGCTGCTGGTCTGCCTGCAGCCACCGATGTACCCAAGCCAGGCTGGACATGCAATGGCCTTGCCACTGCTGACAGCTTCTGCCATGAAAGCTGTCTTCTCAACCAGCCGGGATGAAGCAATGTCATTTTCCCACAAGCTATGTTTTCAAAGAAGCTGTGCATGTTCCCTTAGCCTGCCTAACCAGACTGAAAAACATTTCCCTCTCTCTGAAAAACATCTGAAGTGGAGCAATTTTGCCAGGAAGATCTGTGCTTGTCTAACCTATTGTGCCACAGAAAACCTGGCATGAATCACAGCACTGTGCTGCACCCCAGGCTATGTGGCACAGCATCCTGAATGGGTGCTGCATCCCTTTCAGCTGCAGCACCTCCTCTTGTCCTCCTGCTCCTGCATCACATCTATTTGTGTAATCCAATTACTTCTGACCAATATATATGGAGGTTTTGGTTACATTTGTAGTGCAAAAGTTCCTCTTTGCAATTATTTTCTCCCATGCATATATGTGGTGTATAATGGACAGACACACCAAGCTGAAAAATGTGAGATTGCATGAGTATGATGCTAGGCTTGAGCTAAAACAATTAGGCTTATCTTTGTGCCGGAGCACAAATCAAGGGAGTTTGTGCCTGTCCATCACATGCAGAATAAGCACACACAGAGTATTCAAGTGGTCCTAAAGAGCTTTCAGTGTCTTTCGCCAGTTAAAGTATCCACATATTTTAAGGCCATGCTTTGACCCACTTAGATGGTTGTGTAATCTCAAGAAAGGTCCCCTAAAGTTCAAAAATTATTTCATATAAAAGCCACTTGTCAGCACCAAAATATGTTTTCTAAATTTCTGTTGCACACTCATTCTAGATACCACAGTGAGAAATAAGCAAACTTTACAACAGCCCTCCTGCAACCATCCACTCAAGTATTTAAAACTACATCAGTTCTGTGTACAAACCTTTTGCTTTCTATGAATAATCAATGAATATTATTACAGTATTATTATTTCCAGTAAACTGGAACAGCAAAGCCTGTGCAAGCAGACTGCAGCAAAACAGAACAGTCTCCCAATTTACTGTTTAACCAGTAATGCCACCGTGCTCCCACAGCTAGGATATCAAGTGACTGAGCACTCACCTGGCATGACCATTTGGAAGACCTCTGCCAGTCCCAGAACTGCTAGCCAGGTGTGTGACCCTGCTATGGCCTTCCAAGAGACCTCTATATTGTACTTGACCTTGGCCACTTTTCCAGACTTTTGTACGTCTTCTCTAGGTGGACTGGAAAATCTTGGGACCTCAAGAGCTTCAGGCTGGGTTTCAGTCCTGCATGACACCATGCAGGAGCACAATGCCTGCTTGGCCCTCCCAGTACCACCAAAATTTCACCCTAACTATAGAAGTAATTGTTCAGGTGAAGGAGGTGTCCATAAGGAAGTCTTGTAAGTCTCAGAACTATCATGACTACATCAAAGCAATAAGTGCTGCTGCAATCTAGATTCCTGACGGGTTGCAAATCTGATGTCCCTTGGTCATAGTGTGAGTCTTCTAAAGGATCAGGTTGTTTAGCCCAGTGTGCTTGGTTTTCTCCTGAACCTGCCTTTGCCTCCTGAGCTGCTTGACTTCAGCTTCTGACAGTGAGTGCACTCCATATAGTGAGATACCAGTTAAGTGTTTGCGTTTTTGTTTGAGTTTCATTGGCACATGTTTAAATTGCCACTTCTGTGTAAGTGCAACAATGCCAAACCACAGACTTGCGTGCTCCATTACTGCTAACGCACTTGTCACCTCGCAAACCTGAAGTAAAGCTCATAATCTTGGGTGAGATATCAGTAGGAGTCCCAGGTATGCAGGGAATGCAGGATTAAATCCTTTGTGTCATAATTTACAGTTTGCATGTTACGGACACATTTTTTCTGTTTGTTTCTCATATCTGGGGCTCTGGCATAACTTGACAGTGAAATGTAAAATACTGCTAATCAAAGACTTTAATGGACACATACCTTTAATTATCCCAAACACAAAGAAGTAAAAGCACATTAAGCTTTTCCTGTGTTTTACCAGTGCAAATCTACTATCACAAAGGTTTTCAGCAAGGTTCTCAAAGCTTACCATTCATAGATGATTAGTCATGCTCTATGCTGTTATTTGATACCTGGAATGGGACTTCATTAATTTTCAGGCATTCTTAATGCACTGCATAATGTCAAAGATTACTGGTTTCCCACAAATGAACTTTTCTTCCTCCATTTAAAAGGATTTAATGGAAAGTAATATAAATGTTTCTACCTAAGAGCTGCTATTGCTGGTTTGTGGAGCCAAGTGCTGATCCCAGCCCACCACCTTCTGGAACTCTGCAGAATCACAGCATTGCCTTAGAGACGGCTCTGCAGGAGTCTGAAAAGGACTGGAGACCAGGGGAGTGCTCAGAGGAAATGTCATTCACTGCACACTCATCCTGCAGATTGCCAGACAGCTGCTGGCAAGTGCCATTCAGACACTGGTTACCTGGCTAGGAGAACCTTTGATCCGACCTGGAACAGAGACTTATTTTTTCCCTTATGTTGTTTTGTAGAATAAACAATAACAGAATTTTTTAAAAAATAAATATAAAAGTGAGGATTTGCACAGAAATTTCTCTTTATCAGTGTAACACCACAAAAGTGACATGCCCCATCTCCAGCTCCCCGGTGTCATAGACAGGGTGTGTACTCAGGAGAGACACATCAGCACCCTGACTCAGCAGGTCTCCACACCCACCCCATCTGCTCCTCCACAGGCATGTCTGGCTCAAGCACTCTGACAGGCTCATCAAACCAGCCTTACACCATGCCAGAGCCACTGAAGGCAGCTTAACACCTGGAGTATCATGAGGAAGTTTTTGGAGGGCGACAAGAAAAAGCTAGAGTATGGTTAGGGTGATAAGCTGAGTGAGAGACTCCCCACTCCTTCTGAAGTGGGCACAAAGATGACTCTTAGATAAAAGCTTTAATTTAGTTTAGTTAATTATAAGCAGATAATCATTTGGGAAAACAATACCCGTAAACCCAGCTACTGTTTAACAGTCCATAAAGTAGATTTTCAAGTGTACTGGCTTGCTAGCAAATTTGTTTTACAGGGTGCTACTGATATCCCAATAAGTCACACCATAAGAGATGCCCTGATCCCACTGACGCCAAGGGCAAAAAGTCTTATTGACTGAGCAGAGGATGTATTTGGCCTTATAAAACCAGGAGCAAAGCAGAGTAGGTCCTCTCTCTGTCTTCCATTCCATGTGGGTACCTCTAAGATAGAGCTGTGACTTCATGCTTCTTTCTCTAGTCACTGTTTATGTGCTGACATTTCAAGGAGGTTTTGTTAATTTAGAGCATCTCAGATCCATTCCCACCAGTGAGCACAGCTGACTCCTTCTCCCTGGTTAGTGGTCTGACTTCACATGTCTGAGCTTGGTGCTAACCTTCCAGACCTTGCAGATGGAGTCCAAAACTGTATGAGGAGCTAGTATTGTACTTTAAATAGTACATAGTACTTTAAAAGCTTAATAATCAAATTATTACTAGTGGATTTCAAATAGAAATTGGAAATGAAGGTTGCTGGTATCCCTGTGTTAGTTTTTGTTTCCATTCCTTGGATTGCATGCTTACCAAGCAATACTGAGGGTGTGAACATTCAGGCTTGTGATACACCCGTGAAGAAAGCAGGGAAGCACAAATTACAGCTGGAGCTGCTGCCTCTGCAGTGCTGGATGCTGGCAGAGCTCCTTACAGACAGGGGCACTGCTGCTCCAAGCACTTTGCAAGGGGAGAGGCTCGTCCTTTCTCCAAAGCACTGGCTGAGTGATTGCATCAAATGGGTACAAATCCCTTGCCCACTTGCCACTGTCCTCTGCAGGGGCAAGAGAAGAGAAGATCTGCAAGCTGAGTGAGTGTCCACACGTGATGGATACACAGTGTGGCACAGAGCAGGAGCTGTCAGCTGTAAGCACCGATGAGCTCTCAGCCCCTGCGCTGTCAGTTTTCAGCCCTGCTCTGCACCCCAGTAAATAACATTTACATAGCACTTGAATATATGTTTCGCTCACTCTCTGTGAGTTCACCACAACTTTTGCATTCACCTAATGAACAACAATTCGAAGGAGGAGAGTTAACTACCCTACATCAACAAAATGCTGATACACAGGCAAATGTGGGCAAACAAACATGGAAAAAAAATGCCTGTGTTTCTGATACTCTCTCTTCCTCACTTTTCTGTACCACTAAAAATTTTTTCAAAAAAACCTAACTACTTCTGACAGAATAAAAAGCCAGGAATACTTTGCTTAAATTAAAGAATAGTGTAAATTAACAATGTTAAAGCTACAATCTTTATCTGCTGCCTATACTAGCCTCTAAGTCTTTTGTGGTTTTATTGTCCTTAGGCAGAGCTGCTTTCATAGCCACTGCTCACAGGAGACCCTGAGGAATCTTGAGACATTTCTTTCCTCTAAGGAAGCAATACAGAAAGTCAGTGACTCAAGCCCAGCTCCCACATCTCAGCTTTTCTGGCAGCATCTGAGCTGTGATATATCTTCCATAGCTGAGGCACAGAACTATGTTCTCCTGGTGCTGAGATCTACATGGGGGAAGGTGTTGTGCTAAAACATTGGCCTTACTTCCCTTGTGATGGAAGTATAGGGGAGAAGATGCCAGCTCTCAAAACACAAGAGACACCACAGTTTTCAATGCATGACACCACAGGAGCTGTGGACACCAGTCTCTGATGACGTGCCAGGCTTTCGTGCTGCTGAAGGCAAGCTAAGCCCCAGGCAAACGTACACAGTGCTAGAGGGAATATTGTGCCACATGTGGGAGCCAGAAGGAATCAGCTGCCTTGTGTTTCTCCCCCAAATTCCCTGGCTGCATACCTGCAATGCACCTCATTCCCAGGCTAATGTGCTGCAAGAGTGAGACTGAACCAGTAATCCCCAAAGCCCATTGCCTTCATCTCAGGAGCAGAATGAAAGGACAGGGACCCAGTAACAGCAAATGGGCAGGTAGAACTTTGAGTATTTCATTGACTGAATTAGGTAGAGGGGGGTGGAGGATCCAGCTAGCTGAGTAACCTGCACTGCAGCAGCGCCCAGGGTCAGAAATCCTGTGTACACAGAGGACAAAGGGCCTCTTGTCACATGCAGAAAGCAAAGGTCACTTTTGTGGTCTTTCAAAGATCACTAGGGGTGACTATTTGCAGGTCAAAATTCCTGACCAGAGACACGTCTCCAGTGCCTCCTCCATGAAGTCAGCAGCTGTGGCAGCTGTTTGAATACAGTCAGGGTATTAGATTGGACTAGACTGGACTTCACCTGCTGGTGCCACCCCTGGAGCCACCCTCCCACCAAGGAGATGCCAGTTAGGAGCCGGCCATCTGCATGAGCAATACTCCGCTCCCAGACTGCACACACAGCACTTGCCACACGGTGGATCCCTCCTCAGTATAAAAAGGCTGGCTTGAGACAAAGCAAACCACAAAACAGCAGTAGAGAAAAGGGAAACATCCTGTCGCTGGATCCTCTGTCCTATCACATGCCTCTCCACAATTAATCAGATCAGCAGATGACACTGCCAGTATTGGAGAATTTCAGTTCTGGTGTTTCATTTCAAGCTGTTGAGGCTGTGTTGCTTCCTGGACCATGCGATCCTTTCCCAAACACATAGTTCTAATTTATGTTTAGAAGCAGATGCTTGGGATGTGAATGAGCTCCACATACTACTCATATAGTGTCCATGTGTAAGTTATGTCTCTAGGATGTGCTGTAGTCACAGGGATTAGTCAAAACACCAGAGCAGAATAAATACAGTAAATAAAGAGTAGGGGCTTCTTAGGATGACCAAATATAGCCATAGCTTTAGTGTAGGTCCTGCCTGCATTTTTGGATCCAAAATATCTTGCCTTTCCTAATTTTCATATATTACATTGCCTTATTTAGCAGTAATGATGTGTCTCTTTCAGCGCACCAGTGCTGAGTAAACTTATTATAGCCCTCCCATCCACCAGTCAGTGCTGGTAATCTACTGTTCCAGGTAAATTCCAAGTCAGTACATTTATTATTATTTCTTTCACAGAAATAATGTAGCAAAAAGCGAAGTTCACCAGGGTGCCCTTCCCTTAAAGTACAAGGAACTCAACTTAGGAAGGCAGAGGCCTGGTCAAAAACAAAGTGTGAAGACAATTTGGCAGATACTGAGTTTGAAGTTATGGACCCTGGGTCTGACAACATCCCCTGTTGCCATGGTTTAATCTAAGCCAGCAGCTCAGCCCCATGCAGCCCACAGTGGGATGGGGGAGAGAATTGGAGAAGTAAAAGCAAGTGTACTCATGGGTTGAGATAGAGACAGTTTAATACGGAAATCAAAAGCTGCATGCACAAGCAAAGCAAAACAAGGGATTTATTCACCACTTTCCATGGGCAGGCAGGTGTTCAGTCATCTCCGGGACAGCAGGGCTCCAACACACACAACTGTAGCTGGGGAAGACAAAATGCCATCATTCTGAACATCCCTCCTTCCTCCTTCTTCCCCTGGCTTTATATGCTGAGCATGCCACCATATGGAATGGGATACCCATGTTGCTATTTGTGAGCAGCTGTCCTGGCTGTGTCCCCTCACAACTCCTTGTGCCCCCCCAGCCTACTCGCTGGTGGGATGCAGTGAGGAGCAGAAAAGGCCTTGACACTGTGGGAGCGCTGCTAAGGGAGAGCTAAAACATCCCGATGTTACCAGCACTGTTTCCAGCAAATCCAAAACACAGCCCCGCACCAATGCTTTGAAGAAAATAAATTCTACCCCAGCCAAAACCAGCACAGCTGTGTACCTTGTGTGTGCTGCATTGTGCTGCACTGTCCACTTCAGCCGCAGTAGTTTGGCGTCCGTTATTGTCCCTTCATGGCACCTTAACTAAGCGTAATTGGGTAGTACCAAACTGAGGTGGGAAGGCCCTGTGAATTGGTGTTCTCTGCGCTGCTGTTCCCTCATTTGGTGCCTGAATGCATCATTTCACGAGCCGAGCTCGGGCACGTGCGGAGCGGGCAGCGTGGCCACAGGGCTGTGGTCAGTCCCGGGGCGCGGGCGGCCCGCAGCACGGCGAGGATGGGTGACCGCTGGACCCGCTGGGGCTCTGCACATGCTCCGTGTGCCAGCCCGGGCCGCTCACACAGCCCCGCTGGGCTGCGAGAGCTGCGGCATCTCCGAGCCGCACGCAGGCACTTCCACTCGCTGAAACCATGGCATTTTTCAGAATCTCAGATAAGCTTCCAGGGGCATCCTTTTAAGAGAGTCCTTAACAGAATATAATGTTTCCATCAGGCTCTTGCCTTGGCAACAACCTGCAGCCGTAAAGCAAGTTAAATTCTCTAAGAGGAAGACTGGTGACAGCTATCGTTTCACTGTGTACTGTAATATATGAGATTCTGCCCTTAAAACCCTGGAGGTGGCATTTGTCTGGTCTGGTTGTAAATAATGAGATAGATCACAATGGATTTCAGTTCCTCATCCATGTTTGATCAGCACAAAGGTAAGTCATCTGCTACTAATTTCAAAATCCTCTGGTCCTCCAATGCATCCCAGGCAAATATACTGAGATTACTTGACAGAATGAATAACATAAATTTTTGGGAAAGATCAGGTTAATTTTGATTTCATGTAAAGGAATTTCTTTCATCAGTTTTAGACTGGATGGATATTTCATTCTATTGCTACGGTGATTTCTAAAATTTAATTTTCAGCAGAATAGCAACAGTGTCTGACTACTCTTATGGTTAGCACTGAGAGATGTATTCTATGTATTTATTTTTATATTGTATGTTAGTCTTCTTATGGTTATAGACATTAAAAACAGTTGCAGTACTACCAAACAGAGCAGTTTAAAATGGAGTAAAAAATTTAAGAACAGCTGGTTTTCATAAGTCTACACTAAAAGGACTAGAAGCTGACAAGTGAAATACTTTGCTTTAGGAATTTAGCTGTATAGGTGAATATTGCCATAATTTAAGATATCACTAAAATCCCCAACATAAAGATTTTCTACATTATAAGGTTGCTATGGAAATACAAATGTCTCTTTGTTGTCTATTTTGAAGTTAAATGTTAAATTTCACGTCTTTATTTGCCAATACAAGCTTCTGTGTCTTATGGCTTAATCCGCTGCAAGTGTAGCAGCATTCCTTTCATGCTCCCAAAGCAGGACACTGTCATTGCTTGATTGTGCATGTTGCAACAAATTTCTCTTTTAAGTTGGCTTACCAAACAATATGTGTTCAGTGGCCACAGTTTGCAGTGCAGACCTGCAAAATATCCGAGCTGACCTGGCCACGCTGGCCCCACAACGAAGGGGCTGAGTGTGGAACAATGATGAAAGCAGGAGGAAGACAAAATACTGCCCTTCAGGCAGCCGGGTGCCACAGGTTGTATTTCATGCTTGCCTACACTTCTCTGGTGAACCCAAAGTGAATACAGCCCATATAAAGTGGTGGGTTTATGGCTGCATAAACCATTTCAGCCACAGTAGTGCTCAAAGCCTGAGCAAGTCTTGGGAGCTCTGCTCTACACCAACCCACCTGGGACCCCCATGTAGTGGGGGACGAGTGGGAAGTAAAACTGAGAGACAGAGAAGAAACTACTACCAGCAAGTATAAAGGAGAAAGGGAAGTGCAGAGGTCGAAGGGGGATCTGAACTGCAGGAATAGAGACAGGTACTCCTAAATCATGTGTGAATGACGTAAGGAGCACTTTTCCCAACAGGACAAATGCGTGGGGTGACTGAGCTTCTGCAGCCCCAAACAGCCATTCCAACCTCTTCTGCAGCACTATTAGCATGCTCTGTGCCACATGCTGACCCAGTAGGGCTCGGAGTGGGGAGGCAGAGGGGAAACCCTGCATGCTCAGTGCCATCGGGATGGCTGCCAGGGAGCCAAAGGAAGTGGTGCCAGGAATGAGGCTGGAATATCTCCAGGGCTGGGGAAGGCAAAGCCAAGTCTCCAGATGGTTTAGGGGGCAGGAGACTGCAGACCCTAACCAGTTTATCCAGATAGGAGAGAGTTGGGAGGCAACATCTGCCTGTACCTCCCCTTGTCCCTAATCTGCACCCCCTCCTGCTGCCAGGCCACTCTCCACATTGACCCATCCTAATTCCTGTCCAGCATCATCTGCAGCCCATGTCACTCTCCACCTACACCAACTCTCCAGCCAGAAGGTCCCTTTGCTATAAATTCATCATCTCTGCTTCACCAGCGCTGCAGGAATGCTTGCTCATTAGGTGATTTGTGACTTACTGTTTGGCTTCCTTGCTAGCTGTGTGGGAGATGGATGGGGAGCAGGAGCAAAAAACTCACAGTAATGGGATACTGGGCTCATTGGTTACCATGCAAAGAATGGTCTACTCAAAACTTACAGTGTATTGTGGATATTGTCTAAATACCATCTTAATGTCTTGGCATACTATTGATTTAAGCAGGCATAATTTTTTTAGCAAGGAGAAGGGAAATGTCTTTCATTACAGCAATTTATAACAATAGAATAATACAAACTATCTTTCAAACACACTAATTTACTCTCTGTTGGTCTGAAAAAATTATTCAGCTCTCCCCACAACCCTTTTTTTCTCCATCCCACACATCAGAAGACTCTCCCAACTACAAATAAAAATAAAACCCCAGCATTTCAAGCTTAAAAATCATACAGTCTCTTTGCAACATGTCTTATGGTACTGCCCAATATCTTATAATACTTACAATAGTAACAGCAATGTGGGACTTAAAGAAGGCAATAGCACTAGAAACCCCTTCCCTCCTAATAGTGCTTGGTGCCATTTAAATAAATGTGTGCTGTTCCTGGCTTCAAATGTTTACCAATTAAACAGAGAAGCTAGACAAAGGCCTGGTGCATGCACAGCAAGGCACACACAGGGATTATTGCTTTGTTAAGTCCTCAAAAAAACCACAATAGTAGAGAGTAAGTCACAGTTTTCAAAAACTGCAAACTGCACTCATCCACCTCCCACTGACCCTTGACACTGACATGCTGAAAACAAATAAACTACCCAATATTGTGTCCTGACAACAAGGTGTAGGATATCACGTATCGCCTTTGGCTAGTGGTGGAGACAAGAGGGATTATGAGAGAGAGGGTAGTAAATTACATGACTAATATTTCTTCTTCCCAGTGAACGTGAATTATCCTATTTTCCCATCTTCAGTTTTTAATATCTTGTGGTTCAGCAAGTCCTAAATCAGCCATTGTCAAGAGCATGCACACCAAGCTCCAGCAAATTTATTTAGAACTTAAAAATCCAATGCTCTAGAAAGCATGCACTTACATACCTCTAATGTGCACTTTGTAAAACAACACATCAGCCAACATCACAAATTGTGTAAAACATGCATTCTTTGTAGTACAGTCAGAGGAGAATTAATGTCATGAGAAGCAAAATTTCATTGCTCTGAATCCTGTGATCATTCTGTATCTCTCTTTATATACCCCCTTTTCTGACCAAAAGAAAACTACTTTGCCTTGAAGAAATGATGAGTTCTTAAAACACTGCAGCTTATTTCAGATAGATTGGTGTTTAACTTTGTTTCTGAGGATTTTAGCACCACCCTGTGTGTCATTTAGTCTTTTCTTCCAGACCTTTCTATACCACTACTGTCAGCCTGCAGCGTCTCTCCTGCCTTTCTCAATACACAAGCTCCTAAATGGATCTTCTGCCTTTCTGAATCTGACTGACAGCTTCCTTTCCCCAGTAGAACAGCAGTTCTCCAAAATAAAATGTAAAATGTATTTGAAATGGGACCAGTATCTACTGGCATTTATAGAACTGCAAGAGAATGATGGAGTAACTCTACCACATTAGAAGGTGAAGAGTCAGGTATTTGGCTGTTCACAATCCCTTTATGCCACATGGTACTTTTGCCCCAGCCACAGCCAAGCCCCCAGCAGAGTAAGCTCACAGAGCAGGGGACACAAGCACTCAGTACTTCACTGTTGCCTTCTGCAAAATGCCCAAATGCCTACTCTCTTAACCATTCCTCTTCTGCCCAGGAAGGTGTCTTCAAAAATATATGTCCTACTAGCTTTGTGCCCATACTTCTTCATTCCTTGACAGAGTAAGCTGGACGAAGATGAAGTAGTCATGTTGTTCACCTGGGGCCAAATGCATCCAGCACAAATTACATCCAAGCTCTCCCAGCATTTTCTGCTCCCTGTCATGTGAAGTACCAGAAGACCATTTATCTGTCTTCCTTCTCACTCCCCATCCACAGTCATACAGGCCATGTTAAAGACACCCCACCTGAAGTTGTGTCACCCTACAGAAATGGAATTTGTGTCAGTCTTCTTTATTCAGATGCACAACATGGGCACTCATCCATTCCTCCTGGCCCAGGCTCCCTCACCAGCAGGGTGACAGCCTCCTCCACCTGCCTCTTCTTGCTCTGGCAGCTAGGACTAATGGGTGGGGAAGTGTGAATCTTTGTGGCTTCATGCCACCATCCTTTCACAGGAAGGGAGCCTGTGTTCTGCAAGAAGAGGCAGGGGCAAAACTCTATTCATTTATCCATCCATCCATCCATCCATCCATCCATCCATCCATCCATCCATCCATCCAGAGTTTTACTTCCTCTCCTCATACAAAAGGATAATTGCTCTGGGGAAAGCAGACTGAGCCCAGCACAAGCAAAGGGGAGGTGTCTTGGTTTTATAGAGGGAAGAATGGCCGAGATACTCTGAGACCCACATGAAGGAGTGCACCCTTGTCCTCATCTTCCTGCCATAGTGCCCTCCAGGTAAGCAACTGCTCTGCTCATGAGATGGAGATTTTCCTTTTGTGGCTGGATTTCTCTGCTCCTGACTCACAACAGGAATACTTAACAGTACTTACAGGCGAAAAAAGAGTACAAAATTTACACATGTAATGCATCAAAGGAGGTGAGGGCCCCTTTGATTCACTGTCTGCCTCAGCACATCTAAAGATTTCTTTCACAGTGCCAGCAGCATCTTCTCTGTACCATACCCACACAAAACCCGCACAGCTGTAAACAACAGCAGCCGTGAGAGGAGCTGTGCCAGTGCTCAGGGCTGGCACCCCCTGGTACCTCCAGAGACTGGACAAGAGGAGCAACACAAGCAATCAACCACTCAGACCTGAGCTTGTCATTAATATGTTTTTGCTGAGTGTACCAATTGTGAGAGGCTTCTTCAGGTCTGACATAATAACGAAATATTATTAACTGGACTGGTGGTAAAGTCACTTCTTTAATTCATGTACTAGTCACTTACGATGACTCTCCAGAGGCAATGACTCCTCATCTCTCTTGTTCTCCCAGGCCCACAGAACAAACCTTCTGAGCCAAATGAACAGTTGCCTCAGCAATAGATCCCTCAACAGAATAAAAATCAAGTTAACATTTTTATTCACTAAGTTTGTGATGTGTGTAATTTAAAATACCAGTTAGAAGAAAGAAAATAAATTAGCTTCTCTTTAGTTGAAGAGCAATGGAGAGGGAATCTGTGACAAAGGCAGATTTAACATCAGCTTTTTAATTTACCCAAGCCCACAGAGCTCCCGCTTTGACAGACTAACCTATTCCAGGGTAAGAGCAGATTGTGTTTCCATGGCAGCCAAATTTTGAAGTCCAGAGTGCTGATTGCACCCAGGGAGAGAAGCTCACGTGGAGAATTAGGCTAGGCTTTAATGACCAGCATAGAATTCATGCAGGTTCATCTGAGACAACATCTGATCACAACATGAGTAGTCTGGCTAATAGTTTACAATAATATTTAAAGATCTTTTATCACTAAACAAATATAATGACAATGTTTAAAATGTAATTTCCACCAATGTCTTACAAATAATGTAATATTTGATTATGATAATAGCTTTATACTAACTTTTCAAACAGTCTTTAAACTATCCTCCTTTTTTCTGCACAGCTTACCGAGTCATGCTATCTCCAGAAGTTTGACAGTACAGATACATCACCAGTCACTTAATCTGTCTTTCCTTTGATCAACTCCCTAGTGTGATTTAGGCATTTTCTCCAGCTAACAAGGTAGTTCAGTGGCTGGAGAAGTAATGTGTTCTAAAGCTCTGACCCTGTCCTGGTGTAGCCTGGAATAGAGTTAATTTTCTTCTTAGCAGCCAATACGGTGCTGTATTTTGCATTTAGTATGAGACTAATGTTAGCAACACAGTGCAGTTTTAGTTGTTCCTAAATAGTGCTCACCCTAAATCCAGGACATTTCAGTGTCCCGTACTCTGCAGTGATCAGGTGCCCAAAAAGCTGGGGGAGTATGGCCAGGAGAGCTGACCCAAACTGGCCAGAGGGATATTCCATACACAGACTGACATGGCCAGGGTATGAACTGGGGGGAGCTGCAGGACAACAGGCTGGGCGTCGGTCAGCAGGTGGCAAGCAACTGTATTGTGCATCACTTGCCTTTCTTCGGTTTTATTAATCTCTCTCTCTCTCTCCTTTTATTACAATTACTAATGTTGTTGTTGTTGTGATGATGATGATGATAATGATGATGATGTGTTATTTCAATTATTAAACTGTTCTTATCTCAACCCACCAATTTTACCATTTTCTGATTCTCCCTCCCACCCCACAGGGGTCAGGACAGTGACTGAGCATTGGGGGCATCTGGGGTTAGACCCCAACAGACCCTCAGCCATTGTGAACAGTACAGCTCACTGCAGCTGTACTTCTTTTTGAGTTAATAGGGATCAGAAACATGAGACTGTTTCTGACCAACAACACATATCTAGAGCATTTCACCACAACATTAGATTTGACCCTGCACCAAAAAATCTACTTTTTGACTCCTAGAGTTAAGAGGTAAATGGTCCACTTGAAGCATGTGGAGCATGGGATGACCAGTCTGAAAGGAAGTGAAAAGCAAAGAAGCAAAGAGAACATCACTATTATTTCTTTAGAAAGAAAAGTCTAAGAAATGTTCCGGAACAGGTCCTGCAAGGCATCTGCTTTAAATAATAACTCACACTGTAGCTGCCAGACAAAATAAACCTCTCCTGAGTTCAAAGCAATAGTCCAGTTTTCCTTTTTGCAGGATTTATCAACACAAACCACTGCTGCTAGAAGTTTACTCTCCCAAGAAGAGAATTCCCTTGGACATTGCAGGGAAGTGAAAAGCCTCAGTCTTCTGACTGGTGCAAGGATAATACTGAAACTGAAAATACCTGGATCCTGATTTCATCCTATCTCATAAAAGTGCAGCCAGAAATATTATAAGCTAGTTCAGTTATTACATTTTTTTCTCAAGTCATGTTACATTAGTATGATTTCTCACAAGAAGTGGAAACTTTTCAGAATTTTTCTTAAGTCCTTTGAGTGTCTATGTTTGAAAGCTTTTGGAAGAAGTTATGATGAAAAGCAAGTTTCAGATGACTAACAAAAACCACAGTGCTGTTTAGATACACTTTGTTCCACTCCAAGTTACACAGTCATTTAAACTCAGTGAGACAAGTGTCATAATTTTCACTGTTTATCACTTGTACTTGCTCTCTGTTTACTCATGGACGTGCTCCTTCTCTGCAGCTGATGCAGCAGAAGAGATCGACTTGGCTGTGGTTTACCAAGCAGCAGCTAATGGCGATGTGAACACCCTGACTGCAGTGATCCGAGAGGATCCTTCCATCCTGGAGTCTTGTGACAGAGAGGGTAAATAAAAGCCGAGCTTGTTCTCAGGAGATCTGTTGCTTCAGCTTGCAATTAAACTTTCCATTTTTTTATTATGATTTTTTGTGTTCAATGAATTATATTTAGTAGCAGAATATGGGAAATTTGAGTTATTCTTTGGAACGTCCACTGGAAATGCACAGTTTGGATAATTCCTTCCCCCTATAATTTTAAGATATTTTTATATGATTACAAATAAGCTGTTCTGCTATAATTAGGGAGTACTTTGCCATTAATTTAGTTTATCTTATTTAGGGAGATGCTGAGAAACTGTTGGCATTTCAGGGGAGGAAAAAGAATATTTTTACCAATGCCAAATGACATACATTCTGCACATCTCTAAAGCAGAGGTTATAGTAGGTGTACAGTCACAGTATGAATGGTTTTGTCAAGTAATTTTTTGCCAAAGGGTTGGTTGTACAATCTACAATGATCTAAATGATCTGTTTTATCTGTCAGGCTGTGCTCATTTTGTGTTCAAGTTACTATTTAATGTTACGACAAATTATTGTACATTGGCTGGGTTTTTTATGCATCTAAATGAATAAGAACCACAGACCTCTGGAGGCTGTTCTCAAGGATGACTTCTTTTTTGTCAGAATGATTTTTTTAATTGAAGTTTCTTATAAAGGCATTTTTAAATTCTCAAAAGATTATTTTTAATTGCAGTGTTCTTATATGAACATTGTCTTTTCTGATCTTTAACAGCTTTTACCAAGCTACCAATTTTTCTTACACTTTAAACAAGCCATTCTAACTGTTATCTTTAAAACATCTGCTAGTTAGTAGGGAAAATTTACTCAAGACAAAATGTTCCCAAGTCCAGTTTGTTAATGGGAGAGAGACTAGGTATAAAAGGTGGGTGGAGTAGGTGGAGCTGAATGGGTCAGCAAACAGAAGTATTCAGCTCCAGAATTAACTTGGTTCCTAGGTTGTCCATGCAAATGTAACTAACGACCAGTTTTGCAACACAAAACACACAGCTCATATCCTGCACTTATGTCAGGCTCTGCATGACCTCAGGTTGAGTAGCACATTTCCTCAGCAATCTCATTGAGTCCAGTAAGAATAATTATTCTTCAACTATATATGAAGTTTCTAATAGTCTTATCGTTTCTAATACTCATGTTTATTCCCAGCCTTGTAATTTTAAATTGCCTTGTCAGATTCCGCAGGAAAATCTCTTGCTGTTTTTCAGCAGTTAACAGAATGGAAGGAAGAGGAAGCAATTAAATACTATACTTCATGAAGAAATTTGAGTATTAGGTTTAAATGTAGATTTCGGGGATTTTACAAAACAGAAAATTTTTGCAGGATATTAAAAAAAGGTCTTGTCAAAACAGGAAAAAAAATATCTTAGAGCAAATCCAGACTTCAAATTAAGTTGTTCTCTGCATAAAGGGCCAACTCACATTTTTATACCTTTGCAAGGGACATCGCTTGATTTCATAAGTCTTTTGAATACACAGACAGAATGAAGCTGGGTTTTGAGAAAATTAGACAAGCACCATCTGGCTACTAGTCATTCTGAAGAATATTAGCCTCCAAAATGGTGTACAAAGCCAAAAGTTCATTTTGGGAACAGAAAAGCACTCTTCCCTCCAGAAGCACAGTTAATGAGGCAAAGCTTTTGCTAATATAGTCATGCTCTTTTTAAAATCAGTGGTCAGTGACTGGCATAGCAGTTAATTCCTGCCTAAAAAAAGCTGAGTGCAACTATTGGAGAGTTGTCAGATGAAGGATTTGTTAACTTGCCAGTGTTAACATTAGAAAATAAGAAACTATATCTTCTACAGATGACAAAATGAAATTGTAAAATAAATTTGGCTTTCTTTCCCAGGTTGCACACCTTTGATGCATGCTGTGTCAGGACGCCAGGTTGATACAGTGAAGCTTCTGTTGAAGATGGGAGCCAATATTAATACTCAAGATGCTTGTGGACGTACCAGTCTGTCTCTGGCAACATATTTGGTACCAAGACTTGGGGGACAAGGATGGAGGAAGGGAGTAAATGTTCAGACCAAATAAGATTTCTGCTTATACTACAGAAAAAAAAAGAGCAAAACATTTGGTTCTAGACAACAGTGGAATTTGTTTTGAAACTTTACTACGATGCAAACCTGGAGCAATGATTTTTACAAGAGGATGAGGACTCCTGTCAGAGACTCCTGTCAGAGTGTCCTTTCTTTTTTGGGTTGTAAAATCAGTGCATGATACGAGGATCTCACAAGAAAATAACTTTTTTCTGTGCACTGGAATGTTCCGTCTTGTTCTTAATAGGCAGATTGACTTCTCCCCCTTGCGTAGTCAGTATTAGATAATTATGCTCAGGTGAGGGCTTTCCTGTCTCAAACTCTGGTGATCAGCAGGCATGTGCTCCTGCACACCACACGAACCAGGGCATTGCTTCTTTTCACTGTGGTGCTGGACTTTGGATGGCCAGGTTGAGAACTGAAGTTCAAGGTGCTGCAGGTGCTGGTACACTTGCTCAGATCATAAACAATCTAGTCCCCTGATCAACCTACATGCAAGTGGCAGGAGGGGCAGACATCCCACTGAGACATTTGGGAAGGGAATTGTACTTCAGAAACTATCTGAAGCAACAAGGATGGTCCTCTTCTCCTTAGTCTTCCACTCCTTGCAGGAGGTAATTCAGGTTTCAGAGAGAGAATGGGGACCAAGTTAGCTGAGCAGATTGGGCTTGCGTTACTAATTGGACAGAAAGGAAGAAGGAATGTCCAGCCATGTTGCATAGTATGAGTTAAGCTGGATGACTGCCAGCCCATTTAAACAGACAGTGTGGCAGCCTAATTAAATGACATCCCTTGCACCTAGTTTCTTCCTGAAAATTCAGGACAAAAACAATGTTCCTGCTTAGCTATGCAATATTCAGCCAGAAAATAAATGTAGAAAATAACAAAACAGGCAGTCCCATCCAGTGCAAGGAGCATGCCCCACTTACTTGAGAACAAACATTTCCTCTGCAAGATATTTTTAAAAAATCCCATAGTAAGTGTCATGCTCCTTTTTTCCTTCCTGTTTTCCCGGAGGGGAAAAAATATTCTTTGGAAAAAAAGAAAAGACTGGAAAAGATTTAAACCACCCAGGCTTCTAAGTTTCCATTTCTGTTTCTGTGAGGGATATAACCAGAGGTCCACAGAGAATTCAGCTGTGATGTCTATCCAAACAAATGAATTCAGGACAGTTGCACAGTCATGACTGCGTGTGGGACTTGGTGGCCTTGTACTTCCACCAAGAACTCCAACAGGGATGTTCTGATTCCACCATTCCACACATTTTCCCCAGAAATGCTCATAATGACAAGCCAAAATAGCTCATATGGGAGGGAATGGTCTTTATCAATTGCCTGCTGAGGTTTTAACAAAACACTTAAACTCCTGCTTGATTTTGTTCAGACTTAAGTATATGCTGAAAGATTTATGCAGTCACAACCAAACTATTTGCTTGCTTTTATGTTGAGGTGATCAATAGAAGGTTTTAATCCAAGAACTGATTCATCCCAGCTGTTTTGGTGCTATTTTCAGTCTAACATTGCCACTAATACAAACTTCTGCAACAACATTTATAAGACCACACTCTAAGGCTTTTTACCATTGATTTGCCATCCCTACTAAAATCTCACAAACAAAATGAGATTGAGTGCTCGTGTTCTTTGTTTAATCTAGCATGATTGAATTCACATGTAAGAATACATGTAGTATTTGCTAGTGATACAGGAATTAGCAAATTTTTTAATCACTGTTAGTGCTTGCCACAGCTGAAAAAAAAAAAAAAAAAAACCAAACAAAAAACCAAACAAAATACTGCGCAAATGAAACACCTTTTCAGAGAAATGAACAACCAATGTACTTTGAGACCCAGACTACAAAGGGGAACTACTCTCAGTGCTGAGAAACCTCTACTGAGGTAAAAAAAGTCCAGTTCCTCTGCTGGCAGAAATGGCTACAGTCACATGCCAGCACCAACAAGAAAAGATCTGGCCTTATACATTTCACTTTCCTCTTTGATACGCTCTAATTTCTTTTTTAGGGCTGGCTGGAAGGCTGTGTCAGCCTGCTCAGGAATGGTGCTAAGCAGAACATACCTGACAAAAATGGGAGGTTGCCACTGCATGCTGCCACAGCAGAGCCTGATGTGAGGTATGTGCCTGGCTTCCACAGCTTTTGCTGGTTGTATCTCACAGGTAGCTAGCAACCCAAGGAGAGCCCACATCAGGAATAATAGTTCTGACAGCTACACTTGTGACCTGCATCTTTGTTTAGTGGTTACCATGAAGGGGGTAGAGAGGAGGAAAAACATTGCACAATACTTGTGTTCCAGAGATCGATGGCCAGGTAAAGTGAGGAGCCTGGTTTAAGACTGCAATACCTGGAGGAGTAAAAATAATTATAACAGAGGTTGAACCCCTGCGTTTCCCCTACCCAACTACCTTTCTGTCACCTACCCACATGAAATATTACAAGACTTCTTCTCTGGACTTCTCCTCTGAGTAGCATGGCAAATGTGAGAAAAGTTTTCCACAAGACAATCTCTCTGAAAACCCCTCCCATAAAGGGGAAGTTAAGGATTGGTGGTCTGGCTCATTTTTAATTACTTTTACCACAGGTAGAGTAACAGCTACAGAGTGTCTTCACAAAAACTCTTAAGAAATATTCTCTTTGTCTGATTCCAGCCTGTGACAATAGGAAGGTTTAATAAATTTTGATTTGTATATTTGAATAAATTCACTTAAAAACCTCCCCTAAGTAAATCATGCCTGAAGGTATAGGAAGACATTAGAAACAGGTAAAACTTTCAGTACATGCAATATGTTCATGTGACTTAATCACTGAGTCTACGATTTTGTTGCTGTAACCATATCAGACCAACCCAGACATCTGGCCATTTCTGCTGATCTTGTTCTCCAGCCTATTTTTATAGCTTTATTAATTTTCCACATTATCATTGCTTTTCATGCATCACTTGAAGAGAATAATTTGAGATTTCTGAAAAAAAAAGGTCACTATCATTAAACAAAGCCAACACAGAAAGAAGAGAATGTTTGTACAACACCACATGTTGCTACTTGAGAGGGAATGGTAATCTACTCTACCAGGAGCACACAGGGTCCCCTGACTGTTTTTAACATTCCCCGTGGATATAGGTAGACCTTTCTTTGCTTTGCACAGTTTTCATTTTCCTCTCTCTTTCCACTGGGTTTGCCCCACGCCCAGACACAGGTCTGGAGCACTGGAGGGGGAGGCTTTTCCATCATGGTTATTGTCACTCCCTTGAATCCTATGTCATTGCCTAAAGAGAACATGCAATGGCCAGTTATGAAATGCTTTTGCAGCTAAATTTGAAAGCTGGCAGTCCACTGCTACCACCTCACATGCTGGAGGCAGCATGGAAAGATAGAGACAGTTCATGTATTGATTTGATAATTGATTTATGTGCTCCAGTGCTTTCTACAGAGCCTAACAGGCAAGGTGGAAGGAGAAGCAATACCTGATCTATGCCTTTAAGAGTAGATATCAGAGAAACCTCAGCTGCATAGCTGGATATCTGCGTATTTAAATGGTAGCACTTAAGTTGCCATAATGGTCTAATGATGTAACTGAGTCAAAGTTTCTCAATGATAAAGATTCTAGTCAAATAATTAGATTTCTTTCACATACAGTGGTTTCACTGATCATATCTTGAGCTGAACAGCAGAGCTTTATATCATATTATAAAACTATGTGATTATTGGGTTTTACAAGCATGGTATCTCACTTTTCTTTTTCCTCACTAGTCGATACTTACCAAGACCTGTTTTCAGACACTGAATTTCTGAGATTCTGAGTAATTTTGCTAAATGACCACAGAATCTTTCTTCACTTCTATAAACTTTTACCAAACCGAGCACAACAATCCTAGTGTCATCCTTTTCAGAGTTCCTGTAATATGACTCCATTTAGAAAAGGGGGCGTAACACCTCTTTTCTAGAAGAATTTGTATCCATATGCAAATTGATTTGAAATCAAAGCAAAATACGTATCCTGGGATCTGCCCAATCATCACCCTCTTCATTCTACTTTATAAAAACCCTAAATTGGGACTTTCAACACCTGAGGAAGATGTTACCTATAGATAAAATTTTCACCTGCAGAATTGCCAAAATCATCCCTAAGGAACTGTAAAGATCTTCTTTTGAATAATTTACATATCTAGTTCTTTGTTACCTGTAGGGAAGAACAAATTTGACATGCAGCATTCTCAACTTCATCTAATGCACACACCTGACCACGTTTCAATCCAGAAAATACACTGGAAGTGGTTGAAGGTAAAAAGCAGCAAAAGATTTTCATTCAGTCTCCTCTGCATGGGAATAAATGCAGCATTTTATACATTTGTTTCTGCATTACCTTTACATTTATCAGATTTCCGTCCTTTATTATTCATCATCTTTTACTTTCCTTGCTAAACAGTATGTCTTCTTAATGTCCATGTTGTGAAGGTTTATAGCAAATTCACACTTTCAGGTAAGCCACAGGTTTGCACAATGATCCACTGAGGATACATCCTTCCTTTTGCTAGACTCATGAGAACTGTACATTCGTGTTAGGATTGCCTTTGTTACAGCATGTGATTGGATAGTGTTTTTCATTTCCATGGTCCAACCACATCCATCATCCAAACACTTAGCATCCTACTATAAAACAGCACCATCTTTGCCAAACCTATAGTGATTTCAGAATATCTTCACAAGATACCAAAAGGAAATCAAAATCCATGAAGTGTTAAAAATATTATTGTGCTTGAATAATATTTCATTCATACTTTATTGTTCCCTCCACCAGAGGGGAGTGTTTGTAGTCCAATATTCTGTAAAATGTGAACACATGCACTGCTATGTTTTATGCCATAATAATGGCCCTATTCCAGCAGACATACTGTAAGGCCTTGTAAAATATTGGGGTTTCTGTGTGTAAACATCCAGCAAGCATGCTTATACACACATACACCCACAACTGTGTACACTACATCACATTACTCTGAGAGTTAAATAGAGTGAAAAATCCTTACAGAAGCTGGCATTTCTGTTACTTTAGGACATTATAAAATAGGTTGACAGTGAATTGCTAAGCTACCAAAAACTGCACACATGTATAGTATTATACATTCTGATTCTAGCCTGGCAATCAGCACAAGAGTTATTCCTAGTGGATCTTCTTTTAATTCCAAGCTCTAAACTTCTGTTGTTACCGTAAGCTGTAAAGTCCTATTTGCTTTTGTCATATGACAAAGCTCAAACCTAAGATACTGACCTGTGCCCATCACTAATACTGATTTTTCATGAAATTGCACATTTTGTTTTTAAAAAACTGTTGGTTTTTCAGGTTTAGTCAGGAGTACAGCACACTGATTATATCATTGTTTCCACAGGCTTCTGAGCGTGCTTCTGCAGCAGTCAAATCTTAGTGAAATTAATCATCAGGACAATGAGGTGAGTGAGCTTGTGCTACAAGTCACAGTCCCTGGAACTAAGGGCATAGAAGCCATTCAATTTTACGATGAGACTTTGCACTATCAAAAATTTCTATAATGCTTTTGCTGAACTCTGGGAAGTATTATCTCATTTCTCCTTCTATATGCTATGCACCTGTAGGCTGATAAACCTTCTCTGTATTCAGCCATCTCTGAGGTACCTTGAATCCATCTCTTAAGTCATTTTTCAAGACAATAATTGCCCTTGATACTTCTGAAGTTAGACACTGGACCAAATCTTCACCTTTACCCATCATAAGTGTTCAAGGCCCAGCTGGATGGAGCTCTGAGCAACCTGGTCTAGTGGAAGGTGTCTCTGCCCATGGCAGGCGGGTTGGAACCAGATAATCTTTAAGGTCACTTCCAACCTATGATTCCTTGGTCCTTGATCAGAGAGCCAGCATTACACAGAACAGTCATGGAAGTGCAAAAATTTATGCTGTTGTCTTCAACATGAAATCATGTCCTGCATGTATATATAGTGTACATAGGAGAGTGTTAACTTCCCACGTGTTTTTCTCCAAAGAGAGAAGCCAAGACACTAGAGAGATTCTGAGTGTCTTTTCATATGTTTCTCTTTATTCTAACAGTTGCTCAAGGATGTGTCTCTTTTTTACAGTGCCAGAATGGCCAGAGGGCTGTTAATTTATCCTCTTTCTTATCCACTGAAAAGTTGCAGACCCTGCTCACAACACCCTAAACCAGATATATATGCTTTGTTTTGGTGTGGAACTATGTTACTAATGAATTGCATGGAACTGTGGATCATTGTTTCATAATATTTTGCTGTAATGTACTGCTACATGCAATTTGGAACTTTTAGTCCATCTCATCATCATTTGGCACTGACAATATATTTGTTCAAGTGTCAGTACTAAGCCCTGAATACTCATGTTTTCTGAAAAATGTGGATCCTCAAAAGTGATTGCAACTAATACAGCTGTTCTCTTGGCATAAGTAAAACACTTCCTTTTTCCCATTTGACACTTGAGAAAAACACCCTGATGAATGCATGAACATGTAAACAGTAAGAAAAACATCTGGAGGTTTCATAGCTTCCACAACTGTGTCCTTCTGTGGGTTTATTAGTGAAGCCTGTGAGATGGCAATGTGAAGAAACATTCCCTGTAAAAGCCTTGAATCTGAGCAAAAGAAATGTCACACTATATTTCTCACAGCCATTTCTTGGGTTTTGTCCTTTTATGTCCCCTACTGCTCCTTATTTTGTATGAATGAGCAATTGTTTGGCTGTCTCACCTCTAAGATTGTATTCTGCTGGACCTTCAGCTTTGACAGTTCTGATACCACTTTCATGCTTCCACTCACAAACAGTAGTGTATCTACCAACAGATAGGATTGTAGCACTATACACAAATGCTGTGGGCCTGCTGCAGAAAGCCCACACATGTGAGCTGCTGCTACAAACAGCTCAATGTTCTTTGCTCAGTTGGGCGCTCCAAAAGGACATGTGAAATGTACCAAGTGTCAGAAAGGAAATGGAGAAGAAAACAGGAAGCTCTCTCTGAATCCTTGGTGCAGCCACATGGCTACAAGAGTAAACTGAAAAAACATATACAAGAAGAGGAACAGGAAAAGGACAACAAAGATGATAATAGTTTTAGAGCAACTTCCTAACACAGGCAGGCTAACTAGAACAAACTAACTATAATAGGACTTTCAGCTTGGCAACTACTTCAGAAGGATGATATAAACCCATGGTATCATAAATTGCATGGAAATGAAAAGAGAATTATTATTAACTGATCTGGGGTTCTTACATATGAAAATATGGGGACATCTACAAAAATTATCAGGCAATAGTTTCAAAGAAAATGAAAATAAATACTTTTTCAGAAAATGCATCATTACCCTCTGAGGCGCTGGATATCATAGGAAGTCTTTAGTCTGATTACCAAATATTAGGTGGCAATATATTGTCAAGCCTTGTTTCTTATATTTTTACACTAAGCATCTGCTACTGACCTGTCTGAGTTTTGCCACTGTACTATAGAGATCTTTGAAAACTATCCACAGTTTTACACTCTAATGTTACAACTGGTTCTGCTGGCTACCACAGTAGAAACAGAGAGAAAGTTGATTTTTCAAGGATTTTTTTGGCCATACCAACAGACTGAGAAAGGATGACAGAAAGAAAGCATAGTTTCTCCTCCTTCAGTGATTTTCCCACTCTCCAGGACTAGTGACGAGTACTCATTTCCCAGCTGGAAATCACTTCACTGAAGCCTCACAGATAATGTGTGTCCATCAACAGTACTAAGTCGCCCATGTCTACTGACATCAATGTCAGAGCTCCTATTAATTTCAGTTGGTGCAGGAGTTTACCCTCAATTTTGGTTTCACAAAACCGAAACCCCCATGATTAAGCTTTGCAAACCCTAAGTAAAACCAAAACTGCTCTCATTCAACTGCTCTGTTTTGTTATCACCCTACTTAAGCCACATCGGAACTTAAAAGTCTTACAAGATACGTGATGAGTGAGAAAAATGAATGTTAAGGCATTCAAGCTTTTAGTCAGAAAATCACTGCAAACAACTTCCACTTCAATGCACCGATAAGCTGTCTGCATCAATACAGCTCATACTTTACCTGGGTTTTTACCAGTCGGCTTTACGGTGTTCTATTTCAAGTTTTAATTGCTTTTCCACTCAACCTTTTTTTTTGAATGCTTTTTATCCTTTTGGAAATCAGGCAAGACCCTTGAAATGCATTTTTCTGGTAAGAGAGGAAACAACACCTGCCCAGAGTAAAATGTTACCAACACCTGAAAAACACTAGCAATTTGTTAGAAGCACAATAAATTAGTAAATTTATACAGAAAATCTTAATCATTATGGATACAGAGTAAAATATAGGTGTGTGTAACAATGCTGAAGGTGCAAACATAGGCCATGAATTCTCTGATCTACTAAGACTGACTGGATGCTGCTACGACGGAATGAAAATGCAGGTGAATACCTTACCATTTGCTTTGTTTTCTCCCTGAAGAGTAAATATAAAATGTTTATATTGTGACTTTTTTGTGGACATCACTCTGTCAGTTCTTTAGCTTGCTGATTAGGCCAGCTGCAATACTAGCTTAGGATATTTATTTTGGATCAAAGATAAGATGAAACATAAACATCACACTGTGTAATGCCAAAGCACCAGTCTTAACTAGGCTTTTCTCACAGCATCCAAGCTGAGCAGTGAGGAACTGTCCCCCAGCCATCGTTGCCCTGACCACAGATTATTTATAACAGGCTACAGGCACGTATGGAGGAAGCATTTGTATTTGTATCCATTTTCTGTAATAATTCCAAAAAGCTAATTGCTTGGTTCCCCCTGATGACTCCACTAATTCAGAACCTTCTACTTCAAGTCAAGGTGAAGAGGGAAGAATTTGTCCACCCTGGATGGTTTAAGGGCTGCCTAGCTTATCTACAGAGACTTGAAGGGTGCTCCTGTGAGTGACAGTAATTTGCCCTCTGGGTTTCTGGCTTACAGGGAATGACTTCACTCCACTGGGCTGCATTCCACAACAGACCCCAGCACACCCAGACTCTGCTGCACAAGGGAGCAGACCCAACTCTGGTGGATAAGGACTTCAAAACAGCTCTGCACTGGGCAGTACAGGTGAGCCACACCATGGTCCCACTGGGATGTTTATTGAGCTGACTTGGCTATTGTGGTGTCCTAAATACTGCTAAGGAAATAGCTTGGGCTGTGGAACAAGGAAATTGGATGCTAAGAATGCCCACTAAGCCCCAGCATTTTTCCAGTGGGCATGGATCAAGGATTTCACATCTTCTTTGGAGACCAAGGCATACTCAATATAGGCTTTGCCCTGTTGCCCTAAAGTTTTCATTTATGTCAGTTGGGACTATGTGTATGCTTCATGTTGAACTCATGCCTAATTTTTTTTCACTGAATCAGGGTTGCAGAAACCAGCAGCTTAAATAGTCTTGCCAAGGGCCTTTGGGAATAAAATCATGTAAACACAAGTTAAAACACATTTAAAGAGATACAGCTGTGAAATAATTAGCTGAAGGGTTGAGACCCTACTTCTCTGGAGACTGGGGAAGACATGAAGCTAAACACATTTTCTGGTGAGCTGTATGTTCCTATCTCATATGCAAAAAAACATTGTCAAATACTGAGGCCATCATTAGAGAAACAAACCATACAGGCTTAATGTGACATTAAAAACTGTATTATGTAATTGTTAGTAAGTGATCTAAAACACAGCATAATTTACTGGCTTTCCTAGTTTACTGCAGAAAACTGCCCAGATGAAATTGCATGTTTTTACTTGCTCACTTGCCGTAGCAACTTCCAGTATCAATGTTCAGATCACAGGCACAACAGCTAAGCCAAAATAAAACTCACACAAAAATCCAGCAACGTTTTCGTAAAATGACCAAATACTTGCATCCTTATCTTTTGGTCTAAGTTTGCTCTTCTTAAAAGAAGTGTCAACAAAGAAATTTAAAAGCTCTGAACTGCCATATACTATATTTGTTATGGGGTGAGGACATCTGAGAAAATAATATGTTTCCTTCAACCACAGCCTCACAAAGATGGTTAACATATAATAGGCCTAACTTTTTTTTTTCTGAAGTAGAGGTATATTTTGACCTCTGCAACTGGTATTATTTTAAAAGTTTTGTTCTTCTTTAATCCTAATCAGTCTTAAATTGGACTTTTTATTTGCCTTTGGAGACTAAAGATATCTACTCTACTATCTGTTGTGCATTTTTACTAGGCTTATTCCAGTTCTGGCTGCTTCCAGTGGGAAATCTCTGAAATTCATGCAAACTCTTGCTTGATAGCCAGTGGTCTGTATCGTAGCTCTGAGGAAAAACTGTCTGACAAACAGAAAGACAAAAGTGAATCCTCTGTATAACCTTCAGAGTTCCCCTCCTTCTTTAAGCTTTCCCTGCTTCTGTATTTTTTACATTTCATTATTTAATTCCGCTGTTAACTCCCACCTCCACCCTTCTCTCACAAGTGTGCAGAATAACTCTTGAGAAATGGGGAGACAGAAACTGCACAAAACCCACTTGGCCTCAGGTGGGGGCAAGTCACAAATACCCTCTTTTTGTTTAAGCTGCTCCTGGAAATGAAGAGGAAGTGTGCAGAATGACACACACACACACCCCACCCCCCCCCCGCCCGCCTTTTTCTCTTCTTGTGAGATTTCTGCCATGAAACCTTATAAATTGCTTCTTCCATCCACATACTTCTCCACATTTTAGGTCCAGAAGGGGTGGTTGAAATACCAGAGCATTAAATAAATCTGTTCACATTTCTCTTACTCAAGAAAGAAAACTCTTGGCCAAGAAAAAACCCACTTTCAGCCAGTGCTCTCTGCTGCCCTTTTAGACCCAGGAGACTTGGATACTGTGGACAGGCACAACTATTTCTGCTATGACAGAGAACAGACCAACAGCTCTGCTGTATGGGATCATCATTATGTCTAATAGCCTCCTCCATGACTGCTGGAAAGGGGATATTTTTCCTTTAAGAATTGTATAAATATCTTCAGAGAATAAGAGACTCACAGAGCTCAGGCAGTACAGCTGCAGGGGTTATTTTTGGCTGAATAGAGCCCTCTGTTTAATTTCTTTTTTTTTTTAAAGGCAGTAAGGGGAAGAGCAGACACTGCACAGAAACTTGTTTCAGAAGTTGCAGGAAGGAGGCAGTTTGTGCACACTGGGCTGAAACACAGAGTAGGACCCTATGAAAACCATTGCTCACCCTTCAAAACCAAATTATTGAGCATGGGGCATATTTCATATGAAATCCTTGTTCCATGCTGGCTCTGTCAAAGACTGCATGTTTGTGGCTTTGTCTTCCATCAGGCATCATGGGATGATCAGTCCCATCCATGTACCCAGTAGACCTTGCCCACACCTAGGTCTGCTCTTTTGAAAAGCTCAAACACTCTGCCATTCAAGTTCACATCTTAAGTGCAAAGGTATCAGTGTCAAAAACTGATAATTACTGTTTGGCCTGAGACTACCTCACACCACATTTTTTACACATGCAATATTTCTAAGTGCTGGTGCAGACAGGCCTATTAGAAGTGTCTCAGGAGGTATTTCTCTCCTTTCACTGCAGCCAGCATTAATTACTGTAGTGAAAATGAAACACACCTTTGAAATAAAAAACTGTTAATGGATACTGGAACAAAAGGTAAAGTCATTCTAACAACTCTAGATAATTGTGTTATTGAAATCCTAGTAAAATACAGTATATACCATACAGCATGCACTATCATACTGCACAGTACTATACTATAAAAGTATCAGTCGTACCTTGGAAACAGCTTGGGAAGATTTGGAATCTTGTTACATTGCCTTGCCAGTTGTCATCAGTTTTACCAGAATTTTCTTTGTCTCTTTCTGAAAGACTCTGGCTCCCAAAGTCATACTATTATGTGAAAATATCAGCTTTCAGTTAAAGGATAAACAAAAAGCCAGATTTTTTTTTTTTAAGTGAAGAAGTAGAAACCTGTAGGAATAAAAAGAAAACAACTAGAAAGAAGCTCTTAAAAATAATATTCTGCCATGGGGACCTGTGCTTATGATTTTTTAATAGGCTGATTTGGAGTGCAAAGTTTTAAAAAATTAGAAGCCAGCGTATTTGTTCCGTAGGAACAATGCAGTTGTTTCATTCCCCTGTTTCCTGAGAAGAGTGTAATACCTGTATATATAAAACACACTGTAAAAGAAATGCGTAAGTAATTATTAATTTGTGTTTGGCTGACCAAGCATTGCAGTCTCTCTGTAATTACTTGGAAGGTGAAAGCACACTTAAACGTTAGGATCTCTGGGAAGGAATGTCTCCATTGCTGCAGGACATCTCAAGGACAGAGCTGGCTATCCAGCCAGAGCAGAGGAAGGGGCCAGGGAAGGCAGTGGTGGCTCAGAATCTCTCCCAAGGGATCACTGCTCTCCCCCTCTCTGCCCTGCACCCCATTTTTTCATGTGGGCTACATATGGTGGAAGAATTCAGAGAGACTTCCAAAGACATCTTAAAACCCAGTGAGTGTTTTTCTACTGCAGATATGTCTGCTGTTGGACTGGCCAGAAAAGGTGCATTTGCTAGACATGGTTCACAGTCTAGTTGGTTTCAGGCAGATTTCTTTCCCTTCAAAATTGTACTTCTTTTCTCCTTATTACATGCAGTTTTCTAGAGATGGCTTGAAAGGAAGAGTAGTGATTTCCTTTTTTATGTCACTAGCTTTAAAGATGATTTTGACCATTAACAAGCAAGTCAGAAAGAAATTCAATTTTCATTTTTTAAATATACACTAAAAAAATCTTTCTTATGTAAATATTGTCATTCTAGCAATGGCACGGTTCTTGCTTATGGAGGCTGGAACATTACAACCAGCAGGGATCTACAGAGTGAGCTGACAAGTTGCAAAACAAGATGGAAGAGAGTTTGCAAATAGTTTTGATTAAGAAATAAACTTGCTTTAATACTAAAGAGGCTTTTTCCATAAAGTTCCCTAAATATTTGTGACACTGTCTGCAACAGTGAATTAAATGTTCTTGAGTCTTAGCTCTGGCACTGAGGTGAACTATCATGGGACAACCTGTGTCCCTACTGCTAAACTCTCCTATTCTCCAAAACAGGATAGTCATACACAGACCACCTACTGGGAACGATCTGGGACCCATGCGAGTTCCAGGAACTGGGAGGGAAAGTATTAATTGAACCAGGCCTAAACCATGCCAGGAAGGATTTTAAGAATTACATGGTACAGACAACCAAGTTCCAGTGCTGAAGGATGTTACTGAGTGCTACTTAGTTTTTTCATATAGCTGCAACCTATCTCTTCACTTTCAGTTATCACAGAATCACAGAATAAGCTGAGTTGGAAGAGACTCACAAGGATCATTGAGCCCAACTCCTGGGTCTGCACAGAACACCCCAAGAGTCACACCATGCACCTAAGAGCATTGTCTAAATGCTTCTTGATCTCTGTCAGGCTTGGTGCTGTGACCACTGCCCTGGGGAGCCTGTCCCAGTGCCCAACCACCCTCTGGATGAAGAACCTTTTCCTAATATCCAACCCAAACCTCCTCTGATACAATTTCAGGCCATTCCCTTGGGTCATGTCACTGGTCACAGAGAACAGATCAGTGCCTGCTCCTCCACTTCCCCTCATGAGAACGTTGCAGACTGCAATGAGGTCTCCCCTCAGTCTCCTCTTCTCCAGGCTGAAAAGAACGAGTGACCTCAGTTGCTCCTCATACAACTTCGACTCAAGGCCATACACCATCTTCATGGCCCTCCTTTGGATGCCCTCTAATAGTTTAATAACTTCATTATACTATGGCCCCCAAAACTGCCCCCAGCACTCGAGGTGAGGCCGCCCCAGTGCAGAGCAGAGGGGACAATCCCCTCCCTTGCCCGGCTGGCCATGCTGTGCCTGATGCCCCCCAGGACACGCTTGGCCCTCCTGGCTGCCAGGGCACTGCTGGCTCATGTTCAGCTTGCCATCGACCAGGACCCCCAGGGCCCTTTCCATGGCCCTGCTCTCCAGCCTCTCATTCCCCAGTCTGTCCGTACAGCCAGAGCTGCCCCATCCCAGGTGCAGAATCTGGTACTTTTTCTTGTTGAACTCCATATGGTTGGTGATTGTCCATCCCTCTAATTTGTCGGGGTCTTTCTGCAGGGCCTCCCTGCCCTGGAGAGAGTCAACAGCTCCTCCCAGTTTTGTATCATCTGCAAACTTGCAGTATTGTATAAAGTATATTTTGAGTATAAACTCTCACCAGTACAACCAGATCATCAGTAAAACTGCCTTTACTGAAACAATAGACTGTTAAAAAGTAAGACCTTCAAGTATGAACATGCCATAGACAATGTAATTGTTCATGCCAATCAAATTTCTGAGGTAATCAATTGCAGAACTCCCACTGAGCTTAGCAGGAATTTATCTTGGGCAAAGCCTGTAGGTAAGCACAGGATAATTGCCAGACCTCTTCCCAGCACACAGTCTATGTGTAACTCCACAGAGGATGCCAGAATATGAGTAATGTACATGCAACACACTTCTTGCATATCTGTGCATGAGTGATCTCCTGTGCCTGACAAAAGGCACTTGAAGACAAATGTTTCCATTTCTCTGATAGAATAAATCCTTATTCTACTGCAGATTTTTTAAATTACTTCTTTTCCAAAGCACATAAACAGTTCATTTGGAGAAATCAGTCCTTACAACAATGCAATAGCAGGGGAAAGTTGCCAAGTGATTTTAGTCATAGTCGTAGTCATTTACACAGTAAATCATACGCACTTAGTCTCCAAGTGAAAATAAATTCTCAGAGAGACTTGGCCAGTGTTTCATGCAGTGTTTTGTTTGAGCAAAGAGTGGGTAAGAGAGGCAGGGACATATTATAGCCAGAGTCATGCTTCCATGACTGCCTTTGTCATTTGGTACCTTTTTCCAACACACGTTAAGGCTGCTAAAATGATAAATATTTTAAAAACATCATGTCCCCTAGCTGTACCAGAGGCAGAACTGCTCTGAGGACCACAGGACAAAATTTCCTGTACAACAACACATTCTCTTTCCAAGAGTACCACAAAGTCAAGCTAAGCTGGATCACTCTTACTCTGAGGACATGCTATCTCTGTGGGTGTGTAAAGATGCAGCACTCAGGTTAGGTGAAGACAAATGAGCTTCTCTCTGAGCTGACTGAGTCTCACCAACATAACTACAGTGGCGTCAGTGGAGTTGTTGTTAATTTGTATTGGTTTGCCATCAGAAACACATCCTGTGAAGAGCCTGGGCTGCATTCAGGGGATCTCTGTCACAGCTTCCTTGGCAGGAGAAAAGATGAAGATGGTATTATGAATTGTTTGTTTCCTCATCACAGAGACCAGTTTTCCATGTCCTCTCAGTGTAGAGAAACCACAGGGTGCTCTGAATTTTTGCTCACTTCTCCACTGCCAATTTCAGCCATCTAGCAGCCAGGAAATGACAGCAGTCAAGGTAGAGTGAGTGTGTTTCCATTCCTTAGTTTTCTCTAGTCTTGGGTGCAGAAGGGGAGGTGCTGGAAGTCACCAGCACCATACATGGCAGAAAGCTCCAGTGTGTGCAAAACTCTTCAGCAACCCAAACTGCCAATTTAAGGACATTTCTCATTGCACTGTTTGCTGCAGACTGGAAGCCACATTATGTCTCTGCTTTTGAGTTCGGCATTCTCCATCCTTAAAACAGCAGACACTGCACCTACAACAAGATAGGCATATGTTGTTCTGATACTGCCTTAATATCTGATTCCAATCTGACTTATCCTCACGGCCGATGCAACATTTGTCTTGCTCAGATTCTAGGATGAAATTCTAAATTGTATTACAGTAAAAGTAATGATGTGATACACTCCTACAGTGCTCTGCATGTGAATATGAGGAAAATGGCACTTCAGTGAAATTAATCACATAAGGGAAAAAATTGTGTTGGAAGAATAGATGAGTTTTGCCAGTATAGCTGTAACGAAACACAGTTTCTGCCAGAATAGCCTTGAGTTAAAGATCAAGGCTTTTCAAGATCCAGTCCAGAGATCCATGTGGAAAAGAATATGGAATGACTTCTGCTTTTGGTAAATACTTAATTTCAGAATAAAGAAAAAGGTTAAAAATTACTTTGAAGGGAAACACATATTTGCCAACATAAGAGTTTAAACTGGAGTTATAAAGGAAAAAGTCCACAGACAATTTATTTGTTTGAATTTTGCTATGGGTTGCTCAAAAAATACTTTAAATGGCTCATGTTTCTTTATTTCAGCAAAGGAGAAAAATATTTTGTTTCATTTGGCTGGTTTATTTTCCAATGGTCCTGCTGGTGTTACAGTTGATTTCAGATTAAAGTATTCTATGCATGTCTGTTTGTGAAGGATAAGAGGAAAGACAAAAGGGGTTGGATTTTCTAACATAAAACTCAAACAGCACCCGGTGATGCACATAGATGGTTTGCAAGAGGAAGCTGGAAGTACTTATGTAAATATAATTTATTTTGCTTTTTTATAAAAGGGAGTTACCTCCCAGAGTAGTGCAGTGGTAATAGTATTTGTTTGTTGCTGCAAAAAAGAGTAAAATAATGCTTAAAATCTCAAGCCACTCAGGAGTGGAGCAGAAGACATCAAAGAAAAGGTCAAAGCTTTGGGTTCATAGCTATGGAATTGAAAGATGAGAGAATGTAAGAGAGGAGAAAACACAGGCAGACCTGAAGTGCAATGCTAATGATAAGAAGCAACATCAAGAGCTTCTGGTGGGGAATTTCCATCCAGCAAAGTTGGTTATAGATATAGGAAGGCTTTAAACAGCATGCTAATGCAAACAGACAGGAAATACAGGAGAGCAAATACAACCTAACCACATCATCTCCAGAGGTATTTACTTGGAAGAAAAATATTTTATCCAGGTTTTGTGAGAGCAGTGAAGCGGTCCACAGCTTGTTCCTCTCCCCTTCTCACCTCTCCATTATTGGTAGCAGGCTTAGCAAACTTCTTTCATGTGGCTCCTCTTTGGCACCACATTATCTAGTTTACTAGAGTATTCTGAAGAGGGAAAAAAATTAATCCTCTATACAATGCAGTGAACAAAATAAAACTTCTCAATGTTTTTGATTGAAGACCTGGCAGAATAAAATGCAATGTTATGGTAGAATATCATGTAAGTGACAAGAAACTTTTTAAGTAAAATTATTGTTCTACTTATCAGCTAGATAGAGAGAGGGCTGAAGTATAAGAACCATGGCTGTAGTAACAATGAGGATAAATTCAGTAGACATAGCTGAAAGAACTGTCGAAACCAGAAAAGCGTCCCAGAGGTTCAGCATTCTCCTTATGGTACTTGATACAGTAGTTACTTCCTGAATAACCATTTTCTTATTTGGAAAGCACTGAGAGACGCAACTCTCAGAAGTTTGATTTTTATCAAACAACCTATAGAAACTGGAGTTGTAATCAAGTGTGAGAACTAAATACCCAGTTAGTGAATTGTGGCTGTTTGCCACTGTCTGGAGATGACACAAATTTCAGACAAAAATTTGCATAAAGCATTAAGAGAGATTTTCTTTCAGGGGCTCAGGGATCCAGGCTTTAGGACATTTCTTCTTCATAAAGTAAGTTTAATTGAGATGAGTGATCTAAGGGAGAAAATTGCACTGAGGAGAATCAGTAATGGGTGGAAGCAGATAAAAGTGTGAGATGGGACAAAAGTGTAACAAAAGCTGGAGGGGGGGCTGCAAAACTGTTTAGAAACACATAGTAAAAATGACTGATAATCTCTGAGAATGTTTGAATCTCTGCTGAAAAGAATTTGAATACAAAAAGGGAAGATGAAATTTAGTGATGCATACAGTAAGGTTACAAAAACACATAATTTTCCTATGGTAAATTTACCAGAGAACATCCTGGTCTAACATTAGTACTGTGGTAAATTTACCACAGGAACACTACATTTTTTGTGACCACAGCCCAAAGCTATCAATCTAAGAATAAGGGGAAGTAAGCATTTTAGGAGAATTTTGAGTGCAAGTTAGAAGAGCCAAGATGAATTTAAAGATAAGAAGGCACTCCTAAGAAGAGAGAACTGGAAAACCACTGAGCAGTGGCCCAGAGATCTCGTTCAGCAGAAGGTTCAAATATTAGGAAATATTCTTCAAGTACTTAGAAAATGGAAGTAACAATTTGAATGAAATGTTAAAACGAGGAAGAATTTCATAACCATCTTCAAAGCAATTATTGCTTCCTCAGCTAAGAAGCTATTAGGTATAGCATGTTTGAATGTGAATTAATCAGTTTAATTCCATGTAGTAAAACACAAAAAATGCTGGAAAAGTGACAACAAGGTAAAGTTCATCACATGGCACAGAAGCCTCACTAAGTATGAGGCAAATAGAGTGACTGTTACAAGTCTAATTCTTTGTTCCTTTCTGGTTTGAGCAGTACATGCAAGTTTAATCACACTGAATGACATCAATAACACAATTTTTATAAGCACAACCTGCTGTAATAGATCCAGAATTCAGTCAAAGATATCCCAGAGGGGCAGAATAAGGAGTGATGCCATCAAAATCAACCAGGGACTATTATCACACATCACATATTCTCTATCAGCCACATTCAAGACAGTTCAAATAATCTTTGGAGGTGAATATCTCACAGACAGTCCAACCAGGGATGTATCATAAGAATGTTTTTATTTGTTCCATAATGAGGTGTCAAAATATATAACCTGCAGCTAGAATCAAATTACGGGGACACCAAGTACTTCATGGGTGAGGATGAATTTCAAAATTATTTTGATAAATTGTAGGAAATAACTGAAGTTAATAAAATAACACTGTATACAGAATCATGAAAAATTAAAGGGTTTTCTGCAAAATTAAGAGTAATAGACTAGCAGATTACAAAAGTGAATAGGAGTTAAGGCTATGGTGCTGATATAAATCAAACAAACATCATTCTGGGACATATAAACAGAAGTATGGTACGTGTGGGCTACAGGAAGTCATTTTCAATGTCAGGAGAGAAGCCTCTGCTGGATAATTATGTTGTTTGGAGTGCCATGGTTGAAAAAAACTGTAGACAAACTGGAAACAGGCCAAAAGCAAGCACCAAGTATGATAAGTGGGTTGGAAAACTTGACCTGCACAGGGAGGTTGAAATGGTTTGTTTAGTCTAGAAAACAGAAGATTGGTGGGAAACAAGACAGTCTGTAAAAGTATAAAATGCCAGTAAGAACAGTGGGAAATTTCTTATGTGAATGCTAAGAGTTGTACAAGAACATTGAGGGACTGAAACTGTTAGCTGCAGGGTGTGAAATTTGGATTTAGCAAGACAGTGTAAAACTGGAGGAAAAGCAGAGTCACTAGAACATGAATACAGACGTAGTAAGGTACTAATGTTAACTATTTTTTATATCAAAACTGACTTAGAGAAGGATGGTAACACATAGGTATTTATTGTGGTAGTATTAGAAGTATGTAGTAGACTTCTAAGTTTAGTTAGCCCCGAATGTGACTAGAGATTTGGCTGATACTAATGATGAAAACATGTAACTGGGAATTATACTAGTATGGAGGATTTTGGTATTTGGCATAGGGACTGTACAATAAAAACAGCAACTATTCATAGGACCTCAGTATTCCTGAACATGAAGATCAACACTCTTCTTTTCATTAGATATTCAGACAACTATAAAGTAATAACAATTTGAACATGATTAACTAGGATGTTATAAAATGCCTGGTCATAGCAAATAAGCTTGGATGACACAATCAAGATTAGACTCTAAATTAAACAAGTGAGTAAACAAAGTACATGTAAAACAAAATTCCTGATTTCACGGGGACATGTTTTGATAAATTAAGGAAATTCTCAGCTGGACTGAGTAGCTGTGAGATCAGAATGTTCCAGGGACCTGGAATGTTTCCTCTTAATGGTGCAAATTATAGCAGGAAGCTGCATCCCAAGAGGAGAGAATAAAAGTGTATAGAAGAGGCTTGAGATAATGGATGTCTACCCATCTTTAAAAGATATATTTAGAATAAATAGCTATCTTACAAAATAAGATACAAAAGTACAGAGAAGCAAAAGAAATTGTGTCTTAAAATCCAAAAGACAAGAGTATGATTAAATGTTGATTAGAGGCTGGAAGGAAATTACTTTCAGGGATAAGACTTGAAATTACTCTTATTTAATATTTTCATAATAACTTGGCACATAATACAGGAGCTTTCTGATAAAGCCTACCAATAATAAAAACCGAAAGACATTGACAGGAAGGAATGGGTATATCATACAGGGATATGGATCACCTTTAAATCTTAAGTAATACAAATGGGACAAAAGTGAATAGGATAAGATGTTTAAATCATGAGCTTGGATGCTAGTAACAGAAGGTCCTCCCTGAAACTAGAAACTCTATGCTTGGAAACAACTAAGGAAGAGAAACACTGAGGTGTAAAGGGTCATTCCAAAACTACTAGGAGGTTCTAATGGGACACAGCTGTGACTGAGGCAAATGCTGTTCTGACATACCAAAAGAGGTATTTCTAACACAAATAAGGAAGAGCAGTGTCACTGTACAAGATCTGGCAAAAACATCTTTGTATGACTCGTACAATTTTAATCATCCCTCTTCAAGGAAACACAACTAAAACACAAAAGGAAAAGGGTTACTAGGTTAATGAGAGAAACAGAAAGCATATTTTTCAAGAAAAACTTAAAAGACCATGATTGGTTAGAGCAGTAGGAGAACAATTCAAAAGAGATGTGATGATTGCCTAAAAATACATCTGAAGAATAAGTACCAGTAAGAGGAAAGAAGTATTTAATCTAAATAATAATGTTGGAACAGAAACAAAAGGATATAATCAGTCCTGAGTATGAATAGGAATCAGAGATACAAATCATTAAAACAAAGAAGTTCTTGAACTGTGTTCCTTTGAGAGTAACAGGGGCAAAAACCCCTAATTGCCTTTAATGGACAAAGTGAGTTTATGAGAGGGATGATGTAACATAGCTGCAAGTGATTGCAGGGATTGAATTTGATGATACAGGAAGACCTTTTCAACCTTGTGTTTCTGTTGTTATGAAAAAATAATGAATTCTTTTGCTCTATTTCCACTAAGGTAGTATATAAAATGTTCAATTTCATTTGCAGGTTAGAGAACAATGTTGACTTTCTATTAAGACACCAGACACTAGAGCAAACTAGCTAAGAAAGTTTTCAAGAAGCACTTGAGCAAATATTTGACATGGCTTTTCTAGGTGTGCTGAGACAAACTTACAGATATGGGTTGGTTTTCTGAGGTTCTTTTCAGCCCTAAATTTGTATGGGAAAATATAAGCTTGTGTTTCTGGACTTTGGCTTAGCAAAACAGCAAAAAGCACAAGTAATTTCTAATGAGTAATTTACACTCTGCAACTACTGGAGATATTTGCAGTGGTACATTATTTATTATTTTTCCAGTGTTCAGAGTGTTTTAGAAAATTCATAAAGTAAGCACAATTCCCAGCTGGAGATTGGAAGCTTTTGGCTTTCATACCTGCAGGTTCTGGTATACACGCAAAAGAACACCATTACTGTATTTAGCATTCTCTAGCAGAGAAGATGCAGCCTGGTGTGAGCTCCATTGTAAAACATTTTCCTTCTCTGAACTTCCTTCCAGAGCGGCAACAGGATGCTATGTTCCATCATTCTGGACCACTGGCAGGGACCATCAATAATAAATTATGATGATGAGAATGGCAAAACATGTATGCACATTGCTGCTGCCGCAGGCTACAGTGATATCATCAGTGAGCTGGCTAAAGTACCAAAGTGCAACCTGCAGGCCCTTGATGTGGATGACAGGTAACCATGGAAACTCTGAAATTGCTGCTTCCTTTCTAATAACCTGAGACCAGCTCTGTTTGCTAAATAATCATGTTTCCTGTTTCACAGGCCATGGCCTAGTTAATACCCTGCACTCCACAGAGAGCTGTGCTTGCTCAGAAACACTGCAAACCAGTCCAGCTCACAAGAATCCTACTTAATATCATAACTGACTAGAAAGAATGATATTTAGCTTTCTATTTGTGGGAGGAAAAAAAGATTATTTGTGAAAGGACTTTGCCACCATTCACTTTAGTTTCTTTCAATCAAAAGTGAACATTCTTTTCAAAACAATAGAACGATCCTGCAACTTGAAGCCAGGATCCTGCTGTTACTTTTAATTAAGAAATGTTAGTGCTCTCTTGTATTTAAGATGAAAATACCACACTCCTATAGGACCAGAGGACCCTCACCTTCCATTCTATAAAGGCACGTGATTCCTTCTGTGATTAAATCTCTATTTCATAAGTACAAAAGAGTCATCTTTCCTCTTTTTCACCCCACACCCACATCCCTTGGAACTTTCCTCATAATTTTATTTAATGCAAACAGAACCAGCTGGCTGTTCACATTGATTATTCTTCTCAGTGAAGCAAAAGCCAAGGTTTTCTTGGCTTAGGCCTTCAGGTACTTAAAATAATATCATTCTTCATGGAAAAGTGCAATAAATGGGACAGAAATAAAATGAACAGGGTTCTGGAGCAGTTCCTAAACATCACTAAAACGTAGTTGAGAAGGCTGTGTTTCTATGGGAAGAGCAAAGGGAGGAAATTACCTACACTTCAAAGTTCATTAAGACATGGCCACCTATTCCATGTGCCCAGATATTTCCACAGAATATATTATACTTGGAAAAGGAAAAGATAAGCTGTTCACTACAAACACATATCTAAGATTTTCATTCTATTGTGTTTCTGACTGCACCCCTCTGAAATCACTAGTGCTGAAAAGAAATAGAAAGAAAATGTCAGTGTTATTAGTTTATTCTTAAACACTTTTCTTGTGGTGTTGTCTGTGCTTTCAGGTTTTTCAACAAGAGCAAAATACTACCATTTGGAAACTGGACAAAAGTTTCCAAATACAAGACGCAAATTTTCTGCCAAGCACAAAATCAGTTTGATTCTCCTGCAGAGATTCAAAACAATTATATGTGCCCTGGTCTGTGCCTATCACAGAACTCAGAAACTGGCAAAGTGGCAGTAGCAGTCTGGTAGATGTGTTCACTCTTTCTCATTCATCTGGGAGGGGCTTCTCTTATTCCCTTCATGGAGAGTCCTTTGCCAACCATTGCTAACTGTGGTTGGTGTAAAGATGAGAAGAGTTCATCTCTATCCAGTGGACAGCACGAAGGCTTTTTTAAACTCTGCTCTGAAAACTTCAGGCACTTCTCCTACTCCACAATTCCAGCTGTGGAAAAGATGCTATTATATAGTATGCATAGGCATTCTGCAGCCCCATATCTACTTTACCTGCAGCTAAATAAATGCAGCTACAACAGTGTGGAATAAGGTGCTGGAGAGTTTCTTAAAAAGTATGTTACGAATCTGTACAAGTAGCATACCCTGTGCACACCTCACTATGTCATTAATACTTTCAATTGTAAATCTATTCATCTATTTTAATGATACTCCCCCTTTTCTGTAGGACTCCTTTGCACTGGGCTGCAGCAGCAGGGAAAGCTGACTGCGTGCAGACACTGCTAGAACTGGGGATAGACAGCAGCCCTCGAGACATCAATGAAAACACTCCTCTGACATATGCCATGTACTGTGGGCACACGGCTTGCATCAAGCTGCTGTCTCAGGAGAGCAGGTAAAGGTAAAGTTTACATCTTGCTCACAGGTTGCCACTGACAAGAAAACAAATGTATTGCTTTTTAAATGCTACTGAAGGGTTTGAGCCCTGGGTGGTGTTTCCTTGATCCATATGCAATACTCAGTTCATTTCCCACCAATGTTGCAAAATTACAATCAGTTATCTCCTGAAGACTCTTCCCTGAGGCTGCAGTACAACTCTACCAAGCAGCAGAGGGTTCTGAAGAAGATATGAGTATAGCTCTTGCTCAGTCACCTTCATGTAGAAAATTTGTATAACAGAATTATTTCAGCCCTCTTTCAGCCCTCAGATACACGTATCTTCCGCTTCTTTGAAATCTCTGTGCACTATCTATGTGCTCATGTAATCAGACAGACAGATAGACTGAGCACAAAAGCAGATTTGACAGAAAATAAAATAAATCTCAAGTTTTCATCCTCAGGGTAGGGGTTTGGTAGTATTATCCTAGCCTTCCTTAGTTCTCCACCTTGATGTCTTTTTTTATTCTGAGTTCTTGTTTGTTAAAAAGTATCACAAAATAGTTATTGGTTGCAGTCTTCCTCTCTTTGTATTTTTCCTTTTTCAGCAGCTGTTATGCAATTAGTTTCCATTCTTCGATTTTGAGCATGCACTTACATTTATCTTCCCATTTCTTTGTGCTTTCTCCTCCTTTCCAGTCAGAGGTTAGTATTATGTCCTATGTTCCAAATGGGAGACATGGGTAATATTACCTCTCCTTCTCCTGCACTCTGTCTATTAGAGGAGGTCAGAGATTAGCCAAAATTTCATCTTAAAACCACTACAGCAATACCAGTGTAGATAATTATCTTGACCAATCTGAAACTGTGCCAGACCTCTTTAGCACAAGCAAGACAGGGAAAGGGCTAAAGGGCAAAGAGGAAAAAGGAAAGCAGAAAGGGATGGTAGGAATGGTGAATTAGTGATTTTTTTTACAGTGTTAGCAATGACTGTACTGCTGGAAACATCATTTTCCAAATATGACATAATACAAAGTCCACTTCATTTAAAAGATCACAGCATTTTCTTCTCATTGTTATTAGATCTTCGCAGCTGGTAGGTCCTGAAGCCAGAAAAGTTTGGGGCTTTTTTGCCAGATAGCTGTACTAAGTTACATTGAGATGATTGTAACGTAATCCACCAATAAGAAAGTGCAGTAAGACAGTAGTATTTTCAGTCTTTGCTAATTACAAATTTGGGATCCTAATTTTCTTGAACCACCCATGCAAATGTATCTGGACAGAATATTGCTTCTTTCATGGAGTAACATGGAGAAAATAACATGAAGTTGTTATTTTCTCATTGTTTGGAAATACTGACATCACATTTTGTTTTGTATTTCCAGTAGATCTGAGTCAGTTCAACAGTTTCCCTCCCAGAACAACAGACTTATAAAGAAAGAAGGAAGATTCAGTATGCTGAACCAAATCTTCTCTTGCAAAAAGAAGAAAGATGATCAGAAAATCAGTCAGAAGGAGAGAAGCAGGGATCAATATCCTGGAGAAGAGACCTCAGAAGTAGATGATATCATCACCCGTTTTGATTGCATTATGAACAAAAATTTCAAAGACATTCCAGATGAGTATAAGTCCACCCCTGACTTCAAAAGAAAGAGCACAGACACTAAGTACCTCATAGCAGAAAAGAAGCAACCAGCAAGTCAGGGACTCCCGCCCATCAGCACCCAGGGACTCCCCCCAATCACTGCAGGCAATTCTTTCCTAACTGCGTCCCAGAGCACAATGTCAAGCTTCTCCTCCAGCTCCAGTACCCATTTTCCACACAAATCTCAAAAGAATAGGCGTGAGCACAACTTGCTGGACCACACAAGCAGCTGCCAGGCTTTGCTGGATGATCCCTGGAACACAGACTCTAACCAAAGACTGTCTCACACAGTCTGTACTAGGACTTCTTCAGACAAACTGATGAATGGCTTAAACTCTGATAGATCTCACCACGTGCTTTTGTGCCCTCCCTGCCTTCCCTCACTTCCTAGTTCTCCATCAGGTAATTTTTTCCTTCTCTATATCCTAAATCCTATAATATCTACTGATGTGGCAAGCTGACTCCAAAAAAAAGTAGGTACCAATAACATTTCTAATTTTTTAATATCTTTTTCAGTTTCTCCTGTATGTAGCTATCACAGATAGTATGTGGGTGGGACATCATTTGAAAGCTGAAGCAAGGTGCTTAGGTGTGGGAAATGAGAGATCTAAGTAGGTCTGATGAGCAAGCAAAAATGCAGGCATATAAGGTACACGAGCAATATGCGCCTCCAGGTCATATATATGCTTTGTGAATTGCACATTATCACCCACTACCACACCTGCTGCCTTGTGTGCACATCTGGTCCTGGAGGCAGATGTGCAAGGAACAGTCTTGCTCTCAAATCTGTGCTGAGAGCTGCTTCTGGATCCAGCCAGGTCCAGTGCCATGCTGGACAGCTTCATGCCATGCCACTTTATCCTTGTAGGTATATTCTGACTCCAGGCTGCAGTGGCACCCCTTCCCAACCTGAATGCCACCCTGAGTGCCAGTTCTTTGGTCTGATATGCTGTTCTTATGGTTTCTCCAAAGCTGAATTCGGGTTGCAAAATTTACAGAGATGGGGTAAATGCTCTTATTTTGTGGTCTGGAAATTGTAATGCAACAGTAATGAAGCAGAGCATTAGAATTCTAAGGTGAACTTGATACCAGAGTTTGGCTGGATTTGGGATCTAGTATTTTGTTTGACTCACATCCATGTTTAAATGAATCTGGCTGGCTGGCCTGCATTCTGGAGTTTACTTTAACGTATCTGTGTCTCCAAATTCATCTCCTTTGGGATTAGTCCTTGCCAAAATTAAACACATCTAGCATGCCTTCCAACCACTGCAATATCTAACTGAAAATGAAGCAAGCAAAAGCAATCCCCAAACTTACCAGTATACCATTAAAAGGAGTAAAAAGCCCAAGAGACATGAGCCATTATCCTTCAGTGGACAGAGTAGTAAACAGAAACCCTAAGAAGAGCCCCCTGTTAGCTGCAGGATAGTGCAACCTGTATTAAAATCTAAGTGAAAGGAACTATAAAAAAGCAAGTCTTTGCACACATGTCTGACAAGCAGAGCAGAGACAGCAATTTCCAAATGACAGGCCATTCTACATACATTGTGCAAATAAGGGCTAGAAATAGCTTTTCAGTGTAAAAAGGAACTATTTAAAAAGTTCCACTTCCTGAATATCAGGCCACATTCCTGAAAGCTTAATAGAACTGTTCCATAGGTGTCACTACTTTTTTATTATGGACTCTTCAGCTACTCACTCAACCATAAAAGCCTCAGACTCCACATGCCCAGCAAGGATTTTTTCTGCATGACTCCTTCTACACTAAATTCTGCAAGGTTCAGCTCACATGTGGAACACAAGAATACCTCCAGGGCTACTTTACAACCTCACTATAACAGGGTACGGTGAGGTTAAGATATTTGAGATCATTGAACTTGACAGCAGTAGCAGGAATGAACTCCAACTGGATAAACCAAACTGGAGGACAACTATTTCTGGGAAAATTTTCTTGTTGGAATTTGCTAGACTATTAATACAGTTGATGTGGAAGTAAGTAGGTTAAGATATTTGAGATCATTGAACTTGACAGCAGTAGCAGGAATGAACTAAAACTGGATAAACCAAACTGGAGGACAACTATTTCTGGGAAAATTTTCTTGTTGGAATTTGCTAGACTATTAATACATTTGATGGGGAAGTTATTTAAAATGTGATTATAGATATTTCTTAATATTGTAGGATACTACATTCCTAATAAAATGTTTAAATCCTTTTCTGCTCTGGACAGAAGGATAGGTGGTTTTCCTAGGAAAAATATTTCTGTGAACATCCTATGACAAAAATCTAGTCGTTATAATGGGAGCCATTTTGCATGCCCAAAGGAAAAGTAAGTAATCTTATTTCTGACTAGTTTATTATCTCTCTCAGAAAATAAAAAGCCTGAGTCTTCTTTAAGCCCAGTTGTCTTTGTACCAGCTCCCATTAACAAAATTTTCCAACAGTAAAATGATTCCTGTAGCTGGCTAAAAGGACCTTCCTCTGAAACCTGTGAATTAAAATCCTGCAAGGAGGAAGAGAGTGTCTGACAGGAATACGTTGCACAACACAGATATTGTCTCACATTTCTTCATGATAAAAAGATCTACTTTTCCCTCTTCATGCCTATGTGTGTGGTTTAAATCTGTCTGCCCCTGTAATTAAAGCCACCCGACTTTCTGTGAATTAGAACTGCCTTTACTGTAGGAGCTCCAGGGCTTCCAGGTCTCCAGTGCACTGTGCCTGCAGGAGTTACAGGGATCAGAAGAAAAGTAAGTCTAGTTCCAGCCTAGCCAGCAATGCTATGCAGGCAGTCCTCTCTCTGAGGAAAAATGTCTTTTGTTGGCCTTTGTTGGATTTTTTTGTTTGTTTTGATTTGGTTTGATTATGGGTTTTGGGGGGTTTTTTAATTGATTTTTCTTCTTTCCGTGGCAGACTTAGCTGAGGGGAAAAAGAATCTGATTTTCAAAGACACTGAAGTGTTAATACTTCATTTCTAAATTCATAAGTGCCGGGGGGGGGCTACATGTAATTTCCTAATCACTGAATATCTAGGCCAGGATTATAGGTATCAATAATCTAAGGGAACTCAACTTGAAAATTATTTTCTCTGTTGACACACAGTGTTGATTGTCTTGCATGACCATGTCTCTTGTAAAAATCAAAGCTAATTTTTGTGCTCACTTGCTACAAAGGCAGCTGGCACATATGTATGCCAAAGTCTTTGGAGGTTTTTTGTTCTGTTTTCTATGCTCCTGGGAATGAAAGATGAGTCAATTTACTAGCTGAGCATTAGCACTTACACAAAGGGGAGAGGTTGCTCTCTGTAGCAATGAGAATTACCTTACTATTAAGCCATTGGTTTCTCTCAGATTTACTGCCCTCCACTGAGAAGGGCAAAGACGGTCTATCCTAAAAACTGTCAATATTTCAAGAGTGTTTGCCAGGCACAGTACTGAGCTGTCTGAAGCATTTTGTGTCTGAAGCACTTAGGAGCTTTGCAATCATCTCTTTCTGCAAAATGTACTGCCATCTACATTCTACAGGGAAAATGGTTTAAGTAGAGAAATTCCAAGTGATATGGGTAACATGGAACCTGTCTCAAGTATAAGGCAGCTCTGAGATGCCTATCACCCACTTATCTTTTGGAATACTAAACTTCCAGATGTAAGATGATACCTTATTACAGATTTTATTACAGCAGCCCAGTACCTTCTATTTGCTTGAATAGGTAATGTGAAAAATGGGCCATTTTTAAGTTTATGTTGGTATAAGTGGTACAGTGTAGCTCAACAGGAAGAATTTCTTGGCTAGGAAAGCAGACAAAAGCTGATCAGTGTGGCTGTCACTTTCTCAAATTGAAGAACAAATTTACACTGAGACATTCATCATAACATTAACTACTTCTACACAAAACACACCACTACATGGTTTACCTTCCTAAATGGAAAGGGAAATCAAAAAGAACAAGTTATAAAAAAATCCAAATGCAATCCTGCATTTTATAAGAATGAAATTGTTTCCATTTCAATCAAAAATAACCGCAATCATAAAGTGCTCTTAGGGACAGCAATGATGATGCCTCAAAGAGAGAAAATCTGTTTTTTCAGATGTATTTTTCAGATAGAAAGGAAGAGTAGAAGAATACCTCCACTTGATGCCATAACTTTTAACAAGGATTCTTTTCCAAGCATTCATATCATCCTTTGCAAATAGGATTATATTTTGTACTGCTGTTTTGCTGACAGGTATCTCCATTTATGAAATGAACATATCTCTTGATAGCAACAACAACTTCCCGTCATCAAAGTCATAATGGTACATATACAATAAGCCATTAGTTCTCAGCATAAACATCACAGAAACCAATATAACTTGAATTGCACTAATGAGAGCAACAAACGATTCTCTGCTATATTGGAATTGATATATTTAGTTCTTTGTGCGAAGGTGGATGCAATGTCTACATAAGAAATTTACCAACTAGACACTAGAGATGTTAAAGAGTAAAACATGGGAAAAGCAAACTGAAGTCTGTTTCTCTTAAGCACAGCTCACCCATACAAGATTCTTCATGCTTTAGCTCAATACACATCGGCTTAACCACAGGATCCAGCAGAATGACCCAATGTCTATCAAATGTTGTGGTTTTTGGACCAGGACCTTGCTCCATGCTGAGCTGAAGGCTGCATTGTAATATGGTGGTTTGCCTGACAAACACCACCGTAATTCCTTTCACACAGAATCTGTTTAGTCAGCAACATAGTTACAGCAGTCTTGACAGCTACTTCAATGCACCTTTAGAAAACTGCTCTACACTATTTTTCCATAGCTTTATCTTGCACAGCCCAATACATAGGTATTTTCAAGTACCAGCTGCAAAGCCACGAAGGTGATTAATATCATTCCATCTCTTCCTCCTGCTTAGGATGTCCTGCTACATCCACCCCATGTCTCCTCTTGTCTCTATGTGTTGACAGAGCAGATGCCTGCTCCTCAATAAGCTATTTTGCAAAGCCATACTGGATGAGCAGCTGCTTGGCAAGACAACTCATTACACGGCTCATCGCAGATTTGGTGATAACGAGAAAAATAATTTGAAGGACTCAAGCATCACAGAATAAGATCAGCTCAGGAAAAAGATCTGGGGAAAACATTGACTTGATGCTTGAATTTCTACTTTTTTCAATATTAGACATGTCCTTTATGTGATGAAATGCATTACATCATCTTACATACTGTCTTTTTTATTAGTATTAGACCTAAGTTAACTTTAATCTTAACCAGTGACATGCCAGAATTAACCAATTAACCTTTCATTTTCCGGTATATATTCTTCTTGGTAAAAATGATACTGCCATAAACATAGTTTAATAAGGATCAGTATCACTTTATATGGGTTCTGACATGCTTTCATCTGCAACAAAACCCTCTCAAAGCTTACCTTTACTACTAATAGACTTCAATCTCCTTTTACAACCAGCAGTTGAACTCTTATTTGTGTTCTAATACTTACAAAGGCCCTACCGGGGTATTTTGCAAACTAAAGCTTCAATTCTGAAATCAAATCATCTATTTGAATAATATTTTACAGATTTAGAGTCCAAATGTTCTTACAGAGACCTAGCTAATAAGCTGTGCCCGTTTTAAGACCTATTGCTATATTATATGAGAGAAAGTGATAAGGGTATATGTGAAGGTGATACTAAATCAATCAGTCTTTTTTATGAATGTAAAGTGAACTAAGCAACAGCTTCTTTTTTTTCATTCAGTGGTTTCTTGCTATTACATATTTCTGAGAAATATTAAGTAAGTTTTCCTTTCTTTTCTGGAAGCAAAAAATGTGCAGTGCACCACACTAGTTACAATTATTTCCATAACAATTATTATCTTTTTCTTTCACAGGTAAAAGTTTTCAACAAATGTCCATAGACCAACACAAAACAAAAAATGTTATTCCTGTACGGAGCAGCCTAGCTCCCATACCCAACCACAGTGCTCACAAAAGTAAGTACAGACAAGTGTCAGGTACAGAATCATATTGCGTACCTCCATCGCTGGCATCTGAGGGCTAGAGAGAGGTTTCATATTTGTTTTTCATAGCATCATAGAATGGCTGAGGTTGGAAGACACCTTTGGAGACTGTCTGTCCACTCCCCTATCCACAAAGAAGTCACCTACAGCACATTGCCTAGGATCACATCCAGTTTTGTTTTAACTATCTCTATGAATGGAGATTGAAATAACACAGTTTCTCTGGGCCATCCCTTCCAGTGTTTGACCGCCCTCAGAGTAAAAAATTTCTTCTTTGTGGCTATTGATTCTTTTCCCTCCGTAGGACTCCACTGAGAAGAGTCTGTCTCCTTCTCCATTACTCCCCACAATCAAACATTTATACATATTGACAAGATCCTTTGAGCTGCCTTCTCTTCTTGAGGCTGAACAGTCCCAGCTATTTCAGCCTCCCCCCTTAAGGCTGACACTTCAATCCTTTAGTCATCTCCATTGCCCTCCACTGGACTTGCTTCAGTATGTGCCTCTCTCTCTTGTACTAGGAGCCTCAGAACTGGACTAAGAGCTCCAGACGTGTTTCATCTGAGCTGAGTAGAGGGGAAGAATCACCTGTCACAATCTGCTGGCAGTGCTCTTCCTGATAGAGCCCCAGATGCTGTTGGCTGTATTTCTGCATGGGCACCTTGCTGGCTCACGTTCAGCTCGGGGAAGCAGTTGTCCCAAAGAGCAGGAGACTCACCACACTCCCAGAGCCCCAGCAGAGTGTCAAGACTTAGTGCTTAGTTCCAGGCTGGATCGAAACAGAAACTGGGGTGTTCTTCATACAAAATAAACAGCCCTACTCCTAGCAGTGTCTGACCCTCACATTCTTGTGCTCCACAAAGCACAAATCGCCATTGTATACTGGATGAGGATTTACAGTTTACTAATTATCATCCTGCGGATCAGCCAGGTCCTAAAGCATTCACATTTCAGACCTAAATTTAAGATTCACTGCCTCTAACAATCTGAATTTCGGAAGCAATTCTGCAGTTATGGCAATATTACTAGAAATGAAACAGCAGAGGTAGCCTTACAGGGAACATCAGATTGGGTGGGGATATACAGAATCCTGAACTACTGCTGTTTTGTACATCAGACAGGAAGAAGAAAAGATGTTTGAATTACTGAGGTGGTATTCTCTGTCTGCTCAGAGGGAAGAAAATAATTTAATTGCTTTTAATTGTTTTTAAAACCCCAGGTCCAGGTGTTCTATTTTTTAAGCTTTCTACTAATGTTCTCTGTGTCTTCTAGTTAAATCATAGTTGTAAGCAAAATCCTTAAAAAATTATTTCATAATCATTGTTGTTCTTGCATTAATTCATACAAATTGTCAAAATTTAGTTCTAGTCTCATGCTAAAAACTGTTTTACAAATAAGATACAATTGTCACAATTAAGGATCATGGTTTAATTAACTAACACCGCACATTTATCCAGGTATCATTACTGCTTGAACATTAGTCCAAGCCAGTAACAGAAAAGCAAAATTATTCGCAAAATAGATTGTATTTCTTCTTTGTTCACACAAATGACATATTTGCTCCTGAAGCTTTCTAAATAAGTGTTTCAGAGCCAAGATTTCACTCATCCTTCACCCAGCCCTAAAAATACTACCCTTTTGCACATAGCCTTTATCCAGGCAAAGTGCTCCAGCAACAAAGACTGAGTATAAATATGTGTGTTTCTCTAGTATTTTTAATACATAAGATGTGTGTTAAAAATATGCTAAGGGGAAAAAAAAAGTTGCCAAGAAGCTGGAACAATAAAATAAGCACAAACTAGAATGAGAACTGAAACTACTCAGAGACTAACAGAAAGAAGAAGTATCTCCCCCAAAAAAGGAAGGGCAATGAAAAAAAAAAGGAAGAAATTATTAAATCTCTCGGTAAAAAGGTTTTAAAATACATATTAGAAAGAGGAAAATAGGAACGAAACAGTAGCCTAGGAAGAGTACTTGAATGACTTTAAACCATAAAATCTCACCCTTCAGATATTCCCAGGGCCAGAGATCCTTCACCTGGCTTCTTGAGTAGCCTCAGCACAGACTGCATCTCCTATTCTGCATGCTGCTGCTTCGTCCCCAGCACACCCTTTCTATCTCATCACGCAAACACTTCCAACAACCCCTTGGAAAACAGGCTGTCACACACTCACAAAATACCAGAATAATTTTTCAAACAAATATGGGACTTCTAGAGAGCTCTCTGCTGCTCTCACTTCTTCATGTAGTTTAGAAGGTCCAATGTTTCTGGAGATGTCAGAGGAGACAACATGTGTCTGATGCCCAAAAAAGTGACATTATTACTTGCTGGAAAAAAAACCACAACAACGACAAATTTTAAAAAAATTTAAATCTATTTCTACAGGTCATTTAACAATATTTTCTGGAGAACTGTGGTTGTTTTTTGCCAGTATTCATCATGATTTGAAGTTTCTTCTTTCCCAAGTTAAAAGCAAAGCATTCCACAAAGCACCCACATCTCTGCAGAAGGCCACTGTGGTCCGCTGCTTGCAAAGGAAGGGACTCTAAGAGACATCCCTCTGCTGGACTCCATACTCCTTGGGCAATGCCTTTCTGACAGCCTTATTTTTGCCTCTGCAGTTTGTAATAGAAGCCACTCAAGAGTCTCCACTGAGTGGAAAAGGCTTCCTGAACCAGTAGCTCCTATTGTACCACTAGGTCTTCGGTGGCCGACTCTGCCCTCCACATGTGAGTCATTACTGGTGCCTTTGCTGTATGTAGCTCCTGGGATCTGCCTCCCACAGATCCCAGCTCTGGGTCCAGGCTCATGTGTTTCTATACATGTACTAGTACTAGTCATTATATGCATTGTTACATTGCATGTACCAGTCCTGAAATCCTAAATCGAATATCCTAAACTGAGCACAGTATGTGGGACTATGTGATGGCTGCTCTGTCATGGAGGTGAAGTTAAGCTACAGTGCTTTTGGTCTACTTAAACCCATCATTAAAAACTTTTAATGATGTACATGAAGTACATAAAGTTTTATGCATATTTTTCACACAGGTGTGAACATTGAATATATCAACATATGACTATGTTCCAAAGACGGAAACAAGTGAGCCTCTCAACATTTGGTTTGCACACCAAAATTTCAACTCAAAGCATTCTACCATACAAATGGACTCATTTATTGTATTTAGGCCTCCCAGCTTCATATAAATTCAACACCAACTAAAGCAAAGTATAAATGGTTTCATTTTTTTTCATGGAAAGGAGAAGTGATTTCCTGAATTTCTGAACATGAATGAATCTTAAATACAACCCATGAGTTACAGTACACTGCCAGAGGCCAGGCAGTTCTAGTAAACACTGTCTGCTCAGTTAATCACAGCTTGAATAGGAATTGAAAATAGCTCAAAAAGAAAAAAATCTACCAAGTTTCTAAATCCTCTCTATAAAGATCCTGCTTTGCCCTAAATCCATACCTGGTAAGCTTTAGAAAATTACTGCTCCTGATAAACAAATAATCAATGATTAAATTAGTATAAGGTGTATGCCACAGGGGATTATGACAAGAACTTCAGCCTCTTTTACGTAACATGTATAGTTAAAATATAGATATAGATATAGATATAGATATAGATATAGATCGACGAATATATGCAGTCAGGGCCCACTGCAGACTTAAGACAGGTAACATTTGTTTTCAACAGGGCAAATTAAATAAAACACAAAATTTCCAGCTAGAACACTTCGGAGGAAAGTGTTAATAGCCTCTCAGATAATTCATCACAAATACGCAGATGGAAGGAAATCACAAATGCAATGAGAATGCAACCAAGAAAAAATGAATGTAAAAAATTGCAAGGAAGATTCTGTAGCCAAAACAGAGATGGTGTAACTCCAGAAGGAACTCTTCATGTGCTTAAACTGGAAAAAACTAAATTACCTGTATACAAAGAGCTTCTGAATAAAATGGAGATAAAATGAAAATAAGCTAATGCAATTCACAATGAATTTACAGGCACAGAAAAGTCAGTCTACAATTAAGGTTTTGAATTGTCCTTTTAAAAGATCAGGAAATTAGTGAGTTGTCTGAATGAAGGAGCCTGAGGATTTCAATTCAGAGAAAATACAGAACTATATTAGCTTTACAGTACAAGCAGTGTTACACTGATGAGTGTGAAGTAGAAATAAAGGTGATCTAAATCCTCAGTTTCTTACAAGACAGCAATAGAGATACCTAGTGGGTGTGCCTCAGGTGTTTTGCTGTGTGTCCTGGTGTGCTACAGGGTAACGGGCTACTTTTGTGGCCTGTGAATAGCAGAGCATGTGTGGACTTACCTTTATGATTGACTGTGCCTAGAGAAACCCAGACACAGCATCCCACATTGTTCCATTTCATCTTCCTTAAGATTTTGATCAGCATTTATCTTCGGCAATAGAGTATTTTTGTTAGAAATAATATATTCCCATTGAACATTCCTGTTACAGTCAGCCTGTGGTTTTGGATGAAAAAATATATTGTGAAAATTCCTCCAAGCAGACCAAGTCTCCTTCAGACAAATTATAGGTTCTCTGCTTATCAAAAGCAAATCTTTGAACTTTTCCAGATGTACTGCTCACTAAACAAAAAGTAAAACACTTAACAGTGGAGTTGTTTTCTTCAGATGAAGATTAGCCTTGCCACGGTTGTGCCATTTTTTATTAATATTTTGATCCCATTTTTCAAATACAGGCTTGAGTACACACAATAAGAGACAACAGTTCAAAGAAAGTAGCAAAATCATTTGTTAAAATGCCATGCTTTTCACTTCCTGTGCACTCTTTCTCTTTTTTTATTTTTCCTCTAGGTCAGCTACCATCTCAGGATGCTAAGAAGTTTAAGTCCCTACGAACTGATGCAGTTATTCTCCCACCAGCTCCAATCTCCAAACCTCAGAAAAAAGGACATTCTCAGAGTCATATTCTCTGTTCTCTCTTGCCTGATCTATCAGGAGAGCACCTGAAACCAAGCTGTGTCCTACCTGCTATCCCAAACCAGAAGAAATCTAATCCTGCGGAAGAGCTTGAGAAATCACTCACCAAATCAGACGCTGAAAATTAACTCATTACACTGGCCTAAATTAGTTGAAATATGTCTAAGTGGTTGTTAAAAGATAACTTTACAGTTAAATCTCATTATTTGCACTAATGATGCTTTTGTGAACTGGAGTGTAACAAAAACCAAGATAAGATAGCACATCACAAAAGCTGCACTCTGTGTGTGTGTGTATATATGCATTATAGTTTTAATTTATGATGAAATTACTAAATCAATATTTAATGTGCAGTAAATTTATTTTGTGAATGGAACTCTCATAACACATGATTTTGTTGCAGCAATGTGCTGTTGAGCCTTTCATAGAAAAAAGGAACAAAGAGTAAGGTTTTCCATGTGATTTAAAAGTTGGAACTAGGGAAACAAATTGGCAGGGCTTCTCAGTAGTTTGTAAATGCAGTGCTGATTCTTATGCTGTGTGCCATCAAAAAAAGTATTTTTAAGATTAAGAAAATAAACTCAGAATAAAAGGCAGTTTTAGCAATTAAGGTCTTTTGTCTCTTTGTTTTTCACACATTTTCTAAACTGTAAGTTTATGGGGTTTTGTGAATTCAACAAGCTAAAAAAGCACAACAAAACACTAATCCCTGTGGAACAGACAGGGCTTTAGCATGCACTGTTCAAAACTGCTCATTTCGCAGACAGATCTATGTCTTATTTAATTCTTCATACTCCTCAATGACAAAAAAGCAATTGTGTACTGTTATCTTTATTAAACAAGGATTGCACAGTCCTAAGTTTTTAGGTATTGTTTCACTTTGATCACTGAACTGAAGGAAATTTAACTAGATTGTTGTTCAGTCAAGAACCTTTACAAGTGGCATAAGCCTTTGACTAAACATTGCTAAAGACTGTCCTTTCCTAGAGGCTAACAAAGACGCCAGACTCTGCTTGCTTCAGGGTTCTTATCTAAATCTTGCTGCAATTGATTTAGAGGCTTCTCCACTTCTGATTATAGAGGGGCTGTCAGCTGGGGGAGGTAGTCCCCTTTTGCCACCCTTCCGTAACACCACTTCTAGTAAGCTGGTCCAAAATTAGCTCTACATCAGCAGCTCATTCAAAAAGGACATGGCACTTCTGTTTATCTCTAGATAAATGTCTTATTAGCTGTACAAACATTTATTTTGCTGTGTCACAGTAAAAGACAAACCTGACATGAAGACAAAGATAATAATGTTCCAGTAGCTGCAGTTTCCAATTTCCTTGCGCTAACAGCTGTAAATAGGATGGCTGGTGGCTGTCATAGACAGTCCCAGAAAGAAAAAAGCAGAGCACAACAGCTGCTCTGATGCAACACAGGTAAGAGGGAACTTTTGTATGCAAATAAAAGAATACTTTATTTTTAAACATCTCACCTAAATGTCAGGGTATAGAGCTCAAATTCAACAAGTGGTGTAAACATCTAGCTTCTTGATGAAAAACGTGAGACTAAAAAGCTCCTGTACCTGGACCTCACAGATAACCTACTCCCTGAGGCTAGATGGAAAAAATACTGCATGACAGATGCGTGCTCTGTTAAGGGAAAAATCAATTCTAGCATGCTCTGTCTTTGCACCTGACCAGTCCTGTTCAGTCCAGCCTCACTGAAAAGTCCAGAATCTTTCCTGCAGTGCAGCAGACTGGTATTTGCTCCACGAGGTCATTGCCTGAGCTACTCTCTCTGCTCTACAGAGCCCCTGAGCTTCTCTGCTTGAAACTCCACCTATTGAAAGTCCCAAAATCTCCATCCTGACTTATGCCACTTTGTACCTCTCCGTGTGGCCTCACACAATAAACAAATGGTTCATAAGTCATTTCCTAGAAACATTAAAGCTTCAGTGCAGACTTTGCCACTATCACTTGGTATAAAGCAAGTAGTTTTGGTGCAGACTGCACAGAAGAGAAGGGAAATCTAATTCCTCCAGCTCTGGCTATCACCAGAATGAGGTTTGTCTTCACAAAATGAAAGCCTAAAGTAACCATTCTGGCAGAGATTAATTATCTTTAGTTCAACAAACTGCTTGGGAATGGTTACAGCATGTGGAAGAAAGGGAAGACCAAATGGCATAACAAGGAAATCCTAGTGAGGTCAAATATTTGTAACTCCATGGCCAAATTAGCCCTTTTCAGTGGGTATGGAAACCATACCTTCAGCTATCTACTGGGATGCCTCAAAAGAGGCTGGTCACATGATGCAACTCCAGTTTTTCCTGAATAGAAGGGGATCCTCTTCGCTGCTGCTGGATTTGAGAGAGGAGGTGAATCTCTCTCATTTCTTGCATTACCCTGCCTCTCCAAGGTCCAGAGTCCTGGGCTGCCTAATGGCAACCATAAAAGCTGTGGTGGCACTCATTTGTTTGTCAGCTGCTATTCTATGCTGGAGAGAAAGATAGAAGAGCAGTCTGTGTTGGCTTCCCATAGAGGCTTGAACAAATTTTAAATGTTTCCAGTATTACAGCAAGAGAGAAAAGGAGAGAAATTCCCCCATGCCTTAGGCTAGACACTTCCATTCCCAAAAAGGAAGCCATCAGATTTCTGGTTTTCCTGTTCAGCAGTGCTTTATTAAGGCAGCATGGTGGACAAGGCTGAATAGTTTCTGATCAAAGATAACACTGTCTTTCAAATTAAATTCCTTCAAAAATGCAGAATTTCAGGCGCAGTCACTTGTTACCATACACGTTACCACTCCTACACAATATATTTGTGTGATAGAAGGCGGGTGCTAGGTGAATTTTTCCTATCATTCGTCCCTTTTTTCCTCATCTTTTCTAGGAATTAATGTTTTTTCTGTGAGTCTGCAACCCAGGAAAGGCTTTTTCAGGAAAGAAATGCAAATCCAACTGCCTGTTCAAAGGTGATCATAGCATACAGTTCTTTCCTGAACAGAGACAGTCTTAGAAGCTGGTAATCTGAAATAAGATCCAGGTCACTTTTCTAATGTGTTTCTTCTGTAGACTGTCAATAAGGAAGTAGTTTGTAATTAACCAAATATAGATCTTTCAAAAACTATTGCTTATAGAAAGCATTAAAAATTATCCTCAGAAATATTCCCACCAGGAACTATTCTTATCTTTTGAGTTTGGGTGCCAAATTCTACAGTAAATTAACACGACAAATTAAGGCGAAGTATTTCACCTTCAGTGGAGAGCAGACTGTTGACAGCAGCATACTGCTTGAAAGATAACAAATGAACCAATACCCACTTAAGCTACTCTGACCTCTTGCTCAGACCTTTCCTGGAAGATAATGGCAGGAGAGACAATAAAAGGCTAACACTGTTGATTAGCAATTGCCAAGAAATGTCTGGTTGGTAGGTCATGACAGATTTTTTTCCCCTCTGTCTAGCGATTAAATAATCCTGGCACATTCTTCTCTGACACTAGTTGAGTGTTTACTCACAGAGTGTGAAGTATTCAGGTGCCTGGGGAGTTCAGCTTGGCACAGGGAGCTAAGAAAATATATACACAAAAAGGATGTATCTTCTGAACAAAACACAATATATCTCCTCACTGGCATACGATCTACATTCCTTATACCAGTCCTATGAATATAATTTCAAAATGCTTTTAAAAGCAGCCTTTATTCCAGTGGACCATTTGCTTCTACATTGATACTGAATGGACTGGTCCACTCTTCCAGTAAACTGTGCGGGTGATTAGCCTTAGTCCATTATTTAAAACAGGGAAAAACCTTCACATGTAAAACAAAGGATCACCCACTATTATGATGATCTTTCGAAGGCTACTCCACTGCTGAGCAAAATATCTGATGAGCAGGATAATTTTCTTGTATAAATACCTACAGTGGAAGTTATATCCTCTAAACTTCAGTCCTAATAAAGCATTTTAAATATTGCTACCACTGCCAAAGGTGGAGATCTCTGTCCCTTCACCACTTAATAGACTGCATTCTGCTACCATCACCAAAGGATTGTCTGCACAATCCATATGTTTTTCCACTGAAAAACACCAGAAGCATCATAGTTGGGACATAAAAGCATATCAAAAGCGTATCAACTTTTCAAACAATTCTAAGAGGGTTTTAAGAGCTCATGTGATCATACTGCCATTATGACTTATCACATCTCTGTATTGGCATCGTCATAATGATTTAGAAGAAATATTGAAAGTATAAATTATTTGCCTTTGTATTTTAAAGGTGTACTTTTTTTCTCATTATTTTCATAGGGTTTTCTGAGGATTCAGAGAATCATAGGAAATTCCTTAGATTCTGAGATTTTTCTGTACTGGCCCTATTGGTGCAAAAGCTCACCATTATAACGGAGGCAATTTAGACCAGTTTGTCCAGTGTCCAGCCTCAGAGCCAACTCAGACCAAGGGCACAGAGTAGCACTTGATGTGAAGCAGTTGACACAGAGACAAAAAATTAACTCCATGCCTGTCAGAATGCTGAAGTCCAACTGTTCCTCACAGACAGCCAACACTGGCAAGGGCCTGCCTCATGCAGCTGCTACCAAGCTTAGTAAGGTCACAGAATCACTGAATGGGCAGGTTGGAAGGGACCACAGTAGGTCATCTGGTCCAGCACCTCTGCTCACTTACATTGCACAGCCTTCTGCAGTTAAGTTTCCATTCCCATCTTACTGTTTGTGGCGCTTTAAGGTACTTGGCATCATGGTGTGACTCTCTGTGGTTCTGCAAACACCAGAAGAACCTGCAGAGTCAGGGGTATGTTCATACCTGTCTAAGAGTATTGTTTGACTCTACACAGATGTGCCCTCCTGACCTTTGCACACAGGTTTCTATGCTCAGTGTGTGGAATTCCATGCTTCAGAAGAGGAATGTGGCAGAGTTCCTTGTATCACACAGGAGCAGACTGAAACTGAACACATTAATGCACTAAGGCTTGGTCCAGCTCTCCCAATGTGTCTCTGTAGCTGAGGGGAAGGGGCAGAAGAAGCAGATCCCCTTCTCACACACAGTGCCACAAACTTCAGCTGTACTTGCCAACTGAGCTGAAAGTAGCTTCACATACTCACTGAAAGATGTGAAAGGACACCTTCCTAGAGTGCATGAATAGTTGGCTGCACTTAAATAATTGAAGAGAAATGGCACAGTACCTTTCACATAAGAAGTTGAGGGTAAATATAATCTGAAGAAGGAAGAAATACAAGGTCTGACCAGAAATGCTGGTTATGCAGTACAGTTGTAAAGACTGCACTTTTGGTTTCTAAAATTCACCTGAAGTGATTCTTGCAACACACTCTTAAAAGTAAGCAGAGATTTATTAGCAAGAACAGATAAACCAAATAGTTAAATAATTCTGTGAACATAGAGAGAGGCTCTGCTACCCCTTCTGTTCAATTCCTAGCAGCCAAGAGACGTAATTTTTTCAGATCTAGAGGTCTGGAGCTTCTTAAAGATTCATTCACCCTCCAGCTGTTGATCCAAAGAGACATCCTGTGTAGGGAGTTTATCAGAAAGGGGTTGGATGCTTTTGAAAATTCTAATACTTGAAACTCTAAAAATATTTTTTGTGCTATGACTTCTCCTGTTAGGGCATCTAGTGTTTTTTCCACGGTTCACTATGTTGTGATCTTATAAAGATTTTCCTCCCGTTGTTGATTTGAGCAATTTTTCCATAATGTCCTAGAAACTACACACAGAAACAACTTGAAGTTTGTCATTGCCTCCGCAGTCTTTCTCTCTCAGCTACATATTTTGAAAAAATTTATTTTTCTGTAAATAAATTTGCCATCTGATTTTTTTCGTAGACTCCAAGACATGTCTTGGGAAAGCTGCCTGTGATTTGTCACTGCTTAGGTTTCTTCATGAAACACAAAATCATGTCCACTAAGAGGGTTCATTATAATTAATACACATGGGAATTTCCATGTAATGACTTCTCAGTGGCATAGGCCAAGAGGAGCAATTTGTGCCCTTGCTGTCCTTCTATTGCCTTCTGTTCTGTTGGGGAATTTTTTGCCATATACAGTTACATCACGATTTTATTGTTTTCACTCCTGCATACATACCAACTGTACAGTTAATCAAATGCTGCATTTATAGGCACTTTAAAAGCACAGCTCAAGCCTTTCCTACACTGTTCCTGATGTAGACCTCATACTACTTAGTTTCAGAAATGCAAAAATCAATGTGTCAGGACCTTCAGCTATATTACTCCTTTACTGGAGTAGTTATTCTTAATTCAGAGACCACCTTCTTAACTGAGGCAATTGTTACACACAACAGAAAAAAATACTTTTCCAAATTCTTTTTCACAACAAAAATTTCATTTTACTGTCAGATCTGTCAATGTTATGTTTGTAAATGTTATTTTTGTAAATATAAGATCAGCACATGTCAAACAAAGGTAAAAACCACACTGTAAAACTGTGGCAGGAATCAGCGTAAGTTCTTTATGCAAATAAAAAAAAGCAAGTACCAGTTTTTGCATGCTTCTGGTGCTTTCTGGTAAGGTAGCAGACAGGAAGATAGTCTGCTTTCACAGAGGTTTTATTTTCCTCTCAGCTTTTATGTGATGATAGCAACTGGTTACTAAAATCCACAGAGATCTTGTAGCCAACTGGAGGATATATTTACATGTTCTAATGAAATTTAGCACTTAGCAAAAAAGTAATCATTCCATCACTGAAAACTTCCCAGTAGGTTAGTATTAACCCAATGTCACATATGAAGAAACTAAGGCAGAAAGATTAGAGATTAAATTTCCAATAGTGGCTTCTTAGAAGTGGGGCTAGTGGGAGCTAACTTCAGTGCTCAGGTGTTAAACCTTCAAAATGTGGTTTATATATTCCCTCCTTACAGGAACTTGCTTTGAGTGTTCTGTATTTATGACAATCAGATGGAGGAATGCAGGAAGCGATTTAAGGGTTGAAATGTCAAGATGATAAATGGTTCTTCTCAGGGCACAGTTCAGAGAGTCAGAGTCTGACAGCAGATCCTGGCCACTGGCCTATGCTTATTCTTCACCAAAAGCCACCTTGGCTAGCTCAGCTATGAGGTTTCTGCTGGGGAATATGTAGTAGTCACAGTGCTATCACTGACAGACTGGAAAGCAACATTACCTTTTATAATAGCCATCTATGGACAGTTCACTGAGGACACTGGGAATCTTAGCCCAGAACCACAGCTTCAGATCAGTAGCAAAGGACCGGAAACAGCCTGTATCTTCAGAAAAATTAAGTGGAACCTCCCCTTGGCAGTCACTCTGTGTGATTACTCTCTGGGCTAGGAAAGGCACAGAACTGCCGGCTGAGATTAGCTTTGTCTCCTTGATCCTCCTTGTCCTCTTATCTCCTTAATCTCCTTACATGATGGAAGAGAAAAGGCAGAGGTTTTGGAGTCACAGTACCACTCTGTCCTCCCAAACTACAGGAAAGAGATTAAACAAACTAACGCATAAAAAGCGCATTCCAGCTGCTCTCCTGACAGGTTTTGTGAATTCTGACTGAACCCATCACATAATGCTTATCATCACAACAGATGGTTTTGTTTCACCTTCTCTAGCTGACCCAAATTAAAATGCTGCTGCCTTGTAATACCACCTATGAAGGAACACCAGACATGGTACTTGTGGCCAGCACCACCTCTCTTGGGCAGCACCCTTTAGTAAGCACCTCAGCACATCATTTTCACCCAAAAAAGTTGATGAGTGAAAAGCACTTGAGAATGCAGAACTGTATTTACAGGCTAACTACAGCAAAGTGATGAGGGCATGATGGGGTTGTCATGTTCTCCACTTGTACCAAATGGAAAACTCACAGTAAATCTAAACCACAAGTTTATTTATTCTTTAACTTGTCTCTAAGATTAAAAAGGCCAGTGCTAACAGTGCTTACAATTGGCTTCTGTGAGCTGAACCAAAATCATCAATTCAAACCACAGAGGCCACTGGAAAGCTACAGGATGAGTTCAGTTCTTACTGACACACTCTGCTTTAGGCAACAGGCTGGTCTGAAAAGTTTCTTGTATTACTGCACCAACCAAATGACATGCAAATAAAATCCACAGTAGCTAACTCCCTTGTTTAACATTCTAAACTCCAAAATACAAGTTTACTAACCCAAATGTTGGGCTAAACTCAAAAACTGGGACAGTTCAAAGTAACAAGTATGAATTGCTTCAAGTGATGACTTAAACTACGCTAATTTAAAACATGAACTTTTATGTCTGCACTAAACATGGTTTTTTTACGGTTTTCTTTCAATATGCTCTTAGACCAGTAGAAGCTTTACTTATCTCCTGGCCCATCTTCTCAACTCTGCCAAACCATCAATTCACATGCATTTCTGCAACTTTACAATCTGCAAGAGCGTGATAAATTCTGCATTCCACACAACAGTTTGGGAGGTTTTTTTCTGTTGGTTGCTATTCATTATCACATTGTATTATTTAACTATGTAGCAATATTACATTGGCAGCCAAGTTGATTTTTTTTATTCCAAGCATTTTTCAAGAAAAAAATCAAATCCCTCAGCTGACTAAAGCTGAGAGATGTCTGAGATCTGTGTCAAAATGTTCTCTAAATAAAGAGACCTTCAAAGAAATGTCACCACAGGTGTGAACTACTTCCTTTCAAGCATATCTACCAACAATTTCAACCCTAGAGCTAGTCTGAGAAACTGTCTTTCAAGCTATTTTTAAGTATATTTTCATAACAGAAATCATGTCTCAGCTCAAAAGAGAATTTTTACAGAGAAAAACATCCTAGCGAAGGCCAAAGCTCAACGAAAGTTTAATATGCCTACTGCCACAAAAGACAGTAAAAAATGTTTCTATAAATATACCAGCAACAAAAGGAGAGATAAGGATAATCTCCATCCTTTACTGGATATGGGGATAAACATTGTGACAACGGAGAAAACAGATGAAGTACTTAATGCCTTATTTGTCTCTGTCCTTAATAGCAATACCGGTTTTTCTCTGGATACCTAGCCTGCTGAGCTGGAGGACAGGGATGGGGAGAAGAATGAAGCCCCCTTAATCCAAGGGAACATAGTCTATTACCTGCTACCCCACAAGTTTATGGGATTAGACAAAATCCACCCAAGGATACTGAGGGATCTGGCAGAAGAGCTCACCAAGCCACTTTCCATCACTTACCAGCAATCCTGGCTAACAAGGCTGGTCCCAGTTAACCGGAGGTTGGCAAATACGATGCCCAAATACAAGACAGGCTGGAAGAAGGATCTGGGGAACTACAGGCCTGTCAACCTGACCTTAATGCTGGGAAGGTCATGGAATAAGTCACCTTAAGTGTCATCACACTGCACTTGCAGCACAACCAGGAGATTGGGCCTCACCAGCATGGACTTATGAAAGGCAAGTTCTGCTTGACCACCCAATCTCCTGAGGAAGAAGCTGTGGATGCTGTCTACCTGACTTCAGTAAAGCCTTTCACACCATTTCCCACAATATTCTCATGGAAAAGCTGGCAGCCCATGGCTTGAACAGGTGCACCTTGAGAGTGGTGGTGAATGGAGTTGTATCCAGCTGGTGACTGGTCATGGTGGGGTTCCCCTGGGCTCAGTACTGGGAGCACTTCTGCTTAATATTTTATCAATGATCTGGATGAGGGGATCAAGTTGACCCTCAGTCACTTTGCAGATGACACCAAGTTGAGCATGAACGTTGATCTGCCGGAGGGCAGGAAGGCTCTGCCAAGGGATCTGGACAGGATGGATCAACAGGCCAAGGCCAACGGGTGTGAGGTTCAACAAGGCCAAGTGCCAGGTCCTGACCTTGGATCACAACAACCCCAGCCTGGGGGAAGAGTAGCTAGAAAAGCTGCCCAGTGGAAAAGGACATGGTGGTGCTGATTGACATGAGCTGGAACATGAGCCAGAGAGTGCCCAGGTGGCCAAGAAGGCCAATAGCATCCTGGCCTGGATCAGCAATAGTGTGGCCAGCAGGACCAGGGCAGGGATTGTACCCCTGTACTGGGCACTGGTGAGGCCACACCTCGAGTGCTGTGTCCAGTTTTGGGCCCCTCACTCCAAGAAAGTGATTGAGGTGCTGGAGCGAGTCCAGCGAGTCCAGAGAAGGATAACAGAGCTGGGGAAGGGTCTGGAGCACAAGTCCTGTGAGGAGTGGCTGAGGGAGCTGGGGTTGTTTAGCCTGGAGAAAAGGAGATTCAGGGGTAACGTTCTCACTTTCCACAACTGCCTGAAAGGAGGTTGTAGCCAGGTGGGGGTCAGCCCCTTCTCTGAAGTAACAAGCAATTGGACAAGAGGAAACAACTTCAAGTCGCACCAAGCGAGGGTTACATTGCAAACTAGGAAAAATTTCTTCATGGAAAGAGTAGTCAAGAATTGGCACAGAGAGCCCAGGGAATTGGAGGGTGACCATCCCTGAGGTTGTTTAAAAGACAACTTTGATGTCGCACTTCATGACATGGTTAAGTGGTGGACTTAGTAGTTCTGGGTTAACTATGGGACTCAATGATCTTAGGGGTCTTCTCCAACCTAAACAATTCTCTGATTCTATGACATTTTTGATTTGACAACCATTTGGATTTCTTCAAGAATCTGAATTTTGCAGGGGAGTATTCCTTTCTTCTCTTTATGGGTGACTCCTGAAAGTAGCCAGCACTGATCCTCCAGCTACCTACATGGTAGGATGAAGAGCAGTAACCCCTCAATGCCAACAACACAGAGTAATAGTGAAATACTATTGGAAATGATAACATGTGAACTCAGTAAAATAACGATGTCACAACATCAAGCACCTGCACTTAGCTGCAGTACATCAGGGTATGGTGTACCACCTCCCTGTAATGACATGCATTTGTTCAGGCATTATATTTTTGGACTAACACTTTCAGTTTGTCATTTTTAAACTGATTACCAAATCTTCCTGGGCAGGTTTCCCAGAGTGTGTACTTTTGTCTGTACAATGACTAAGAAAACACTGAATATGAATACTTGGTGATGTGTGGTAGTTGGGTGTGGTTTTGTTTTGTTTTTAATGGTAAAAGAGTGTCAGAATGTTGAAGTTCTAAGAAAACACAAATGGCTATCTCAGATCACCAGTTAATTTCTGCTATGTACTCTGAAAAAAAGTCACTTTCTTTATAAAAATGGTATATCACATTCACTTATTTTAGTGGGTTTTTTAATGGATCAGTAAGATACATTATTTTAAAATCAGAACTTGCTTCCTGAAACTTACACTTCCCAACCTCTGCAAAGGGGAAATTGTAGGGCCTAGTTCAACAGAATAGAGCAGCAGAGCAATAAAATGGAACTTGACGTGTTGAGCTATACGTCCCATATGTCCATACAGAAGCATGCTGGAAAGCACTTGCAAGGGGGAAGGAAGGAACTGAAGAACAACCACATGATGCCCTGTTTCCAAGGTGAACCTCACAATGTGATTTGAGTTAAATGAAGAATTTGCAGGGAGGTATTCACAGTAGTTGTGAGAGCAACTATTGCATGGATCCTATGTGACTAGCAAATAAATCTAAATAAGATACATGAGAGGTAAGCAGCATGGTCTCTGACTTGGTCTGATTATTTTTCCAGAATATCTGCAGGGTTATGCTTCCTACATACAAAGAAACAAGCACTAGAATCGAGTTTCTGGTTTTGTATTCAAAAATGGGAACCTTCTTTCCAGGCAGAGCCAGAGGAGCTTATTGTTTCTCTTCCCATTGTCATCCTAATGGTGTCTCTCTTCTGGTGGATTCCTGGCCATCTTCTGCTGTGATCATGCACTGGTTTTCACACCACCTGCTCATACTGGCCACCACCAATGTAGCTGGCTCACACACCACCTCAGGAAAGTTTTCTATATACACCCAAGCTGTTTAGCATCATACAGCTATGCCATAAAATGCCAGGACTATGCTAGCAGTTTTGCTTTTCTGGGAATACTTACCCAGTTTCAATTAAGATCTCACCAGTGAGTACTTTTAATAGTCTCTAGCAGGAGTTTAAGACAGGAAGCAATAAATACATTTATGAAAGAGCTGAATGTCACAGAGTAGCAGGGGACACGACAGTAATCTGTACTGTGATTTATAAAACAGCAACCATTTAGGGTGTGGTTTGTGCGGTTGGCTTATACAGAAAAAAAAGGCAAATTCCTTTATGCAAAATATTCTTTCACTTTGCAGTCAGCATAACTGGAAAAACAGCTTGTGGCAGAAGCCAGCATTGTCTCAGACTGCATCTGTCCTCTCCCAAGCTGCAGGCAAATCTTTTGCTATTCATTCTTGTTCCATTAGACTCCAATAGCACTAAAGTGCATCTTTTATACATAAGATGTTACTACTTATTTAACACTTATTTAAATTATGTTTGTAATTTATTTCCTCATATCAAAGTAGCACCTAGACATTCCACTGAAGATTTAAATCTCATTGTGCTTCTTACTTTGCAAATACATTACAAGAAATAGACCCCACAATCCCCAAATTTATAACTGAAATAAGCAGACTACATAGAGAGGAAAAACAAGACTATTTTGGTCAAGGTGATACAGCAAAGATATCTTAGTTGGTTTCTCAGTTCAGCCATGCACATCAGTAGCAGCTTTCTGAAATTGAAAACATGATGGCCATTTGCAGTTAATTACTGAAAATGGTGGTATTCTCAAGTCATCCATTAATATCAGCCACTCTGGTTGTCAGACACATAGAACCCTTGAAGTGCTGATAACCCCTTTTGAACTGTCACTATATTTTGCCCTAGGAGGGGGCTGCATTTTAGCATGGATAAAGCACAACTATCACATATGCATAATTCCTTAGACTTTCTCTAACTATTAACTATTTTTAAATGAATGGTAACAGCCTGTGCTCCTTCAAACATGTCAGCAGTGTACACAAACTAAGAAATACATGTTCTTTTAACAGCTGCATAGCTTCAATCTTTTGAAGAATCTTTTACAGAGTGCTCTTTAGTCTTCCTGCAAAGCATCTCTCACCCTTCACCTCATTCCTGCTACTATTTTTAGAAGACAGAGATGTAAACATATTGTCTAAAATGGGAGATTGCAAGGCCAGTTGAAAAGACAGCTGTTGGAATTCTTGCATATGCTAGTGTAAAATGATTGTAGAAGAACATTCAGAATTCAGAAGGGGCCAGTCAGAATCAAGCAGTTGTGACTTAGCTTCAGATGTTCCAGTCAATTCTAAAACAATGTTTATAGAGCTCTGGGATGCTATTGCACTGCAAAACATACTAGTAGATAAGTGCAGCAGGACTTTCAGAACCCTTTATGTCTCATGTCACAGGAGCCTCAAGATATATTTAGTATAAATTCTTTGAGTTTTGTTAGTAATTTAAAGCATTTTTTAGAATTTTTTAGGCTCATTTACACTCCTGAGGTGAAGAGAAAAATGAAATACGTGCTAGACCCATTTGCTGCAATGCTTATATGAGTGTTTCTCTTAGAGAAGAACATTACAAGAAGAAGAAATGCTGTAATCAGCACACACAGGCTTTGAATGATTTAATACAGAAAGTGAAAATAGAAATACAAATATCCTTCTTCCCAAATATTTCTTGGCTTCTTTAAAAGAAAGTCCAGTTTGTGTCTGAACAACATTTCCAATGTAGTTCAAATGTTTATATTTTTTAAAAATCACGAAAAAAATATATTTGTGTTCCCTAGCACTTTAGAAAAAAAAGTTTCTCTGTGACAGGGTTTGAGGCTTAAGGCCAGCTAGAAAGTGTGGCAGCTACTCAACAACTATTTGAGGTGAATTGTAGACAAAAGTACTTTTATACATGGAAATTCACTCCTCCCATTTCAAACTAGAAAAGCAGGCAAAATGCCAGGAGCTACAGGCTATGAGCATGTTTTGAAGGGGGAATTCACCTGCCAAATCATGAGCTTGTTGAGCACTGCATGACTTTCTACACCCACTCTTCCAGAATACACTCTGAAACAGCTTCTCCCTATGGTCTAGCCTGGAAAGATTAGAAACTACTCCCATGATCCTTCCCTGGACTTTTCCCACCAATGTTATTTGAGTTATTCTGTCCAGCATACTAATTTTTTATGCATACAGAGACTCCTATCACACAGCTACACTACCCACAGCCTTTCTTAATGTAAGATTGAAAAGTTTCAGAAACTTCTATGACAGCTTTCTAAACTGCACTGACTTCAGTCCATTCAAAACTGATTTAAGGCCTGATCTAGATGAATCAGCTGATTAATAAAATGGGAAGGCAGACTTCTTGCTACCAATAATTATTTAACCACAAAGTTTATATCAATGTTTCTATTTCATTTCTTATCTGTATTTCCTGTGCTTGGAACTGAATTGTTTCAGTGGAAATGTAGTGTCTGTCTGCTGAGAATATTATCCAGGTAAAACTTGAGAGTGAGCCACAAAATATACAAGTGGAAAGAACCAGCTTTCCTTCTTTCTGACAATACATTACGCAAGTGGAGTAAAGCACCATCCTCAACACCCTTAAAAGTAAACCACATCAGCATAACTTCACCTTAGCTTCACTGGATTCCCAACACTGCTAAGTGCATGAAGAGTGTGTGTGCTTTCCAGTCTTGTAGGGGTACTGATCAATATATTTAGCATATAAACCCTGTATATTGAACAGAGGCTGGGGAAGCCATGTCAGTGGCATAAAGCACTACCAAAATCACTGTGTTTGTCTTTATAACTCAAAGCTTCTACAAATCTCCATAGCATGCAAATGTAGCACTCTTCCAAACCAGGAGAAAAACTACAGAAAATATTGCAGTGGAGTTTTCTCACATTTTAAACAATTCTTATTTTGGAATTGAGCACTATTTTGCTCTTCCTGCAATCTGGAGCAGCTGTTTTCTCAGTTGTAACTGTCAGCCACGGTTAGCATGAATACAGAGGTGTACAAAGCAAGAGAGAAGGCCTGGAGTATTTCTTCAGAGCAGATTCACTCTACAGACTGTTCTTCTGCTTTTATGCCACAGTCAAAGCGACACAAGGCAAGATGAACAGTGGCCTCTAAGAGTTCTCTATGATCATCAAGAAGTGCAACCATGAAAGAAAATCTTTTTGAAACATATTATTCCAGTGGTATATTGTTCCATCATAGCTCTAAAAAAAAAAAAAAAAAAATCGGCACTCTTTGGAAATGTGCTGAATGTGAGGAAAATGGAACATTCTTCCCCATCTGCTGGAAATACTCTAAAGTAAACAAGGGTGCTAAGTACTGGGCAGAAATACTGGAAGTAATTTTTAAAAATAACAGAAAGGCAGGCGCCAATGGAGGCCCCTGGTCATCCACCTAGGCTTAGCACTGGAAAGAAATTACGGTTTGGGAAACTAAATCTACAGATAGATGCCAGATGGCTAATCATGGTTAGTGGAGAACACAAAGGGCTTTGCTTGATGATCAGGCTTAGCAAAATAGCAGATGTCCCAAAAAAATGAAAATTTTACAGATTCTGAAAAGTCTGGAGTCAGTAAATTTATACAGTCTCGATCACAAAATCAAACCCTTCATTTAAATACAAGGCCTTGCTTAGATGTTGACTGTTGTCTAGGAAAAACAGGCTGCTAGGAAAAGCTTTAACAAACTTGTACCTGAGGGGAATGGTGCAGGGTTGGACTCCACTAGTAGTATACCACAATCAACATAAGACTAAGATGATAAAATTATCCAAACTCCTCCTGGTGTTATTAGATGGGCTAAGAAGCATTTCCCATACCCACATTGGACAACACAATGCTTACTATACCTAATATAGTCACGTAATATACCTTAGAAAAGTCAGAAAATACTATCAACAGTAAGAATCCAAAGAAGTGAGCTAGGTAATATAACACATTCATGATAATTAGAGAAATATGTTTGGTTTCACAGAAGAGTGAGTTGTATGCCCATTGTACCAATGTAACTAAAAAACAACAGAAGCCCCAGAGGTCCTCGTGTAAGAAATACAGAAGATTAAAGGTTGAAACTTGGTGGGGTTTTAAAGAAATCTGTTGCTTAAAGAAATTTATTTGAAGCATTACTTGTGTAAAGGAAACAATAGAAGATACATTTCCTTTTTCTTGCAGTAGCTAAAATTTATACAGTACCCCAAGTATCATTGACAGAGGCACAATGTCCTCTGTATCTCTTCAATAATCTTGTTACTTGTGTTTTCCTCCTTTTTACCTTGACACTTCGTGGCCCTTTTCACATAACTGACTTCGTTGTTATTATCAGTGATTCTTTTTTTAGCACTAAGGTTTGACTCAAATAGGAAGTGGATCCACTGTGCTTCCTTTCCTTTCAAGCTGTGTGTCAGTCAGTCAAGCAGTTAGCATCCTGTCCTTCACCATTACACCGTAGTTTCATTTCATAAAGAAATTGACACTAGCATTGTCATCCACGATTCAAAAATAAAGATATGTTTCAAAAATCAACTGTAATTGCAAAGATACACATTGTAAAAAAATGTACCATTAAACGCTGAAAATGTAGATGACCTCTGTTACTGTGACGCTTCTTTATAGTTTGGTTAGATTGCATTTACTCACCTGGATAGTCCATTTTTGGAAAACTGAGGATGAAAACTGACCTTTTAGAAGACAATGGAAAAAAATTTAACTTCACTGAGTACAGAATTTCCCCTTACTTTTTTTATACATTAAACTTTTCCAAGGAAACATTGTTTTTCAGTCTCCATTTGTACATAGGCAATGTCACAAAACATTATTTGGGCATTATTTTTTTGTTCACAAAACAGATTAAACTCCCTTGCAGAAAATCAATTCTGTCTGCCAGAGGTGACATTTTTTTGTCTGCATTTTGGACTCATCTACAAAAAAAAAAAAAAAGTTCTACAAACAGGCATAAATAGATCAAACTCATTTAACACAGATACACTATTAACAGTATCAAGTCTTATACAGCTTAACAAGGTTCCTGCTGAAGTAAAGATTCTTTTACCTGATATAGGCTTTATGTATCCTAGAAAACTTTTCCTCCTCAGTTAACTGTAACAACATACAAAAAGGAAAAAACAGTACCATTGTATCTTGAAATAACTTTACTTTTGTACCAATATTTTATAAAGTTTCTGAATAGTTCAAGGTATTTTCACAATGATCCTATTTTTCTTTAAGTAACTCAAAATGTCTTGCCTGTTTTAACTAAAAATTGGTATTTTCTTCTTATTAATTTCTGAGTACCGACTTGTCTTAAGAGCACAGTGACAGATTTATTTCCATTCTTTTGTAAATCTGAATTTCATCCTCCCTAAAGTTTTTTAGAAGGCAATACTAACTTCACTCTAAGTATGGGCTATAACCTCTAAAATCTTTTAACTTGTGCATTAAGTCAAATTTGAAGTTAGAGATGAAATAAGATAACTTTTATGAAAATTCATTCTCTTGAGCATTTTCTTGAAAATCTTTGCTCATTCATGGTACTGATACCTTAGGTTCCATATAAACAAGAGGGATTAGCAGAGGTCAGCTGAATTCAGAAGAATTCAACAAGGGAGTCCAGTCCAGCTATTATTGAACTCAACAGCAAACACCTATTTATTTAAATAAAATCAGGATTAATATAAAATCATACCTGTGTTTAATTTTGTAATAACGGCTGAAGATTTAAGTCCTCGGAGATCATCCTTTCCCTACAAGATCAGTAATAAAACACTCATTAGCTTTGCTGGTCTAGATTCTCATCAGTAAGTTTCACTTCACAGTTCAGGAAATAAATCTGCTAGCCCTTAATATGATGAAAATCTAGCTGTGATTCTCCAGCATAATCACATCACCAAGATAACATCACATTACTACAAATGAGAACACTGAAAACATACCGGTCATGTTGACCCTAATCATTTTGAGGGGGGAAATGCAAAAACAAGGAATTCTAAACCATGACCTGAAAAGTTTCTCCTTAGATTTTTTTTCAGTAAATATTGGAATATTATGTTAGCTTACATTCCTCTTCTCAAGAAAAGTGTAATTGAATAATGAACAGGCAAAAAGTTGTTTCTTGAGCTGGCTGGAAAAACACCTTCTTACAGCATTGCACATGCTTACAAATGATATTTTAAAAAGTAAACTAAAGTTACCACTTTAGAGCTATCAACTTTACAGTGTGTGAGCCAATAAACATAATCCTGATTTGGATCCAGCTATGAATAATTAACGTCTTCCTGCCTGCAAAATCCCCCTACAGAATCAGCTGGATATAATTTAAGACTTCACGTTTTTAAACAATTGTTACATTCACTCCAGACACTGCTGAATTCAATCATCTGCAAAAGGGACTTCTTGCACACAGAAATGAGACCAAACTTTCTGTCTTCAACTCAGACTTTTTTTGTTAATGCTGAGGACAAAAACTGCTGCTTATAGAGAAAAGAATTGTGTGAACATAGATAATAGTTTCCTCTCATCCCTCAGATACAAGGGTCAGCAATTTGTTAAGGATTATATGTCAGATTGTGTTTTCTTTTCTAATTCAGTGGCTGGACTTGCTGGAAGGAACTCAGCAGCAGCCAGGAACTGCTGCTTCCCAGGGGACAAGATCCCACCACCATACAGTCAATAGCTCATCTGTATGTGAGGTACTAGTTTCACATAATCACAGAATCATTTAGGTTGGAAAATACCTCTAAGATCATCAAGTCCAATCTTTGACCGATAACCACTAAGTGTCACAAGCACTATGTGCCACTTCCAGTCATTTCTTGAACACCTCCTGGGATGGTGACTCCACCATCTCCCTGAGCAGTCATTCCAATATTTAACAACTCCTTCCATGAAAAACTTCCTCCTGATGTACAATCTGAACCAACCTTGGCACACCTTGAGGCCATATCTCCTCATCCTGTCACTGGCTGCTTGGGAAAAGAGGCCAACCCCCACCTGGCCATAATCTCCTTCCAGGCAGCTGTGGAGAGTGATAAACACCCCCAGCTCCCTCAGCTGCTCCTCACAGGACTTGTGCTCCAGACCCTTCCCCAGCTCCGTTGCCCTTCTCTGGACTCACTCCAGCCCCTCAGTGTCTTTCTTGCAGTGAGGGGCCCAGAACTGGACACAGCACTCGAGCTGTGGCCTCACCAGTGCTGAGTACAGCCACCATGAATTCCTAACTCAGGCACTGAGAATAGCACCTCGCTATTCACAACTTCCTGTCTGTATCTTCCTGTCTGTACCTGTCTATTCCCTGTCTGTACCTGCTCTCCTGGTACTTCCCATCAGTAGCAAGGGTTCCCCCCCAATCACAGGCTGTGATACCAATCTACCTAATCAAATTTGCCTCTGGATGGTGATACATGCCCTGGGCAACACTAAATAAGTCCAGATGCAGAAGTCAGGAAAAGAATTGTAGTGGAACGAGAAGATTTAAAGGAGACAAGGCAGGAAAAGGACAGCCCAACACTTGAAATGCTGCAGGAGATCAGACAGACAGCAACTACCAGGTCATCCCTGAGAACACCACAGTGTTCATCTGAGCTGCCAACAATTTGCAAAGCAACTTTAGACCATAGCTTACACAACATTTGAAAAGGTTTCCCAGAACTAGGAGGGCTAACACAAAGGCACTATAGGGCAGATTTTTTCAAAATGAGATATGGAATACATCCTTACACTAAACATAGAATCACTCCAAAGGAGATGGTTGGTTATTGTGAATAAATTGCTGTATTTCCAGGCATTAATGGTCACCTAGAGTGGGTATATTATCAGTGATGCACAATTAACCTTGTAATAAGGTATGCATAAATGTAACATAAAAAAAATATCTGGAAGATATGTTGAATACCTTCCAGTAATCCTGTAAATAGTAAATGCATCGGACAGCATGTGGGCTAATAGCCTGATCTTTAGTGATAAGTTATTGATTACCATAGAATTGTAAAATAATTTAGTAAATAATTTAGAAAGCAAGCTCTGCAGGCACTGTGATTCTATCCTTCTCTCAAAGCTTGTATTATCCACTATCAGCTTATGGGGGAACAGTGCACTCAACACATCCAAAGATGAGATGACCCAACTCCACACTAATGTTTTTCAAAAATTTAATTTGAAAGAACCTATGTATATTCTCTGTACTTACATGTTACATGTTGACATGCATGTAATTTACAGTATGAAGCTGACAATAAGAAGCTACCATGAGAATGTCAACATTATCTCAGAAATTTTCATCACATCCAAGGCATTAGAAGTAATCTGTTAATGACTCCTTTTGGATCAAACTTATCAGGAAATAATGAGTGATATGTGAATTTATAAGCATTTCTGAAATACATTCATTCACATTGTTAAGTTCTGCATACAAATTATCAGGCTAGTAAAAATTTTAATTCCTCTTCTGATTGGTGAATGAAATATTCTTCTAGTTGATACTGATTGTCACAGACAGTTACATAATAAAATTCAAGTTATATGTAATGAACTGTAACTTTGGAGCAAATACTAGCAAGTAGTTAAAGGATCTGTTCAGAAAAGGCACTGAAATATAAACACTTTGTATCTGTCAGGATATACTGATGACGATGTGACTTTAACCTCATCTTGAGTATGTGGATCTCTCCAAGCTTAATTAACGACAGACAAAATATATTTAAGTCAACCTTTACAGAATGAATGACAAGTGGCTCAAATCACAGAAGAAAGGAAGAGCAAAAGAAAAGAGACAGGAAAGTGAAAAAGAAATGAGTAGACAATGATAAAGTAAAGAATGAGGGAAGACTAGTCCATGTTTACACAAAGAGTTTGGTGTGTATGTTACATTTCCTACAACTAACATTTGTCTGCCATTTTCTTTTATCTTTTAGGATCTCTGATTCCGAAGGAGGTCTACATTTTTTCCATACTTTTATACACCAGCAAGACAATGTGCTCCTACTCCACTCTGGGAAACATGAGCGAGAAAACAAAACAAAAAAGAAATCACAGAACACACCAAGCTCTGTTCTTGGAAGTTAAAGTTTGATTACAAATATTCATATCAAAATTTCAAGTAACAATGACAATTTTCACACTGGGGCCTTGGCTCTAAAAAAAATGCTTCACAGATCAGTGAAGGAGACTCTCTCAGGCTAGGCTTCATATGTCTGTGGCTTATCTATTAAAGTAAGCTTTCAGTGCTATTGGCACTATGGAGGAGTTTCAATAGTGACAAACTGGGCTTGAGTATGCACGACCACTATCATTTTTGCTTGCTAAATTCTGACGGCAAAGCACTTGTTATGCCATGTTGGTAAGACAAGAGGAAAAGGAACTCTGTCATTTCAGATTTTTGGCAGAATTTGATTTTTTATATAGCTGAGTGATAGTATAAATTCAGCACAAAAATACTTTTAGCCAATTAACCTTCTCCTAAGATAACTCTTAAAAGGAATTATTTTGACAGACTGATGCTGAACAAGTAGTAAATACAACACGTAATGCTCAAGGGAGCAGAAAAAAACAGGAAAATACATGAATGTAAGTTTGGCAATGGCAAAGGACAAAAAAAGCAAAAGGAGATAAAAGAAAGGAAGAACTCTTAACAAATGGTAAAGAATGGTAAATAAATGGTAGGGTAGCAGAAGAAAAAGAGAAGAAAGATCAATGAGACCAGAAATGTAAAGTACAAAGTAGATCCTCAGAGGCAGTGAAACATACAGGGCAAACACCTTTACCTGTAACTTTGCGCCATATATGAAGTTGCCACATGAATTGGCTAATACAAATCATTGCTGTTTCTTTCATTTTTTTAGTGAACGCCTAAATTTCCTAGGTACTTCTTCACTTCAGATATAAATTATTTAGTCTTGTAGCTGATGGAAGCTATACTATATATATATGTGTATATATACACATATATATAGAGTACATCTCAGCAATTAGAAATTGTTATCAAAAGCCAATATCCTCCTTCATTCTTTTTTGTTCTGTTACTTACTTTATGCTCTATACAATTTCATGTAAAAATTCCTACATTCCTTCCTGCATCTCTTAGTCACACATTTACACACAAATATACCTGGAACGTTGAATTTTGTCACTGCTTTTTCAATTCTTCGTTCCTTCATCATACAAAGTTTCTTTCTCCCGGAAGCATTCATTTTGATGATATTATCAATAAAGTACTCAGGACTGAATATATTTTACCATGTATATCCTTAATTGCTCTCAATAGCATTAGCCAATTTAACTATAAGGCAGCAGTCAGTGACTAACTAAACTACTAACTTAGTTTTAGTGATGAGAATGTACTTCCCTGTGAATTCCACAGTCTTTACCTATAGCAATAGGCTTCAGCCTTTTGTGTTTTCTAACAATTCAAGCAGAAAACTTGAAGCACAATGCTGTCAAGACCTCTTTTTTAAAACGTGTCACTTTAAGACAATTACCTGTCTATCACTGCTGATAACTCTGTTCCCGGCAATCAAGTGGTATCTCACTGTATTGATTTCAGTGGTATAGTGTAGAACTCTAGGCATAGCATGGAAAAATACAAAAAGGATTTGTCAGCAGTTTGCCTGTAGTGTATTTCCCCTCTGTAAGCTCCATATACATGGTTTCTTCAATATGTCTCTACCATCCTTTACTGAGAAGTCACAAGCCGTAGTATCAGAAAGCCAATATATCTAACAACATCTTAACTCATACACACTCTTTGTGTTTAGAGTCATTCCACTACCTAAGACCAGCCCTCACACAGACAAGTTTTAGCCTTAGTCTGGGGAGGCTAAGGCTAAATGGAGCAACCACGGTGTGTTGTACAGAGTCATGCACCCCTGTGCTGTCCCTGCTACACTCTGCAGTTGAGGACCAAGAACACAAGCTCCATTTGTGATTCTGCACCTCGTACACCAGTCATCATCCAACCTGAAAAGGCATGTCCATGGCGCTGTTCTGCACCAACTACAAACTTGTTACAGCCTGCCCAAGACTCAAGGGAAGGCCTGGATAAGCATGGCCAGTGCTAATTTGCCTGACTAGAACTAGTTCCCTTGCTCACTGGAAAGGACAGAAGTGCCACTCGTGTTTTTTAAGAGGTCAACATCAGAAAGGAATCCCCAACTACATCAATATAAGACAGACTGTCTTCCCGTAACAGAGCAGACTGAACCACAGCCTTGGTTTCAGAATGTCTTTTTCTATTGCTAGCATGACTTTTTGTCAGCCCTAGTAATTGGGCCTAGCTCAGTTGCTCTTCACAGATGACTCTACTTTGTGCAAATAGTTCATTACTTTGGCAAAAGAGTACTGACTTACATTTTCTGGCATATTTCTTATTGGCTATACTGCTCATGAAAGTCTTTGTGGCCAAGTAGGAAACATAATTCCAGTCAATCTGAGATGTCATCTTCTTTTTAATCATCTTCTGCTACTCCTAGTTGGGTCTTCTTACCCACTGTCCAAGAGTTCTGCCTTAAGGACATATCCACATTCTGGTCTGTGTGTGCTGAATTCCTCCAAAGGCATTTTAGCTTCAGCAGCTGCCAAAAGCATACTAAATTCATGGGCAGCTCTCCCATGTGGTGTAACAGACTGCAGCATAACACGTTCACCTGACCGTAGCTCTGAACTAGCATTTCTCCACAGTGAGCTGTATTGCTCATTCTGACTTAACCACTTTCCATGCTTGATCAATTTAATCCTTTACAGTATTTTTTCTTCACTGAAATTTCATATTTGTTTTCTTTTTTTCTGGTCTCGCTTTTGATCCTGTTCCTCCAGTGAAGACCAGACCGCTTTTTTTCTGATTATTTTACCCCCTAGCTTTTCATAAAAAACACCCCCAAGAAACACGTTCCAACAGTCAAAGCTTCCAGTCTAGATCTAAAATGTCATTAGCTCTGCGATTTCCACCACAGAAAAACAAGCAGATTGCTAGGTTCCACACTGCTCTATTAGATGTGCCATTAATTTAAAGTGGGCTATAATCAATCTCCCTTCTATTCTATATGCCCTGATGCAGCTTCATGGTGTTACCATTCCTATTCTTGAGAATCAGAACAAAAGAACTAGGTCAAGCCCTCTTCAGCAACCCAAAGCTTTCCTATCAAGTATATCACATGTGGTGGAGTCAGCTATCCCCATTCCTAACGTCTTCCAATGATCACAAGATTCTCCTGAAGTTCTGAAGTCCCGATGAAGCTTTATAGACCCTGGCTGAATTTTGCAAGATCTTGTCCAGAGTCTCAGACTTTGCGCCCTTTCACAGGGCATAGCAATGCTAAAGAATGAGGTCAGTCTTGTTGCCATATGCATCATTCATTCCCTTGTAAAGAGATGCCACCAAGCATCCAGTTGTACATGTAAGGTTGCCATAACGGCTGCTTGTGGCTCAGCGAACTTTATTCATTTGTCACACAAACTGCAAACACTTGCTCTCAAAAAAAAGCAATACGCTCCCATCTCCCTCAAGAGGAAGTAATGAATTAACAAGCCCATTTTTTGCTGCCACTGAGCTACTCATGTTTGGTAAGTCATACGTCTGTGAAATGCCCCAGCTGTCACTAAATAATTTCCAACAGTTCCATTAGCCATTTTTTTCCTTGCTGCCGTCTCCTCCCTACCTCTTCAGAGGACTTCTCCATTATTTCATGACCTATGAGACTATGGCTTCAACACAACAATCTGCTACTGCTCTGACCTCTCAGGTCAAAGGACTAGTTCTCTCCACTCTCAGGGGAAAAAATAAAGTGACTCTTCTTCATGTTAAAGAATGTCAGACGTTGGAGATCCTAAGTTCAAGTTCAGGAGAAGTGATACAAGCTGAGATAACATCATCACTTTGGCAAGAGGCTCAGATGTTTCACCGAACCTCCCAGGCAAATAGTTCTATATAGTGATTCAGCCCTCTCACAGAAAGTATCTTGGCATGGGTCAGAACAGTGCCATTAAAGGGTGGTGTTGTTCAGCTTCTCCCTTACTTTGAGAATCTTTCCCAACATCCCTGTTCTGAGAGTGACGCATTGCCAAAAAAAACCACATGTAGTCAGAGTAAGGAAACTTTTCACACCCCTGATGCATCTATAGGATGCTCCATGTCCTTATACCAAGATGATAATACATTCCAGAAAGATCTTTTCCTCTCTGTGGCTCATCTATTGTAAGATTCAGTGGATTTTGCACAGACTGCAAATTTTGTCACAACTTGTTACAAAATTCCTGAAAATATCCATAAAGAGTGGTACAAGTTTGTTCCTCAGCAATCTCTAACAGCTTCTCCAAAAATATCTCTGCTCCCACAGACAAACAGCTATCAACCTTTGCCAACAGCTACATGTTTTTCAAGTGTTACTGCCCATCTCTACACTCCCAGGCTACTTCTTTCTTCCTGGGAAAGCAGAGGATGTGAAGGCATGCTTCACCTACTTATATCCTAACTGTCATCATGGGAGCTTGGAAATATCCTAGATAGTCCTGATCTGAGCACTGTGTTGGAAAGCAAATTGCAGTGTAAATAAGCAGATGGGAATTGATCTCAAAGACTTTCAATTCCTGACAATTAACTTTCTTTTATTCTTGCCTCATATATTTAGGGAATATATGATCAAACATTTAATTAAATATATAAAATAAACATTTCATATAATGCTTTATTCAATGTGCAGATTAAAATGCTAGCTGACAGGAAAATTTTTAAAATGTGGTCAGAATTTTTCATTTCTCTCAATACTTGAAAGTTTAAATAACTGGTGTTTATATTACCTATATACCAGTACTATACTGCATATACAGTACAGTATAAAGCCATACAACATGTCTCAGTTGGGAAGACTATAAAGCAGTAAATCAAACTAAAGAGTCTTTCCAGGAAATCATCCATGTGCAGAAAAGGCACTTCACAAAATGCTTGAATGGCTTAATTCTCTTCTTTACCAGGGATCTCAAATGTCCTGATTCTATCCAGCGGCAGTTGTAATGCTATTAACTTTTCACCTGCTTGCACCAGAAAATGGCTGGTGTCTAAGAACAATCAGATTTTTGGCAACTACATTGTTAATGAATAAATGGTGTTTTATGCCACTACAGAAAAATTAAGTACAGTAGCAAATAAATTATTTTGGTTTTCTACACGACTTCAGATATGTGCAAATAGTCTTACGCTGAGTCCATAAATAGCCTGTGAAATACACAATCTCTTGCTTATTTGAAGAGTTACAATGCATGTCATACGTAAGTGGAGTCTGTCACAGGACTGGTTTTGAAGGAAGGTGGGGGGTTGTTCGACAAGTTCTGGCGATATACCAGGAGTCACTTCAAGCTATAGGATTTCAGAATAAGAATGTCATAAGAGGCTTACTGTTGGGGAGGGAGGAGAGTGGAGAGTCTACTTCCGGAATGTCTATTTAGCAGCAGAACTCGAATAATCTTACAAGAGACAGAAGATATGCTAAAACAAGAGAAGAAACATTATTTTTTTGGTCCTTCTAGTTAGAGCCTGATTCCACTTAAAGTTTTGTTGCCAAACACCAATTTTTTAAGGGTGCTGAAGCAGGCATATCATACAGACTGAAATATACCAATTATACAATCAAACTCTACCTGTATTTGTTCAATCTCAAACTGTAACCTGGAATCAATGTAAACACAAACACACTAACCATAATCTGGTGAGAAAGCAAAGGTGACAAACTGTAATGCTTTTATTGTACTGAAAAAAAAGTGAAACTTATTCCCCAGATGTCATTTGTCCTGATACATTAAGAAGGGTTTGAACACCAAAAGTCCTGTAGGAGAAAATGGACTGAGTCTATTGAGTGTAGAGACCACCGGTGGGAGAAAACAGCACCATTTACAGCACCTAAGGTTACTAGACAGCATCAGCTGTGAGCAGGGACATAAAGTAATAAATTTAATCTGCAAGCTAGACAAATACCTACTGCAAATTATGTAAGTACAGACAATTTTGTTGTTAGGAAAGCAGAGCAACTAAATGAACATTTAAAAGTGTCCATCCAGTTTTACTCTGTTGTGTAGGAAAAATACAATATTCTCAGAGTTAACAACAATATTTTTGTTGGATATTAAGCCACCTGAGACAGTATACACCAAGCACAACCAGAAACTGGTACTAAATATGTGAGAAATAGTTTACCTTCCATTATCTTTTTCCAAAGTTGTAAATATTATTTGCAGTTCATGCCAGTGCCTGAAACATGGTATTGAACTAGAAGTCTTTTTTATCTAGCCAATCTGCCCACTCCTCTAAAGATGTAACTAAAAGCGTAATATACCTCATATCCTACTTGAGCCCAAAGATAATTTAAGAAGGGGCAAAAGCCTAAAGCATATGGCGGGAAGACACTCGGGCTTGCATCAGTGATGTCTGATACCTTCCTCACTAGGAACAGCCTCCTTTGACACTCTCAGTACCAAGTTTGTGGCATGGCACTGAAATGTGTTCTTTCTTACTCATGAACTGGATAAAAAATTAATCTGGAATGAAGAAGGCATCTTAGAGCACATGACTGTCTGATTTACAAAAGTAATTTTTCAGAGTTATTGAATGAAGAAATGTCCAAGGATAAGCTGGATCATGATCATCTTAACGATCTATATTAAGGACCATTCCTTAGAAACCCAGCCTTCCACAAACACCTTTCTCAGGGACTGGAATCCTGACTGATTTTCAGGGACTGAAACATCGAGACTGCTCAAGATCACAGCGCTTTGTTCACACCGCAGCTGTTGCAAGAGCATTCTCCAGCCGTCCGTGCTCCCAAGGGAGTCTTGCGAAACGCCGGGAAGGCCGCTAGCTCCTCAGGCCTGCTCAGGACAACACCCCCGCCGCGCCGCCCGCGCAGGCCCGGCCGGGCAAGGGCCAGGAGAAGCTTCCAGAGGCCTGGCCGCCGGCGGCCCGAGTAAGGTCCGGCTCTCCTCAGCCAGGCGTCCCGCAGCTGCCGCCCAGAGCTAAAACACACCTTGATGGGAGAACCCTGCGGAGGGTGTCGGGCACGCCTGACTGACAGAGGCAGCGATGCGGGGGAGGGGCACCGCCTCCCTCAGGGCCCCCCGCCGCCGCTCCCGCCCCCCGCGCGCGCCCCCCGCGCTCCCGGGATCCTGCCACCGGCCGCCGCGTTACGGGAAGCCCCACCCCCTTCCTGCAGCCGCGCCCCCCCTGCGGTGACGTCACGGGCTCCGTAGCCCAATGGCGGCGTG
>VXAD01013272.1:894532-963906 GCA_013399195.1 Dicrurus megarhynchus | reverse complement strand
GCGGCCGCGGGGTGCAGGCGGCGTCGGCGCCGGGTAAGGGCTGGGGGGGGGGCGGCCGTGCGCGGGGTTCCCCTTCCCCTCCATCTTCCAGCGTCCTGTCCCTGAGGGGCGTCCGCCGGCGGGGGCCGTGTTGGGCCGTCTTTTTCCTCCGGGCCGCGCGCCGCGGGCGGGGGCACCGGGGCGTTCGTCCAGGGCTGACCGGGGAATGGGCCGGGGCGGGCGGGTGGACGGCAGCCTTGCGCCACTCGGTTCCGGGGCCGATCGCCAGCCGTGCCCCGCGGCGGTGTCTCGTCTCCTCGCAGGCGCCGGCCGAGCTGCCCGGCGGCGACGCTCAGAGCGCAACATGGCCTCGCCCGGGGCCACTCGCTGCGGGGCCTGGGGCTGCCGGGCCCCTCGCGGGGCCGCTCCGCGGTGCCCCATCCGCAGCCCTGTTCCCGGCGTGGCGCGAAGGGTCAGGCTGAAGGTTATCTGCGCTCTTCCCCAGAGCGGTGGTGGTTAGTGCCGGCCGTCTGAGCTGGTAAAGGTGTCGCGACCCTCGCGGGACTCGGGTCTTTCGGGCTTTTTCGACTGTCAGATAAGCGTGGCTGTGCCACCGGCAGGCATTTCCTTGATGGAGAGATTTGCGTTTTGTTGCCGTCACCACAAGCGGTCTGTTCTTGTTGCCTGTAGTTTAGGAGGTAGAAAACTGCTGCTCTGAGAGATATGCACGCTTCGTCTTTTTGCTTAGTTCTGGAGGGGAATCCCTGAGGAATTAGGGAGGAGCGGGTACAGTGGCCGTCTGGTAACTTCCAATATGCTCCTGAGCTCCAGTCATCCCTGTAGTGGGGCTCTGATGCTTTCCCTAAAAAAAATCGGCATCATTATTTTAATCTCTCAGATGATGAAACTGAGGCACAAAGGAAAGCCGTCTGCCAGGAGTGTTGGCAGGATTGAGGGGAATAATTCCCAGTCTCAATTTTCTTCCGTGTTTTAGGCTGACTAGGGGTTTGCCAGCTGGTGGCTGCTTGTTACTACTGAGGCATTCTGAAGGAGAAACCTCGTATTAGAGCTATATGGGGTTATACTTCTGTCGTTAGTGATCTGTCCTGTCACAGAGGGGTGGAGGGGGCAAGGGAGTCCACAACCTGAAAAGGTTGGGTACTATTGGGAGTTAACATCTTTTTCTTTCACTCTCTTTTCTATAAAAATATAACATTTATACTTCCTGTATGCTGTTACTTTAAGACGAATAATTATGTAAAATATACTGTTGAAAGCATGTAACTTCTGAACTTAACAGATTTTTTATCTGTATGTTGGTGTAGCACAATAAGAATGTAAGCGTGGATGATGAAAATTTGATGTTCCTTCCTAGAAGTTGAGCATTCAAAGTAATTATTTGGAACTTGTTTATATGTCTAGAAATGTGGTGCTTCAAGTAAAGTCAATAGATAAATATTTTTGGCTGAGGGGAAAGATAACATGCACATTTATAAGCAAGTACACCAAATGGAGATACACTGTTTCCCGTGCTGCTTGTCTGGAGGATTAGCACTAGCACAATTATACGAAATTAGATAAACTTTTTGGCCATTTTTTTCATCAGTTATTCTTGTATTAGCAACAACTGTCTAGATTAGAGAAGCAGCACTGCTTGTGATCAGACTGCAAAATGAGAACATGAAGTGCTAAGACATTCAATTGTATGAATTAATTTGAGTTTTGGATTAAACTACTTTCTAGCTGTGAGAAAATTGTGAAGTATTTCAGAGAAAATGATTTATGGTTTTATGAAGGTACCAGAAAAAACTCAATTATTGCAAACAAATATTTGGTGCCTTCAATTAGGTATTTCAGTAATTTTAAACTGTGTACCTTTTTTTGGCTTTCTGTTTTTCTCTATATTTTTTATTCTGGGTGCTCTACTAAAACTCTAGGGATAAGCCTCCTTTAGAGGTAGAGGAATAAGTAATGTAGAGAAATTATTTTTTTAGATGATGAAAGGGATAGAGATGTCATTTGTATAAATAAGAAAATGTATTTCAGAATATTCTGTTCATATAATGTTGAGTAATATTTTCATGTGCTTCTCTTAGAGGTGTCTGGTGTTTTTTGGGTCTCATAAATATTTCCAAGAAGGAAGTAAGCTTGGAGGAAGGAAGGAAGGAAGGAAGCTTGCAGATGACATACGCTTAATTAGAAAGCAGTTACTGTTTGAGTAATCAAAATTCCTTGAGGATAGTTACAGCTTTTAGATGGCTTTGAGTATGGTCTGGCTTGTTATAAAACCTCAAGCAGCAGCTGCTTTGTGAAGCATCCCTGGTTCTGTCTGCCTGAGCTATGTGGATTTCTAGTGAGAGATTACCACTTGAAGCTGTAAACATAGCTCTTAATTTTTTTGAGGAATTTCTGGAAATCCATTTTCCAGCAACCTTTGGTCTCTTGTGATTGATGTGATGATGAGCCTTAATAGACTGAACACCTTCCTGTGGTGGTTGTGGTGTTATCTGTGCTTCCTGACTTGCAAGCTGGCTTTGCTGGCAAGTACATGTTATTTTAGCTATAGTTTCTTAAACTGACATTGTGATTTGTAGGTCACTTGGACAGGAATTGCCACTTCTCTGAAATGGAGAGATAACTCATTATAAGACGTATGCCTGTATTCATTTTGGGCTAGATCTCATGATTTATGAAATAAGATTATTTTTCAAGATATCTCTCTTACTCAGAATAGGCAGTGATACCAGTTTTGCATGAAAGCCTGATACTTCTTCACAAACTGTTAGTCACAGGTTAATCTTAAAACTCAACACTGTTGCTACTTTGTGCATATAAGGTTTGATTTTAGGGTTGTTATTAGCTTTTCATAGGACACTGCATGAAGCATCAGTTTATGGGTTAGGCATAAAGTCTTAGTGCTTTCCTTTAAAATGGCTGCAGGATTTGAAGAATAATGGAAGTCCCATTTGATTCGGAGATTAAATGTGGCGATCTTATGGCATATGAGTTTTATAAGTTTTTTTCCTCTTTGAGGCAATTTATTTTCTGTGAGTTAAGGACCGCCACCAGCAGCATTCTAAATTGACCATGTTAGTTTTATTCAGTAGCATTTTGATGAATTTTGATCTTTTGCCACTACATTATGAGAATAACCTGACAAACTTCTAAAGTCAGCTTCTTTCTCTGTCTGTCTTGCCTCTTCACTTAGTGATCCACATCAACTGCATAGTATAGATAAAAGTGTTGGTTTGGCTCTTTGGTTTTGTTTGTTTTTAATAAAAAGCATCTGAACTGACTAGCTGCTATGTTAGTTCAGCATCAGGTTCAGCTTTTACTTTAGCTACTTAATACACTGTACTAGTCTGTAAAACATAAAACTTGGGTTGAGCTGTGCATAGTGACTGAAAGAAATTGAGTTTTCTGTTGTCTAGACTAACAGCTTTGGTTTAAAATCTTTAATGGTGAACAATTAGTGTTTAGCATTTCTGTTGAATGATGGCACTATCTTTTAAAGTTTGGTGTAGCTAATATGCAGGGTTTCTGCACTGTCTTCACCTGAGCATTTTTACACACTCAGATAAGAAAAAGCTAGTTTGCATAGAAGTATCTTCCTCATTCCACTATAAAGTATGGCTCCTTTTGTTAAAGTCCCACCGTTTTTTTTGGGGTTTTTTTTCCATTTCTTTTATGGCTTTCATGTAGGATGGATGGAAGTGTCTAGTGTAACTCTGGATCTTTCCCCTAGAACTAAATTTCCATTAAGAATCAGTCTTGTAAAAGCCAGAGACACTAGTGTTTTTAAAAACAGCACACATTAGAAGGGATTGTAATAGCCCCTTTGTGTGTTTGGAGGTGTGTAGCTTCAATCTTCTTCAAACTGCATTGATCAGCAGGAGATGGGGGTAAGTATAACACATCAGAACAGCCTAAAGCAGATACATGCTGAGTTGTGGCATGGTTTTGCTGCTGTAGCTTCAACTGCTTGGTTCCCATACTGTAGGTGGGTGGGCTTTCCACTTAACTCTCCTTTGCAGGTGATGGAGCATGAAGCTCCGTTCCCTTGCCTTTCAGGAGCCTACTGCAGTGGAATCGAGTAGTATGATTTGTGGAGGGCTTCACTGCTCCCTCAAAACAGTTGCTAAACTTTCCAAAGTAGTAGAGATTTGGACTTCAGTGTGAATAAATCTGCTCCAAAAAACTGAAATGTTGTTTTTCAAGTCTGGAAGACAGTTGAATATAGAAGTGGCATTTATTTGAAAATATATAATTTAATTTTAATTTCCAGTGGAAAAAAATCATACTTTAGGACAAAATACATGATAATTATGTATTATTGCTTACTTTTATCGATTATTGCTTTTTATTTGTTTATTCTTTCAGTTGCTTTGCAGTATTTTTTTTACTAACCTGAGCCATACTTAATAACTGCTGCTGTGAAAATCAGTGAATAGTTTTGTGGAAATACTGTTTGACTTGACTAACTAATAACGCAAAAGAAAACCAGTAACTTTGTAATGATGTAATAGTTAGCTTAGGTGACACTCCTGTTATTCTAAGGTGGCATGAATCATGATAGTGAATGGGAGATAAATTGAACAACATTTAAAAAACTTTCCTTTTAACCTTTTTACATCTGTTTCATTCTTTCCCCTTCAGTGTGAAAGGTGCTTATGCTGTTGTTTCGCAGTGTTTGGCAATTAGCAGTGAAGGGGAGCTTCTGCTTCTTTCCACCTAGGTTGTAGTTGCCCTCAGGCTTCTGATGAATTTCAGATCTTCTGCAACTCAAATTGTTCTGACGAAATAAATTTTAAATGAATCTTGCTTGAAATGATAGATCCTAAGGTCTATCTGTAGTAGAGCTCAACAGGCTTTGGTTAACAAGCAGTATTCTGATAAGTGTTAGCCTAAGTCAGGTCATTAAAGTAGATCCCTATGTCCTGGTTTTCTTTAGTGATTTAAACTAAAAGAGAATACTCTGCAGAATTTGGTTGTGTTCACCATGCAAATTTTTAACAAAAATTATAAAAAATCTGTGAAACTAGCTGGGATTTTAAAATGCAGAAACTAATGTGTGGGTAGAAACCTTATTTTTCAGATATTGGACAATTTACATCCAAAATAAGCAAAAATCAATTGTTATAGTTATTTTACTGTACCCTTGTAATAAATATCCAAATGCATATTGTATTTAAAGCAATAATGGTTTTTATATCCAGCCCAGTGAGAGTACTTGAGTAGAACATAGGAAAAATTAATAGCTTTTTGATTGTCAATGCCATATAGCTATGGTCTGATGATAAATTACTTGTTATTTAGTCAAAAAACAAACCAACAAACTTCCAGTGACAAACAAATGTTTGTTAATATGTTTGTCAAGTCTTTCAATCAGCAATGTTTCTACTATAAAGTTTCTATACAGGAAATTTTGATGGGCTTTGAGTAATGAACTCACAAGTATAGATGCAAATAAAGATACTGCTGGGTGATTCTGATGGTTTTTATTTTAATTCTAACTGAAAGACATCTAGGTTGGTGAACCCTACAAGGACTCTGCTGTAAATATTTGAGATCTGCTTTCATTTAGTTTTTGTTCCTGGGAACAGAGATTTTCTTTGCATTACACAGTTTATCTTGATTTGTAAAGAAAAAATGGCTAAGTTGTATTGATGTGTAAGGAATGAGGTTCTGGCTTGGTAGTGATTCCTGTGTAAATGTGTGTCTAGTTTTACTTATATATGTGAAGTACCTTGTGTCCTTCTGTCACTGTTATGAAGTAAATTACATGCAATCAAAGCAAAGGCATGTTTACTGTCATAAATTGCAGTTTCTTTTTCTTCTGATAATAGTAAGTGTAGCTTATTAATTTTCCTGTCTAGGGAATACTGTGAAATTCCTTTAAATTTTTTACTGAGTTTCCTTTTGTGGGGCAAAGCTCAGAATACTAGTTTCCGAAGAAGTTCTGTCAGGTTAGTGGAAAATAAGACTTCAGAAACAGTGTTGCTGTAGGCCATCTCATCTCAAATCTTAGTAAACCTAAAGAGCCTATGTTTAGTTTCTAAGTGTAAGAATAGAATGAAGTCTCCTTCTAGAAATCAGCTTGTGAACTAAATGCCTATTTTACTAAGCCAATCTACCTGTTCCTGTAAAGATGCATAAATGTAGCTAAAAATAATATAGCTCATACGCTTAGTAGAGAATGGCCACTTGCTTTTAGTAGTTTAGAGCTGCTTTAAAACTGCAAGTTGAGAAAACCAGAACACTTAGTGGCTTCAGAACAATGGGGGGGGGGAAGCTGCTGTGTGTATGCTTCAGTTTCTCTAAAGTGTTTTCTGGAAATGTCAAACTTGAGAATGAAAGAGCTCTGTTGCAATACAGAAATTAATATGATGTTATAAAATGTGCTCCAGCTTTTAGGGAATTGCAAGCTCCCTTGTAAAGTTTTGAGGAATTAATTAGTGCTTTTTCTATAGTAGACAACAGTTCTTGATATGGAAGCATTGTACTTTGTAATTCCTGAATGTATTTTAAGTCACTCTTGTGAATGAGACACATGGTTCTGTGGTGAGTTGTTCTGAACCTTGTCCAAAGCTTTTATATCAGTGCCCTTGAAAGTTAGGTAAGTGTGATAACCATAATCAAATTCATAGGGTTATGTTTTAAAACCTGAACCACAGTGTTATGCTCTGTGTTCTAACTGAACCTCCCACAGAATTACCAGTGAAGTTTGTTTTCATATACAGTGTGAAAACCTAAAGCTGATAACATTTCTTAAACTTGCAATTAAAGCAGCTTTAAACAGCCTCAGTTTTGTTAAGTAGACATTTGATTTTGTTTTAGCAGTGAGGAAAATAGAAACAATATGCCCATTCTAACATGAGAAGATACAAACACTTCCATGAAATTAAATGTGCATGTGTGGGAAATTATCTTAGAGCAAATACAAATCTGAATTTGATATTGATCCAAAGTAAAGAGTAATACTTTAAATTTAAAAATTTATTTTTTCTCTTGTTACAGAAATTCTTTGCAGCATGTTTTCTAGGTGGAACTGGGTGGCCTGTGGCTTCTATCTGGTGTTGAATATTTGTTCTCCTGATGGTAAGAGTTGTGTGTTTCAAATACAAGAGGATGTAGGACTTGTTAAAATGGATGTTTGAAGCACCTGCTTGCTTTTTGTCTAGATACTTGTTGGATGGGGACAGAAAGCAAGGTGTGTTAGGATAGACACACGTAGTCGTCTAACTCTAGTTCACCACAACAAAGGTGCACAGTTACCCCAATTTTCCTATGATAACTTTCTTAAGAAATATACTTCTTTCTACTTTTTTATCAAAATACTTTTTCATCAAAGGTAATCTCAAGTATAATAACTTGCTCCTTCAAAAGATATAAACATGCAACCCTTGACTCACCTCTCTCTCTTTAAGTGCTTCTGTTTATTAATAGAGCTTTTCTAGCTTGGTAAAATGCTTTTGCGAAACCTAAAGAACACTATGCTGGTTTTTCCCCTTAAATCTTCTTGGTGGTCTACTAATGCATTTCAGTTTTTTAATTGTCAAATAACTACTTAACTTGTTGCTTAGAACACATATAGTGTTTTTAACATTGCAGTACTGATGTGTCAGCAATATTGATTAGGGAATGCTCTGTAGTTTTTAATAAATGTGAAATTCATTTTCTTTTTAGCTTCAGGTGGACTTGTGCAGTCATGTGGTCACATCATCCCAGAGTCGCCTGTACTGGCCCTTGGTTCCAATTTCACAGCATTATGCATTCTGAATGAGAGTTGTCTTGACTTCGGCAATATCTATGCCAATCAGATTATCTGGAAGATAAAAAACAGAGTGGTACCTAAAGAACAGTATCGTGAAATAAACAGAACAGTTTCCAGTGTCACATTCAATGACACTTCTTCACTAGCTACTCCTCTGACATGCAACATTTTAGCAGATGGACAGATTGAACAGAACATATATGGAATTACAGTTACAGTAGGCTGTGAGTACCTTTTTTCATGTTTTACCCTGGTCTTAAGAAAATTGCTTCTGAGAAATGGGAAAATGCAAACAATAGAAAGTGTGCATATCTTGAGGCACTTATTTTCATTTCCTCGGTTTGTGAATAATTGAGTAAAAATATTGTCAAATTACATGCCACCACAGCTGCTAAATATGCACTGAATAAAGTTTCCTGAAAAACAGAAGGTAGTCTGGACTATTTCAGTGTTGAAATAGGAAAAAAATGGAACAACAGAAATATTGAAACAGCAGATTTGAATTACAGAATAAAGATGTGGATTAAACTGAAATAGATAGTAGGAAATTGACTTTTCCTTCCTTCTTGCTTCTGTATCAGAGTTGGAGGAAATACTTCTAGGTGATGCTAACATTTTGAAATAATGTTTTCTTCATTAATGGACTGAGAAATATTTTGTCCATCTGTACCACTAAAGCTAACCTGAATTGCCTTAAGGATGGAACATATTAATTGGATTACTTTACCTCTATACCTAAAGAAATACTTTAAACTACTTAAAAACTTCCTTTGTTCTAGAATGACAGCACTTGCATGGTTCAGAGCAAATGCTCTTTGAGACAAGACTGACTTGAAAAAGCCATATGAATAACTTAATACGCTACTTCATAATTACTTGGTGTTCTGCTAATAGGACAAGTGTTGAAGTGTCCTAAATATCGCATGATACTGGCTGATGAATTATGTTGTCTCCTAGTGATGGCAGAAGGTACTGCAGTTGCTGAATGGTCTGCGTGCAAAAGGCCGGCTTGAGTTCACAATTTAAAATGACGTGCTTCAAGCATGACTTACAAAATGCTTTCACAGGAAAGTAATGTTTTCCATTTCAACTTCTGAGGAATAAATATTTTACCAGAAAAGATAAAATAAAAAATATTTTAAAAGGTAAAATATATGGAAAGTTGGGGACAGATAAATTACGCTAAGGTTATAAATGGAATGACAGTACAGATGACATTCTGCGTTTGTAATTTCTGTTACAAGTCTTGAGATGCATTTGCATTTAAAGCTGTTTTATTTTGATACCATCAGTTAAGCTAAATAATGAGACTAGAAACATGTTTGAGAAGAATACAATTATTCAGGAAGAAAGAAATAAGCTTCATAACGTTGTTCTATTGAAACTAGCACTCTGCTTGAAAGAAAATAAGATTCTCTAAGTACATTATACTGTTGTAAACAGTGATAATATAGGAGGTAGAAACAAACTCTTTATGTGCTATAATTTGAGTTTAAAAGGGAAAGAAAATAGTTTTGCTGCATTCTGAAGAAGTTCTTTACACGCTACAGTGCACTGATGAAGGTCCCTGAGCTTTCTTGTATGGGTTTGCAGCTCAAACTTCTTCCATACCTCAGCTGGGGGAGAGCAGACCTATCAAATTGCCTTTAGAGCTCAGATTACTGGCAAAGTCACCATATGCCAATTCAGTAGTGGTTATTAATTTATTTTTCTTCTGTGTGAATTAAAATATATTTAGTTGAGAGATGGTTAATATAAGGTTTTCTGCCTCAGAATGAGAAATCTTTTTTGTTCCTTACTAGTAGGTGCTTATTCCTTATGCAGCGTACTGTTTGTCAAAGCAGCTGTTTAAGCTTCTTGACTTTGATTGCAGGATGGTATCCAGAACTTTTTGCCACATCCTTTAGAAAAAAAATTAACTAAATACTTCTGATGTTCACAGAAATCGCTCTAGTGGGACACTTAAAATGATTCTTGCTGGACTGAAATGTGTGTACGGATTAATTATTGCTAACTCTTTCTGTACAGTGGCCCCAGAGAAGCCCAAGAATTTAAGTTGCATTGTGCATCAGATATCAAGGTTCACATATGTTATGACTTGTACCTGGAACCCTGGAAGGCATACATTCCTGGATACTGAGTTCAGGTTGAGATACAGCTGGTAAGTAGTGCTATATAGAATAACTAAATAATTCTGAAGAATATTTTTATGCTAAACCAACATTCCTTGAAATTCCTGATACCTTGGAAGAGTTCTTAACATTTAAGTCCAGTGTTCTGAAGCATTGCTGTCTGTGGTTTGAGGGGGAAGGGAAGAGTTAAAGAAGTTGGCATTCAAAGTAATTCTAAGTCAGACCTGAAAATTTGCTGCTGAACTTGTTTTGGAGTAAGAGGAATCTCATATTTTTCTATTATTCAAATACATGATTCATGTGGCTTGAGTACAATACATCTAATAATAGGCGGCTGTACCCAAATTTTTACAATTTTCTAGGCTGACAGTTCTATCCCATTGTAAACAAGTAGAAGATGGCCTTGCTCATTGCAGGAGGATCAGACTAGATTAAAGGTCCATTTCAATCCAAACCATTCTATGATTCTAAGTAGAGAAACTAATATAAAATGACTGAATTTTGTGGAGGTGGTACCTACTCTGCACTTCATAGGAACTGTGGACAAACACTATTCTGAGTTGATCCTAACATGAAAGCTTCAGCAAAGTATTTCTCTTGTGAAAGTAAATTAAGTTACTTTCCAAACTCTTTAGATGGTCTCTCATAGTTTAAAATGGAGTGAACAGGATTGTTGCTCTGCTCTGGAAACAGGAATGATTGCTTACAGCTTTCCAGCTACCCCATTCTGCTGAAGTGTTTTGGTAACAGGTGTAGTAGGAAGTATGCACAGATAGAAAAAGTTAATGCTTTGCAAATTTCCTGATGCCCCTAGAACTATCTGGTGTTAGTGTAGCAGAAGATGGTGAACAGAAATTACGTATTGCACCTCTAACACTGTACTCTTGAAAGGTATGCGGGTAGCACTGACTACATTTTCTAATGCATTCTCATTACTGGCCGTGTTGCTTTTGATTCATTGCATCAGTTCTTGATCTTCTTTTCTTTTTTAAGCCAAGTCAGGTTTTTATACCAATTTAATTATAGTGATGTAACTTGTGTTTTTGAAGATATGTGACTGGAAGTCAAGAGATTTTGTTTTGGTTTCAGTTCTAATGCAATCACGTGTTTGTGGCTGAACAAGCCATTCTCACTTTTTCTTCCCCTCCCTTTGCTTACAAAGTTAAGGGAGAGGGTAAACATACAAGATAAACTGATTGGTCACTCTGATCTACCTTAAAATATTCTGTAAAGGAAACCAAACTTACTGCTTTATATCTTGTTCTTTCCTTCTCTTTTATTTAGGCCAGAAGAGGTTTTTCCTGACTGTATACCAAAAGGTGTAAACAATTCTTGCACCGTTACTGATATTCAGTTCTTTGTTAACACGGAGATCTGGGTAGAAGCAGCAAACGCACTTGGGAAGGCTGAATCTGATCCTCTTGTTGTTGATCCCATTGACATTGGTAACTATATGCCCCTTAAAGCTTAAATAGAACATTATTGCTGCTTGTGTGCATTTCGCTGAATTGGTATGTTAATGTTTCTTCACTATAAAAATTAACACTGTGTGAGTGGTGTTGACCAGAACTTGAACTGTGCTGGGCAAAGGGATGGTGAGAGATTCCATCACAACTCAGACAGTAAGTTTGTGTTGAGTATTCTGCTTTAGAAAATAGTGTAAAGTAGCAGCCATTTCAGGTCCTTCAAGGCTTTAATAGTAGTGCTGCAACATAGTGTGCCAACTTCTAAAGGCATGGTAAAGTACAGCTGTGGAGTTGACTTTAATTTCTTCTCTTCTAGTTAAACCACTGTCTCCCCAGAACGTATCAGTCAGCTCAGGAATACTGCCTACTGTTCTGAAGCTTTCCTGGGAGAATTGGATTTCAGATGCTGTGATGACGCTGAAATTCAATATTCGCTATAGAATCATTGGCGACACAAGCTGGATGGAGGTAATACCACTAATGTCCCTTGCCATGATTCTGCTGTAACCCAGCCATTTGTCGAACTGTAGTTCCCTCTGTTGCAGTTCAGAGCATTCACCTTTATTTCCTTATGTCTTACATGGCCACCCAAGGAAGTTTATCTGGCGTGTTCACAAAGGCTGTGATCTATGTATTTTTTGGCGCAGTCTGAGTATGGTGACCTTTTCATATCTTTGTGGATTTTTCTGCTGTCCTTCTTGACACAGTGCAGTATGTTTATTTTGAATTTTATTCTGCACATGCAACATATAGAACATTCATGAATTTTTGTGTTCCCATCCATGTGCAACATGAGTGATCTAAAGCCTGAGTAAATGCTGTATCATGCTGGGATGCTCTTTAGAACTTACTGTACCTGCAGTTGGGCTACAACAGCCCCAGGCAGCGCTGCAGGCTGGGACAGAGTGGTTGGAAACTGCCCAGTGGAAAAGGACTTGGGGGCGCTGGTAACAGCGGCTGAACATGAGCCAGGGTGTGCCCGGGTGGCCAAGAAGGCCAAGGGCATCCTGGCCTGGATCAGCAATAATGTGGCTAGCAGGACCAGTGACTGTCCACCTGTATTTGTCACTGGTGAAACCACACCTTTGGGCCCCTGTCTCCATGAAAGACATTGAGGGGCTGAGCAGAGCATGTCCAGAGAAGGGCAACACAGCTGGGGAAGGATCTGGAGCACAAGTGTTACAAGGAACAGCTGAGGAAGCTGGGGTTGTTCAGCCTGGAGGAAAGAAGGCTCAGAAGTGACATTATCACTCTATAACTGCCTGAAAGGAGGTTGTAGTGAGATCAGGGTCAGTCTAGTCTCCCAAGTAAAAAGCGTTAGGATGAGAAGAAATGGCCTCAAGCTGTGCCAGGGACGGTTTACATTGGATATGAGGAAAAATTTCTTCCTGGAAAGAATTTTCAAGGATTGGCTAAGGGAAATTGTAGAGTTACTGTCCGTGGAAGTGTTTAGAAAAGGTCTAGGTATGGCACTCAGGGACATGGTTCAGGAGTGAGTTTAGCAGTGATAGGTATATGATTGGACTCAATGGTCTCTTCCAACCTAAATGATTGTGTAATTCTGTACAATCTGGCTGCCCTGTGTACATGCCTCAAGTGTGATGCAATCAAGAAGAGGAAAAGGGTAAGGAGTAAGCCTTACCTGTAATTATATTCTCCTGTCATCAAGAACTGAGGGATTTTTTTCTTCTACATCAATCTGTGGATATATTTTTAATAGCTCCTCAGTTTTTGCACACTTTAAGCCTTCTCTCAGAGCAGTAGTACTCCAGCAGAGGCCCAAAAGTATTCTGAATTCTGTGAGTTCTTGGAAGGACTACTGCTTCTGATTTTACCAAAATACTGTGTTTGGAGCAGGTAGCATAACACAGCTCCTTGTGACTAATGTGGCTTTAGATGCAGCAACTATTTATTAAGGTCACCTGTAAAAAGCACTGGCCTACACGATCTAGTGTGCAACTCTGGGGTTTGTGGATATGTTGTCCTGATAGGACAATAGGACAAGTTCTTCTAACTTGTCTTGCCCTTTTAACATATGCACAAGACCATTGAAATAGTAGCTTTTAAATCAGCTGAACTTGCTTAGCTGTGGTAAAATTTGACTATTTTGATAATTCTTTGCCCTCAGGATTAACCTCTTAAGCGTCCTGCATTCGTGTTTAATCTGCAGTCATTCCCCTTGCACGGGTCCTCACTGTAAAAAGTCCTTAGATGCAAGTGGAATAACGTGAAGAGTCAGTGTGTGTTACCTACTTGTGTCTATTACCTACTCCACGCCTGCTTCCCTATATATGCACTAAGAATACTTTTCTGGCATCTGGTTGCTCACCTAAGATAAATGAAAGAGCTTATGAAAATAATTTATTAGCAAAACTATAAACTACTCTAAAACTATTTTCTATTTCACTGAAGAAGCACTGTTCTGGATCAGTGGAAGCAATGATCCTGACTTTTGACTTCTAGTAACCAATAATTTTGTAATCAGTAATCAAGCAGGTAATGTAGCAAGGTTCTGAATTGTGAGGCAGGATATTACAGATCAGTAAGCAGCAGAGTTGTATGGGAAGTAAGGAGAGAGATGTAAGCTAATTTAAAAAAAAAAGAGTGCAATTGTCATGAGGTAACTGCATAACTGTTCTAGTGTATGTATGGTCTTGTACCTGGTAAAGACACACAGCTCTGACTGAAGCTTTACTGAACAGTGTTTGAGAATTGAAGTTTTTGGAAATGAGAGGGAAGGAAAACTTGTTTGTGTTAGGTGTGTATGTGGTGGGGAGCCTTCTTGGATGACAGCTGCAGTAGCACAGAACTTAGCTTTACAGTATTTTGATCAGTGCCTTTAAAATCTTTCTCATATTTGCAGGTTCCTTCTGAAGATACAGCTTCCCCAAGAACTTCGTTCAGTGTTCAAGAGCTCAGACCCTACACAGAGTATGCCTTTTCCATTCGTTGCATGAAGGAAGATGGAGTGGGCTACTGGAGTGACTGGAGTGAAGAAAAGACTGGGATTACCACTGAAGATCGTAAGTAATGCATAAAAGTAGATCACTAACTTCTAAAGTGTGTGAGTGCTCAGGAATTTGGCAATGGCCAGCTGAAATGGTGTATCCTTGCTTGAGCTGCTTTCTTGTATAAGCAGCAAAGCTCTTCTGAGGTACTTTCAGCACTGAGTGACTTGACCCATGCATGTCAAGGAGCACAAGAATAGCTCCCCATTAAGCTGGTCTAGAGGTGCTCCCTGAAAACAACTAGAATGGGCAGCAGGGAAGAAGAGCCTTCTTTACAGAAAACTGTATTCTCAAAGTCTTCTGGAAGACATCTAGGCTTTATGCTTGGTTTTTTATTCTGAAGATTATTCTCTTTAACGGAAGTTTCCTGCCTGGCAGAAGAGGTTTTCTTAGTAGACCAACTGCCTTAGTTTATGAACAGCTGAATGTTTAGGATGCCAGTAGAAGTCACAGGTGAACAATCATCAACAATTGTGGAACAGAAGATTTTAGTCATATAGGATGCATAGACTTCTTCACAAACTTAGTAAAGCAATGATATAAAGTAGTGTGCATATGGTAAGTGTAGCCTCTTATGCATTAAAGCATCTAAATAAGACATTCTGGTTTACTTTTAAGTTTTACCAAAGTATTCATTTTCATTTCTTTTCCACTTTGATAGCCTGCAAGGTTGGTTTTGTTTCTGGCTTATGCTGATGCTACCCCATACAGAGCCAGTGTTGTGCACTTAATACTCAGTAGGGAATCTATTCTTACGTCCAGTTGTTACGAATACTTTGTGATGGCTGTTTAGTTTCAGTGTCAAGCTGCTCAGTATTTTTCTGTTTTTTAAATGTGCTTTAGCTTTTCCTGCTTGCACCTTTGTGGTGTTGTCTCTGTAATATCCTGTGTGTCCCATAGTACCTTCCAAGGCATGTCTTTTCTGAGCAGTCTGTTCACTGCAGCATTTCAGTGCCCATCAAGTTAAACCAATGCAGGTTCTGTTGTTAAAACAGATCGGAAATCCTTCCTTTGTAATCCTGATTGAATTCATTTGTCATCTTAGATAAGAAATAAGAGAGATTGTTGTAGTTTTTGTTTAAACAAAGTGGTGTTTTTATGCATAATGGGATTGCTTTCAGCTCTGTGCAAAATTTACTTTCTCTGGTATTGTATAGATATTGTAAAATATGTCAATATTCTAGTCTCTGCTTTTCAAGTCCTACTGATAGTATGGCTTCATTTTCTGTGTTTTCTGTCTCAGGCTGAGCAATGATGATTTCAGGACTGCCTGCCTATTTAGGTTGCATTGCTGTTCTGCTGGGTGACTGGCTTTGCAGAAATACTGCTAATGTTAAGTACCCATGTCTTACTTTAGCCTCAGAACAAAGCTGTTACAGTAGCAAATGAATGTCAGGCAGGTCACGTTAGATTCATGATCTCTATTAGGCAAGATGTACAATTGCTTCTCTTACATGTGAATCAAAGTCAGGTACTTGAATGAGTAAAAGAGCTCCCTTTGCCTCAATTCCTAGTTCTCCTCTCCCAATGTAAAGCATAAATAATGAGGGGCATGCTGTATACTTGGTACTGAGGGATGTTTGAGGTTAAAAGCCAAATCTTCATTATGATTAATATATGCTATGAAAGAACTCTGAGAAAAAATAGTATTAATAGCATTAAAGATATAATTCATTTTGAGATCAACTTTCTCTTGGGGCTAAGACCCTCACAAAAGATTGGCCACCTTTTATTGCTTTGTGCAATGTAGTATTGGTTGGTTCATTCTACTTTGAAATATTGTAAGGTTGATTCATTTTACTTTGAAGTGGAATTTGTTGTGGAAATACCACTTTTTGATAGTACGTATGCGAAAATGTACTGTAGTATTGTACAAAAGTACTGCACTTCTGTTACCCTTTTAGAATCAAGGAATCTTACTGCCAGGAGAAATTTGTCTACTTGTTAGCTCTTGTGCACTTTCCTTTTTTTGGGTGACTTGATATTGGCGGGTAGGAACAGTGTTGGATACAGACTGCAGCAAGGTTTGCAGGGTGCAGGTATGCAGGGCTGTGCCTCTGGATGGTGGCTGCACACTGTAGGTGTGATCATGCCTCATTCAGCATTGCCACCTTCAGCCTAATCTTGCAGGTGCTCACCATTGTGACTCATACTTGTTTTGCTAATGTACACTTAAAGCAGAGCTGGTGTCTTGCTCATCTCTTCAGGAAATGTTTCCACTTGATATGCCAAGTATTATTTTCATTGAGAAAGTAAGGAAATGTTTTTTAATATGCTTTTATTTCCTTAAAGAAAGTAAGCATATAATGATAATCAAAGGATGAATTCAAACAGATTAAATAAAAATATTTCTAGTATTAAGCATTGTTTGTATCATCAGAACCATCTAAAGGACCACCCATATGGAGGATCATTGATGCATCTCACTCACCAGCCTGCTGGACTGTGCATCTAATGTGGAAGGTAAAACTAATTGCAAGAATTGAGCATTCTTTTAAAAACATGGGATTTTAAGTGGAAAAATCTACCCAACAGCCTTGAGAGATAGTATAGGTTTTGTGAGTCATTTTGTGAGAAGTGACTTTAGTATTATTATCATAATTAGTTATGGAAAATTAAATGTACGCTGTAAAGGGCGTCATTTAACTGACACTCATCTGTGACCTAAAATACACAGAATGCACTTTCAGATTCCTCATTTGTTGTCTTTCTGTGGATTTGGAACTGCCACTTGAGCAAAGCATACCTTCATGTCATGCCTTCTGCTGTAACCTAAAACGTGGTAGCACTGTCTGGACAGTGATAGCCCAGCTGCAAAATCCATTAAGCCTTGAGATACTGCAAAGACGAAGGTTGTTAAAAGCAGCACTGCGCATTTGTGTGCAGTAAGGCTGCCGTGTCCAGTCGGATGATTAGTCCAGCTGAGAAGGGGAATGTAATTATGGTCGCTCCCCACCCCCTGCTTTCTTTTTGTCCATAAACTATGTCGTATTTGTCATGTTAACACAACTAAAGATGTGAGATTCCTTTTATGTCATTGTGTTGTAAAGTCACATAAAACAGGTTTTATCAACGAGTTTTGCAAGCCTTATAGAATAGCTTTTATGAAATCACTAGGTATGATCAAGGAAAAAGAGTATTTAAACCAGAAATAAGCTTTGGAAGTTACTGCTTTATGAGCACAGGTTATTTATGCTTTTCTTAAATATACAGGTATTTGATCTATGGAACTTGTCTTGTTCTCATATTTTTTAATTGTGCCTTAAGGACAGTAAGAGTTACGTCACTTATGTTCAGTATCAGCTTAATCAAAGACGTTTCTGACAGGCACTGAAGCCATTTGAAGCCAATGGAGTAATCTTGCAGTATGAAGTGACTGTCAGAGATAAATCATCTCTTTCCAGTCCACTGAAGAAATACAATGTTACCAGCACCAACCATACATTACAGCTGCCAAAAGGAACTTATGAAGTGACTCTGATTGCTCGGAACAGTGTCGGAGCATCTCCTCCATCAGTTCTACTTATCCCAGAAAGTAATACAAAAGGTGAGTGTCCTAGGAATGTCACTGTCAAATAAATCTGCGTGGCCCTTTTTATAAGAAATCTTCAATGGTGTAAAATAATACCTTTTACATGGGCACCTAATTAAGGTATTATGGAATTATCTACAGTTAATAATAAATTATTAATATAATAATAATTATAAAGTCATGCCTTTATAACTGTTCTGCTATTTGTGTGCCAGGGAATGTGTGGATTTGTGTACTCACAGAGTCATTTGAAGCTATGTCTGTTGTTTTGCTGGGGTTTGATTCTTAGAGCTTCTATGTACTATATTCCCTATTGTTTATTTTCTTAGCATTGCAGGCATTTTTGTCTTTCTTAAAAAAAATCAGAGGGTTGGTATATAATTACATATATACCATTCTGCCATTGTTCCTCCTTTAATTTCCTGATCTCACTCCCACTCCTTTCTTTCTTTGTCCCAGTCTCACTCTCCCACATTTTCAGTATCTTACCTGGTTGTTTTGTCATCTGCTTCCACTATTTCCTTACTGTTCGTGTTCTTTTTTATTATGTTCTTTTCATTATGCAGTAATAGTAAATACAAAAAGTAAAGGTTTATCCTTATTTCCAGCCTTTTCTTAGACAATCTCCTAATATTTCTCCTAATGTCTCCTTCCTAATATTTGTTCCTGAAGAAACATACAGAATCAGTTATAGCTGACAATCTGTTCTGAGAACATTAAGCTGGTGTCTGAGCCGTAATTCTCCTCCATATAGAACAGAAAGTCCCTAGTAAAGAATTCAGAACATTCAGTCTGTGTATAGCAGGGTACTGAGTTTAGTTTGTGAAAGCTGATTTGTGAGTCTTGTGCTCCCGTATTGCTGTCACTGCCATGATAAGAAGCAAAAAAACAAGTATATGGACAGATGCAGGTAAACACCAAGGGAGAGCCACTGGTTCTAAAACTATTACATTAATAAGTTAAAGGTATAATTCAAACAGACTAGTATTGCAGCCAGGAGGAAGTACTCAGTAAGGTATACATATAATATGTATTACAGAATTAGCTGAGTTGGAAGGGATACACAAGTATTTCAAAGTCCAACTCCTGGGCCTGCACAGGACATCCCAGGAGTCACACCATGCACCCAAGAGCATTGTCCAAATGCTTCTTGATCTCTGTCAGGCTTTGTGCTGTGACCACTGCCCTCGGGAGCCTGTCCCAGTGCCCAACCACCCTCTGGGTGAAGAACCCATTCCTGATATCCAACCCAAACCTCTCCTGACACAACTTCAGGCCATTCCCTTGGGTCACGTCACTGGTCACAGAGAACAGGTCAGTGCCTGCTCCTCCACTTCCCCTCACAAGAAAGTTGCAGACTGCAATGAGGTCTCCCCTCGATCTCCTCCAGGCTGAACAGAACAAGTGACCTCAGCTGTTCCTCAAAAGGCTTCCCCTGCACACCCTTCAACATTCTCATGGCCCTCCTCTGGATGTTCTCTGGTAGTTTAATGTTGTTCTTATACTGTGGCCCCCAAAGCTGACCCCAGCACTCGAGGTGAGGCCGCCCCAGTGCAGAGCAGAGGGGACAATCCCCTCCCTTGCCCGGCTGGCCATGCTGTGCCTGATGCCCCCCAGGACACGCTTGGCCCTCCTGGCTGCCAGGGCACTGCTGGCTCATGTTCAGCTTGCCGTCGATCAGGACCCCCAGGGCCCTTTCCATGGCCCTGCTCTCCAGCCTCTCATTCCCCAGTCTGTCCGTACAGCCAGGGCTGCCCCATCCCAGGTGCAGAATCTGGCACTCGCCCTTGTTGAACTTCATATGGTTGGTGATTGCCTATCTCTCTAATCTAATGTCGGGGTCTCTCTGCAGGGCCTCCCTCCCTTCGAGGGACTTAACAGCTCCTCCCAGTTTTGTATCATCTGGGAACTTGCTTAGTGTCCCTTCCAGTCCTGAGTCCAAGTCATTTATGAAGATGTTGAAGAGCACAGGCCTGAGGATGGAGTCCTGGGGAACTCCCCTAGAGGCAGGTCCCCAGTCTGATGTCACCCCAGTCACTGTAACCCTCAGTGCCTGACCCATGAGCCAGTTGCTTACCTATCACAGGATGTGTTTATCCAGCTGTGATGTGGACATTATATATGCTATCTACTTAAATATACACACACTATACATCAGGTATAAGTAATCAGTAAGGTACTTGAGTGTGCCTGTTTGATACACTTGTAAATTCCCATTCTAAGTCTGATTTCTCTCTTGAAATAGACCCTTTTTTGGAAGAAAGAAACATAGCGTGTATGAGAATAGGAAAGCTGAGTCTAACTTCCAGTTTTTAAATAGCCTAATACTGCTTTTGGATCTCTGATACAAAGATTAATGTGTAAACCTCCAAATTTCAGAAGATGGCATTTACATTTACTTAGGTTCTGTCAAGTTGCCACCATTACAATAACCCGAAAGTATCAACATTTGCCAGAACAGCTCCTATCATGAATAGCTAGTGGAAGAACTGTCAGTATTGATCACTTTTTTCTTTTCTTTCATTACAGCTCCTGTGAAGAATCTTAGAACATTACCTAAACATGACAAGTTGTGGGTAGGGTGGACTGCTCCTAACAGTTATGTTCTTAAATATGTGATCGAATGGTGTCTGGTGTCCAGCAGCTCAGACTGCATCATAGAGTGGCAGATTGCACTAGGAGATGTTCAAGGAATAGACTTAAAAGGTATTTAGCTCATAAATCTAGATATAGTTTGTAGGACACTCTAAAAACTTGCTTAGTATTCTGAAGGTGAGGAACTTCCTCATGGTGATTAGAATTTTATGGTATGTCAGGTGTTTAATGCTGAGGGTTTCAAGTTTATTGTGAGTGTATAGAAGTATTTGTATATTTTTATCAAATATACAACTATATCTGATCTTGCATTTTGAAATATATGTTATGTAACAACAAGGAGTTTATCTGCTTTTTGGTTTTAGTCTTGTTATTCTTGGAAGCCATGAAAATAGTGAAAAGGCTGAATTCTTTCAAAATCAAAATCTTTGGTCACTCAGTTCAAACTGCAACTTGATCAGCTTTACTGTTCTTTTGAGAATATGATCAGTATCTGAATTCCATAATTTTGTGAGTTCATGCTACAGACAAATAAAGGCTTTTTATTTAAAATAAGTTAGAAAAAACCACCCTGACTTCTCTGAAGTCTTTTGATTAAATTTTAGATTTCAGTGTGAACCATTTTATTGTTCCTTTAGTTAATATTTTGGAGCAGTATATCAATGAGCTCTAGAAAATACTCAGCTGCATTAGATACAAGAGCACCTAGTTTTGCCTAAACAGCCAAAACTCAGAAACCTATATCTGAAGTAAATGAGAAGGATGGTGAGCAATTTGACTGTCTGTGAAACACCACCTTTTTAATTCTTTTTATTAGGTATAAAGCCTTTCAAGTGTTACTTGATAACTGTGTACCCTCTGTATGCTGATGGTCAGGGAAGTGGAGCGTCTGTGAAGGCTTATCTTAAGCAAGATCGTAAGTACAAAATCATCACCTTGAAGCACATACTGTGCTTTTTGACAAAAAAATAAACATTTGCTTAAATGTGGACTGTGTAATGAAAAATATATTGACCTTAATACTTGAGGGTCAGGTGACATCATTAATCTTTTCCCCTCTGTTACCATCCAATCTACTTTTTTACAGTGTTTGGGAGTGAAACTGATGTCTGTGGCTGGCTCTTTGTTTTTCCAACCTTTAGCAGATAATTAGACATGAATGTGTTTTTAATGATATATTTATAGTATATATTAATATATTATATATATACTTATATATATCATATTATAATAATGATATTTGTATGTGGATTAATTTTAAATTCCAAGTGTGAAATCAAGACGTAAGTTGAAGGTTTTCCGTGACCTGCGGATTATTCTTTTCATATCTGTTTTCCTGAATGTTTCTGTTTTAAAACATCTTTGTAGTTTTTATGTTGTCTGAAAACAGTGCTTTTCAGGTGAATTAGTCAAACTATTCCATTGAAGTTTTTATGCTATAACAGTTCAATGCTTCTTAATATGCTGCTTCTGTGAATGCAAGGTTGCCAAGCAAAAACTAATCTTCATCTCCCACTACAGGTCCTTCAAAAGGACCTACTGTTCAGACAAAAAAAGTAGGAAAAGCCGAAGCTGTTTTGACATGGAACCATCTCACAGTTGAGGAACAAAATGGATTTATCCGGAATTACACCATACTTTACAAAACTATTGATGGAAATGAAACAGGTACCAGAAAACAGAGAAGTGTTTTGTAGCATTGAAGTGTTTCATCTGTCTCCTTCCTAATATTTGTTCCTGAAGAAACATACAGAATCAGTTATAGCTGACAATCTGTTCTGAGAACATTAAGCTGGTGTCTGAGCCGTAATTCTCCTCCATATAGAACAGAAAGTCCCTAGTAAAGAATTCAGAACATTCAGTCTGTGTATAGCAGGGTACTGAGTTTAGTTTGTGAAAGCTGATTTGTGAGTCTTGTGCTCCTATATTGCTGTCTAGATATAGGATGAGATGGTGGTATTCTAGATGATGACAGACCATTCAACATACAAAAGGAGTTGACTGCATTTAGCTAGGATAAAACCTTAAAAAAAGTGGGGAGGAGTTTTTTTAATGCTTCTGGAGCTGTAGGTCAGTATAGTACTGATGTAGATCATTTTGTTTGAAGTGTATCGTAGTTTTCAGTACTGTGCATGACTTGCAGGCATACTACAGGGAGCTGGCACTATCAAAACTTTAATTTTTAAATTGGCTTAAATTGGAAGGGCCAGCTGCTTATGTATACCTATGTCTTGCTATTCCTTACCTTGTTTTTTTTCTAGTCAGTACTAGCAGTTCCTTGTTAGCGCTATGTACTTGGCTTACTAGACACCTTTAAGCTTCAGTTATACTACTAGTTTAGTTTGTAGGTGCATTCTGGGGAAAAAATCTCTCAGGAAATTAAATAGAGAAAGAGACTAAATTAAACAGAAACAAATGGATCCCAGCATTTCTTGTATGAGTTTGTAGTCTTTGACTGTTATATTTTCCATGTGCTACGCATTCTGTTAGAACTACCTTGCACATCTGAAGTCTTGATGTCTTAATGTTGCTGTTTTTTGTGGAGATGTAATAAATTGTACAGAAAACTAGTGTAAATTTCATCTTCTCTTTAGTTGTGACAGTGGATCCTTCCAAGACAGAGTATACCCTTTCCTCTCTAACCAGTGACACACTGTATACTGTGCGGATGATGGCATCCACAGATAATGGAAGCAGGACTGGTCCTGATTTCACATTTACTACACAAAAATTTGGTAAGGCAGAGTGCCATAATTGGTAGAAGTAGGAATTAATGTTGCAACAATACAGCAGGGCTCTGTGCAAGATGTGTTAGGAGGGGAAGGTGATTTTATTTTAAAGTTTCAGTTACGATCCACTTGGCAATGTGCATGATACCTGGGTGGCTTGTCTAGTGCTCATTCACAAAGAGGTAGTTTAGTCAGGATTTTTCTGATTATATAGAGAACAAGATATCCTCTGCAAACCTCATTAATTGCACTTTTTATGTTATTAAGCATGCTGGTTTGGATGTGGTTTGTGTATACTTTAGGTTATAATATTGTTTTGCCCTGACTTTTCATGAGTCATTAGGATTTACTCAGTGCCCTTGTCTCTTTTGGTGCCCAGTGGCACCTACCCCTCGTCAGAGTCTTTGTTTTAATCCTGATAAGGTGTCCTAAAGAAGCTGTAGAGAAGTGTGCTTGTATCTTGATATGTTGATGTAGGTACCTGTCAGCATATGCCATTCTCGCAGCCCTTCCACATTCTTTTGTATCACTATGAAAGTTTGCTACAGTTCTTTACAGAGACTCATTTTGAATAGTTAAATTTATTCTTATGTTCAGCTTCAAGGTGCTTCTTACATGTAAGGGTAAAAACAACATTACTAACTGAATTTAATTGTGGAAGACGCGTACTTAAATTTAGCAGAGGCTTTTTTTCTGTATAGTGTTGCTCTTCCCTAACTATTCACTAAGGTTTACTTAAGAGTGTGTATAACATTGGAAGGAATACATAACAATAATGCAAACTTTGATGTTTGCAGGCAGAGGAGATCTTCATGTACAGAATAAACTGGTGGATGAGTAGTGACTTTGTTTACTTATTTGACCATGACCATGTTATGACAGCTACCAGGGCACTGAAATACCTGGGCAGCAGATGAATTGACAAAGATGTTACTGTCATTCCTGCCCAAGCTACAAAGTTATTTGCTCTGTCAGTATTACAGCTTCTAGATCAACCCTTGTTTTTGTTGATGCGAGACACTAGATAGTCAGGACAGAGCTTTTCATGTTTTCACCAGGAGGTTTTCATATGGTGAAAAGGTTCTTCCAAATGTGAAGCTTTGAGACTGAGCATTGAGGTATTTCAGTTTCAGGTTCTCCTTGACCCTTTGGAAATATGTACTGCTGCTGAGTTCTTTAAATGCCAGAGTGGGCTATAACTGCTTCTTTTCACCTCCTTCAGGAAAAGGAGAAATTGAAGCCATAGTTGTACCTGTGTGTCTAGCATTCCTGTTGATTGTGCTCCTTGGAGTTCTGTTTTGCTTCAACAAACGTGACTTGTAAGTACAAATGAACTCTTCGTCTTCTATTTCTCAGCATAAAAGAAATGTCAGTAATTTATAACAAATCAGTTAAGTATTCTGCAGTTAGATCAGAAAAGAAGTTAAAACATGCATATAGGGATTGGTTTTAAAAACTTCTGTGTTTTCCTTGAGAAATCAGGGCCTCTTCTGATACTAATTTCTTACTGTTAATTACACACACACTAAATGTTCCATGATTCAATCCTGCAAGAAAATTTGTGCTTTTCTTGCTGGACATAGTTAGGATTAGCTTTGTTAGCTTTTGATCAGGATATATTGTCTGTGTTTCTTAGTCATCCCATGAGTGGAATGATGGTCTCTAGTTTGTGTAGTACAGGAAATCTCTTCGCTGCATTTGGGCTGTTTAATTACAACTTTAACAAACGTTAAGCTTTATGGCCAAAAAAATTAGGCAGACATCTTTGATCTCCAGTAGCTCTGTGCCTCTTCCTGGTCCCTCATCCCAAAGCTCTTGTCTGTGGCTTTAACCAAGATGTCATTGCTGCAGTGTTTCCTCTGGCAAGGCATAGCACCTCTCCTATGTCCTGTGTCAACTATCCTTTCTTTCTAATTAAAGACAGCATTTTATGCCCTTTTCCTTCTGACCTCCCTGCTGCTCCTAAAATTAGTTCTTAATGGACATCAGTTGGAAAGCCCATCTTGCATTGTTCTTCAGAGTTGTCCTACAGAGGAACTGTTGTTGGAGTCTGTTTATGAAGAGCAGTATAAGTGCATCACTCATCACTTTCAAAGCTGGTTTGGTTGGAGGTGATGTATCAACAGAAGTTTCTGTTTTTAAGTAACAGTATGTTCTTAAGAGTTCCAAAGCGAGTTTTTCTTCCAAATATTTTCACTTTATTTTGAATTGTGAAGTTAGCTTAGATTTTGACCTTTGGTATTCATAGTTATCTTAAAAAGAAGCAGGACTGTATTTTCATACTGGCATGCATCATAAACTCTACCTAAGTAATAGCTCTGTAGATTCGAAAGTGCTGTAAATTTGAAAATCTCTCACTAACTGTTACCATTTGTTGTTTTGCGTTACATTGATAGCTACATCTAATGTGTGGAGGAGTTAAGTGCAGTGCTGTGTTTTGCTAAGTAGTACAGCCTCATACAAAGATGAAAAGTAGCCCAGGAAGCATTCTTATTTGGAATGCAAAATTGCTATGTAAGGGAGTGGTGTCCTGGATTCTGCTGTAGTTGCTATGAACAGGGAATTTGGGGAGTGCATCTTGTGACTTTATTCTGTTTTTAATCCTTTACAGAATTAAAAAGCATATCTGGCCTATTGTACCTGATCCATCCAAGAGTAACATTGCTCAGTGGTCTCCTCAAGTTCCAGCTAAGGTAATACTCACCTTTCTGCATCCTGTGTCTTTCTAGTTTGCAAGGTTTCAGTTAAACTAACAGGTGGGAGTCTTCTGTCTTCTAGCACACATGGATTTCAAGGAAAAACCTGAATATTAAGTTTCATTGACATTGTGATAGAATATGGTTAGAACACTTTATTGCATCTGTAGCTTCAGTATTAGAAATACATGGCTCTTACCACAAATTGACAGTCTAGCATGGGCTTTACAGTTGTGAGTTAGATTCAGTTTACTAGTTGGAAGGGTCAAGTACTAGTTTCTTTGCTCACTCATGGGAAATCTGGATTAAGTAAACAAGTCTTGATTCCCATTCTTAAAACCCTGAAGTGACTTGTTTGCACAGTTCAGGCATGAATGAGAGAGGAGACTATAAACAGTTCCTCATGAATGAGAAGATGGCAGCAAAGTTTGTGCTGCATGTGGGGTGAATGACCAGGCAAATTCTGTTCAACAAATTGTGGCTAATTTCTGTGAAGAAGTATTCTGATGTTGAATACATTATTTGAAGTAATGTATGGTTCTCAGTATAGAATGTTCCTGTGCTGCACAGCAAATGCTTCTGTGTTTACAGCTTGTTAGAATAATTAAAACGAGAGCAAAGACTTGCTCACACATCCACTATGATTTTAGAATAGTTGTATAATTAAGACTCTGTATTGGAAACAAAGCTGTATCCTTCATTTTTTAACACACGCTTTGGAGATACTGCCAAACTTAGTAAAAAGAAAACTAATGTGAAGAAACTGAAAGGTATTACAGAATAAAAATTCATATATTTAATGAGGCTTTTGATTTTTAATATAACCTTCCTCTTAGGTGACATACATCTCTTTCTTTCAGCATAACTTTAACTCCAAAAATCAGATGTACCCAGAAGGCAGCTTTACAGATGTAAGCGTCGTAGAAATAGAAGCTGACGACAAGAAGTCTTTTTCAGAACAAGATCTAAAACCCTTTGACTTGCTTAAAAAAGAAAAAAGTACTTCAGAAGGGCACAGCAGTGGTATTGGAGGATCCTCGTGCATGTCTTCTCCTAGGCAAAGCGTCTCTGACAGCGATGAAGGTGAAACAACACAAAACACTTCAAGCACTGTGCAGTATTCAACCGTAGTACTTAATGGCTACAGAGACCAGACACCTGTACAAGTCTTTTCAAGGTCTGAGTCAACTCAGCCACTGCTAGATTCAGAAGAGAGATCAGAGGATCACGCTGGAGGAGCTGACAGTGCAGCTCAGAGGCAGCAGTATTTCAGACAAAATGGTGGTCAGGATGAAAACAACATAGACAGGTCATGCTTTGAAAGAGCAAAGCAAATTACTCATGCTGATGAGGGAGATCTTGTTGGATTTGTTCAGCTGCAGATTTCAGGTCAGAGTTCACAGCCATTGGGCCTTGGGATGGCAAAAAATACCCAGGAAGCTGCTCTATCAAATATTTTACAGGCATGTACTGAAGGACAAGCTGTGAGACCTGAAACAGTGGAAGAAAATCCACTGCCAGTTGATGACATGCCAAAAAGTTACCTCCCACAGACTGTGAGACAAGGGGGCTATATGCCCCAGTGAGAGAAAAGACTGGCTCTGTTTAGGTCTTCATTAGTGCCTGTTCACATCTTCCCCTGTGTTTCTGATAAAGTAAGCTAGGTATTTTTATCTGACTGCAGATAGAAATACTGAAAATAAGTGAAGAGTAATTTGACAAAATACAATAAGGACTGTTTTTGTGGAAAATTTCCAGTCCAGACCTACTGGAGATTTACTTTTATGCACTACATAAAATCTTACATCTGGATAGCTGAACGAGCCTTTTTGCTATGTTGGGGGTTTTGTGTCTTTTCATAACAGAATTTCACTGATTGAAAAGGGCAAGTTTTAAATATCCACATCAGCCAGTAGACCTCCTAGAAGAAATACTTCAATAGGTGACAGTGTACAAGCCTAAAAAGCCAGCTCTAGTTGCACAATGTAGCTTTGTGCAAAAGTAAGACTGAAGCTCAGTATTCTGACATGGAAGAATACTTGTCTGATACACTTTTCAATAACTTGATTGACTTACTGAATTTTGACTTGGCCCTCTGCCTCAGTTTTCAGCTTACCAGACCTGCAAATCATATTCATCCCTGTTTAAAAAACATAAAAATTAAATAGAACTTGCTATGGTGTACAAATAGGAAAGCACGGAGATTGCTTGAATCTGAATGCAACTATAGTAATTGATACTTAACCTACATTTAGATATGTATACACATGAACTATGGAGCAATTTGGCCTAAAAAATGTGCCTTGCCACTTGACGCACAGAAATTCAGTCTCATATTCAAAAGTTTGGAGATCAGATGACAGCACAGGTCAGCAGTTATTTAAAGGCTTTGTGCCCCAATCACTGTTTGATTATATATGAAACTTCTTCAGCTATGAAACTATGCCTTTGTTTAATAAGTGCACCTTTGCTGTGTGCAGAGTAACAAGCTGCAAGCTTTTACCATTTTTTAAGTGCTCAGGAGAAAGGGAATACGACCTTCCTCCTGACAGACTGCAGCTATTAGTGTGCTCTAACCTCACTGCTAATACTGCAGGACATCCTTGAACATGAAAGCAGCCAAAGCATCAGTCATTGACGCTCTTGGAACTAAAGCCAAAACCTGTACTCTAAATTTGAACTTTGCTGGTAGTATGTATCTATTAGCAATCAAAAAACCACTTACGTGGTTGTTAAAATTCCTTTTTTTCTTAATGCCTCACTTTTTCCTGGTCATACAGTTCACATTTTTTTGAAGAAGCTACATTTCTTGGAAACTTCCTCTAGCAGTGTTTAAACAAAAATTAAATTACATTACAATAACCCCTTCTCCAATGATAACCAGAAATTTTATGGCACTCTTAAAGATTTTTTTTTTTTATTAATTTTAAATCTAATACAGGCTAGTCAGCTTTCTAATCTGACACTACTAAAACTTTATTTCAAAACACTAAATGCTGTTTTGTGAGACTAAAACAAGTGTTTTATTTCTCCTTCAGCAAAATAGCTATGTATTTAAGACCACCTGAAACCTTTTGTGCTGTGACCTCTGGTACTGCTGTTCTGCAGAGCACTTGCTAAAAGTCCTTGAAAGGCAGGTGTCAGTATCATTTCATCTTCCCTTGTCCTTGTCTGCCAGCTTGCATGGAAGGATGGGTATACATGTAAATGTCCACATGTGTCTTCTGCTTTTGTTACAAAGAAATTAAGTGCAAGAGTAACTTCGTAAGATTACCTCTTGAAGTCTGGAATATTTAAAACAGATAAAGAATGCAGAATCTTTAATAACATTTCAGTATTCCACAGTTCCTTTCTCCTGACAGTATTTTTCTGTATCTGAGCACTTTTTTTTTAAAACTAAAAGGCTGTGTTGCCGCTTACTATAATTACATCTGTCTTCAGGTCAGTCCTCTTCCTTTTCACCCCACTGCACCTCAGCACCTTCAAACTCCCTCCCAGAGGGCAAAGGCATAATGAAAACTATGCTGTCATGAGACAGCAGAGACCATCTTTCATTTTTCAGAGGCTGAGGGAGCATTCCTATTTCAGAACACATTCCTCTTGGAAAAATAGCAGTTACTTTAGTGGGGGATGGGTTATCTTCTCTATGCAAACTTCACAGTGACTGTAGAAGCCACAAGTAGAAGGGAAAGTCTCCGTTGAGCAGTGTGCATGCTTGTTAGAACTGCCCAGCAGCCAGATGCATTTAATCCATCTTCTCATCTCTGAAATATTGTAGGCCACAACCTGGCTACGTAGTGTAACCATTGCTGCAAAGGTCTGGATGTTTTCAAAAACATGCCGATGATTTTTTTAATTATGTTTTTGTGATTCAGTAATAATAACTTTTGATAGCATATGTTACTTGAGGGAGAATGTCAGGGTATTCCTTAAGTTCCTACTTGCTTTTCTGTAAAGGGAAGGCATTTTCTTCTCAGTTGCTGTTAATCATGGACCATTCAAGACTTAACTAATGTTAAACAGCATCAAGAGATTCTGATTTTTAAAGTGTGTGCTAACAAGAGTTCTGGCCTGTCACTTCTGGCATCTTTCATTGTTGTTTATGGGCCAGTGGTAATAAACTCACAGAATTGTGCAGGAGTGGAGCCTAGAGAGAATTCTGGCTGGCTGGCAGTGACATGCTCTCTTTTGAGATAATGCGTTTATCTAGGGCTGAAATACTAAAGACTAAGCAGGAGCTCCTTGTGGGTGAATAGCTTGTAGAAGCCACAATACATACAAATAACAGGTTTACAGCTAGTTCATAAACCTATGTGCCAAATATATCACGCAGTGTTCAGGGTTTAACAAGATTTTGTACTTCAGACTGTAAAAATGTAATTGTATCAAACAGTTGCGTACAGGTTTTTAAGAGTATCTGCAGTGTAATTACAGCAATCCACTGAAATAGAATCTGAGTTGGCCCTAACACAGTAACTAAAGGAAGAGTCTTCTCCCTCCCCTGCACCCCCCTTCACCAATGACTATTGGTGCATGTAACAAAATAAAGGCATTATTGAAGTCACATTTCAGTGTAGACACTTTCATGTCCATCTTGATGTCCTGGATTGGAATTTTTCGGGTACAGGTGGAAGAATAGTTGTAAGGACTGTTAATTTGGTGGTAGGGAAGAGAGGCTAGTAGAAATATATTAGCATATTTGAAAAACTCTTAAATGCAAGCTGGCTAATGCTCCTTTGTTTACAAGAGAAGTGAATATATTACCTTTGTAGTTCTATTGTGGTGGTTCTGTTTGACCAGGAGATGATTGGTATTGTTTTCTGGAGTATATTGACTCACTTCAAGGGCAGATAGTCTAGGAATATCCTCTCCCACTGTAGTAGAAGTCTTAAGATTTGTTTCATATATGCTACTGTAGAAAACTAAGCTTCCTGTTAAGCCTTAATGTGGCAGCACAAGCACAGCAGAGCAAACATTTTTTAAAATTTTGTTCTGGAGAGTTTATGACAAGTTCGTGCTTGTCTGTGGTACAGGAGCCTAGCAAAAACTGGAAAAAACCTTGGCCCTGGGGGGATGAGGGAGTTTGCATGCAAGGGCTAAATCCCATTCTTGGGTTCTGGAGAAGCCCTGTCACCTGGGTGGGGCTTGGAGCTTCAGCTTTGTAAATAATGAGCTTTGTCAGATGGTTAAAACTTGTATCAGTATGCCCAGTATGTGGGGATCACCGTGCTGATTTAAATTCAGTAATTGAGCTTGTTTGATTAGAGCCAGGTCTCAAGTACCCAAGATCCACATCAGTATATGGTGTTACGGAATTGACTTCTCAGTGGGATCTGAAACTCCAAAGACTGTCAGATTGTTAATAGTCTGCCCCACTCCAAGACATACACATTTTACATTGTAATTTATGTGCATTAAATGGGACTAAGTACACTAGTTTATTTTCCCCATTAGACAGTGATTGTAGTTGAGATTAACTATTATTTGAATGCATTCTTTTAACTGTGTTAAAAGGTTCTCTTGACTGATCAACTGTAAGAGTTCATTAATCCCTGTAGCCTCTTGTCTGTCTGCAAGGATGGATTCACACAGCCATTTTAAGTTCCAGGAGTCACTTGTAATGTTATGCAGGAGAAGTTCATATAAAAATGTTGAGTATTTTCTCATGAAACGCCTGTTAGGGAATTGCAGCCAACCCGAGTCTTCAGCTTTGCTTTTGATCCAGAACACTGCAGTGAAGTGGAGGTATAAATACAAAAGTCTGGAGGAGGTTGAAATTAAGTATTTTGCATCGGACTCATGAATTTCCATTTCTCTTCCTTTAAAGTGAAAGCATCAGTAAAACAAACAAACAAACAAAGCTAAAATTCGTGTGTATTTGATTTGCTTTCGCTGTTGCTTCCTTTGTAGGACTTGTGCAATCTGAGCCATTCTTGAAAATAAAAGCAGTGCTGACTTAATGCACAAGGGTGCATTTCTAAGGCCACTAGATTTGATAAAACAAACCTAAAAATAATAATGAAGGGCCAGATTTCAACAATTGTCTGCTTCCCTCCCTCTTAACTGTAGTGCAGAGAGAGGGGGGGCAGCAAGCACCTCCCAGAATGCAGCCTTAGCCAGTACTTGTATTTATTTGCGAAGACGACCTGAAGGGGATATATGCAATAATGTCATTGCTACTCTGCAGAAGCACACTTCTGTAACAATAGATGAAAAACACTTATGGCACAACCGTTGACTGATGGCTGGAAAGCTCCACATCCTCCTGCTCAGACTAAAGTGTCAGCTGTTCTTCTCCAGGCATCACGGGCGTGGCAGATGTGCGTTCTCTGCAGTGTGGAAACTGATACCACCTATCATTTTTCATCATCAAAGCACATTTGGTAATGGATCTAGTTGTTGTGTTTTTTTTAACACACCAGTTTTGTTTACAGTGTCACATATAGCCTGACACTTTGATACAGCCAGGGATTGTCTAGTAACCAACTGCTTTTATTTGGGGATAAGAAGTTACTGGTCACCCAGTTTGCTGTGCCAATATATGCATCCAGGTAAGCGGAGGTGTGCGACACAGGAACAGATGTACCAACAAGGAAAGTGCCTTGATGCTGGATTGGATGGCTAGTGAATGTAAACATTAAGTTAAATTTTGCTATATACTTAAGTAAATATGGCTAATTAAGCTAGTGGTAATTTGAATGCCAGCTTTAAAGGGCTTGCATACTCCGGCCAGAGGTTAAACTTGTAAATTGCTGCATAAGCTCTCTCTGTATGGAAATGTGTTTTAATATCTGTCACTGTCTATTCTTTTGCAAGCTGCTTGTGTATTGTCATATAAAATCTGCTTTCTACAATTGATTTTATGGTCAGTTTTGAATGTCTTCTTCTTTGTTACCTGACTGAGCCTGAATGTTGCATTTCTGTAGTACATAATATGCAGAAAGAAAACAAAACAAAGTCCATACTTACCGTGTGTGCCAGAGTTGGTGTTTTGTAAGGCTGACCAAGTAGTAACCACAGAAGAGTCTGGGCCACTGCCTCACGTGCAAGAAACAGAGACCTAGCCATGACACCTGGATAAAAGGCTACCTCACCTAGCACATGTGGCCACGTTCAGCAGCAGGTGCATGGTCTTTAGTCCTGCCATTGTAATTGCTCTGGAAACAGAAACCATGTTTCTGTTCCCACATGTTTCCCACACCGTCTCTTTTCCAAGAAAGGTATCACCCACCTGGCTGTGTCTGGTACTGCTCTCAGTCCCACCTGGGTTTAGTTCTTTTGTTTTTCATGGGTGGAGGACCTTCACAGGCTTTCATCTCAGTACTAGAAAGTACTAATTTCTATCACAGTACTAAAAAAGCAGAGTTGGGTCACCTTCACAAAAGGCTTTAAGGTGGGCAGCTGGGGAAAGACTGCTTCCCCTTCCTGGCTGAAGTCCTCATTTGAATAAACAGACTCAGACTCCTGTAAAACTGAGGGGGCAGTGGGGTGGGGAAGGGGGTGTTCCATTATACATCACCAGAGATGATTACTGCCACAAAAGAGCCATCCCAGGCATGTCATGCATGAGTTAATGCGTGGCGGTGTTAGATGGAAAAGACTCCTTTTCCAAAATGTTTTACTGCACAGTAGTTCACTAACCCCTATTTCACATAAGGCCCTTCACCTTTCTACAGAGGCTTAGCATTTCCGTGTGTCCTGCTCCCCTGTGCTCACAGCTGATGAGCATTAGTGCAGTGGAGCTCCACCAGTGCAGGACAAAGCGTGTGCAGAAGAGGGGGCAGCAGTTTGTCTTTTACAGGCTGCTCCCCACTGCCAGGGCAGCCAGGAAACACGTACTTGTGCAGCCAGTGCACACTCAGAACACCAGCAGCAGCGAGGTTCCTGGACGCAGTTCCCCATCCCCGTGGCAGAGTGCTGCAGAGGAGCAGGGGGTGTGCCTAGCCACGTTCTACCTTTGGAGTGGCCTAGGTCTGTCCAGCCAGGATTGGCACTGGGCAGCAATACAGCGCAACAGCCTCGGAGAGATGCACGGGAGCCCTGCCAGCCCTGCCCCGCTCCGAGCAACGTGGTTGCAGTGCGGCTGGGGGATCTCTGCTTCCTTCTGGCCACTGATAATCACACTAACATTGAACCTCTCTGCAAAACCATCTTACGTGTATTTTCCAGTCATTTGTGCTATTCATGGCAGAGTAATACAGTGCCTTTCTGATTTCCCAGCAGACTCCATCCATACGAAATAACTAGCAGAGCCAAAATACTCCTCCCACTCCCTACAAAATAGCTAGGAAATTCCTGCATCAGCCAAGGAGGCTGAATGCTAGTGACCCAACCGGGAGATGCAAGATGACTTTCCCAGTGAGTAATCTGACTCCAGGCTCGCCTGGAAATGGAAATGTACTGTGGACTGGTGTACTAGGCATCACCCTGCCTTTTCTTTTGTGATAGCTGCTGAGTCACACAGCCAGCCTGGACACTGAGCTGGGTCAGGGTGAATGATGCCTTAGGTTTTAACTTCTATTTTTCAAATCCTGTACTGCCTAGTGTATAACTCTAAAGTTTCTTGAGGCCTGTCAAGGCTGCTGGTCTCTCGTGCTGGTTAGACATAACAAAAGCCTCTCTTAAGTTTGCTCTCCAAGGACACCTAGATTGTCCTAGGCCCAAAGTGTGTAAAGTAAAATCTTAAGAAGGGGGGGTAAACTTGGAGAAATTACATCATTAACTAAAGTTAATAATTGGAGAATTAACCTTGATATGCAAATGGACCAAACTTACAGAAGTGTGAAGAACTCGTGACCTGGGGTCCATCTTGGGTGTAGCCTTTTGACTGCCCAGGGTGCACCTTTGAAAGCCCTTCAAATAAATACCTACTATTATTCTCTCAGTCTTGTCTAGTCTCTGTTTTTAGGTGGCCACCTCAGGCATCACCAGCAACAGGTTTCAGTGAGAGTTCTGCAGGAACCACCTACCCAGCTCCAGCAGCTCTCAGCTGGTCCTCTGCTGCTGCTGGCACAGCCTGTTACCTGAGTGCACCATGTCACACCGCAGGTTCTGGGCACCAGAATCCCAAGTAAAGCTCCTCAGAGAATGCCATGTAGGGCTGCAACTGCCTGGGGCATTCATTATCTCTAGGATACAGCCGAGCAGCAGACACAAGCTGGCAGCGTTGACTGGGACCAGCAAGGGAGCACCGTGGTTTTGGGGCAGGGGGGCAGCCTGGGCATCACCTGGGGACCCAGCGCGCTGCAGATCCGCTGCTTTCAGCAGCACAGCCCCACTCCTGGCCTCTCACGGCGCTTCTGGCGAGCAGAGCAGCTGGGTCCCAGCACCCCACGGCCCCCCCGTTCAGCCCACCAGGACCGTGCCAGGAGATGGCAGCACACGTTGCTTGTAATAGCCGGCAGGCCGACTGCTCCAGCCTGGCAGGCTGACTTCTCCAGCACTAGCTCCTGAATGGTTTTAATATTTATTTTCTGGTAATTTAGCAAGTCCCCTTGGTTTGTCTTCTTCCTCTCCCTTTGTGAGCAAAAGCCCTGACCCTTGTTAAGTTTTTCCATCACCCGCAATCCTGAGTGCGTTAATAAATGCAGGTCATGGGCAGGCTGATTGCCTACCTGTTGCCAAGCAGGTCAGCATCCCAGAGCCCACTTGGCACACTGTCCCCCCGGATGGGGCCGCACAATAGCCGGTCCACATTAAACAGGCCCCGATTACCGGTTGCTTGTCCCCGTGGGCTGAAGGACGTGCTGGGGTTTGCTGACAGGAAGCCTGTTCTCATGCACTGCTGCAGCCTGAATCACTGCCCTGCTCTGCCCTGATAAGTAATCACCACTGACCCACGTGCTTTGGGAAAAAACACAAGGCTACTGAAGACCATTTCTGGACTAAACCTGTGGCAGCACAACTCTTCCTGCTTGAACAGATGTAGCATTTCCCCGTTTTGAGGCAATGCGTCATTGGCAAAAGAACGTGCGTGGCTGCACGTGCACCAAAGACCCAGGGGGACCACCCCACCATGCACACTGCCTCTCCCCACCACCACTCAGGACTTGGTTGTGGACGAGGCAAGGGTGCTATTTTGGTACTAAGACAACTTTCGTAAATGGAGTCACTGTAATAAACTTTAAAACATATTCTGATTGTCCTTTGTCATGTATCACATGAAACTTGCCGTGTTCAGCCAGACACCTGAAGAGCATCCCTCCTTCCCTCCCCACCTTCTTCTCTCAGACACAGGAGCTTGCCAATAGCCCCAGGGCAATAGCAGATGTCTCCAGAGCCTGCTCAGGGCACAGCTCTTCTAGCACGTGATGCTCCCTTTGCTGCATGTGTTTTCACTCCTCTGCTGGATATCTTCCTTAAGTGAAACTATTAACATATTTGCATGTGTCAGAAAGTCTCTCCATTTTACTAATTTATATTAATTAATTCCATTTAGATAGATAATGCATAGATACACATCTGTAAATGGAAGCAAATTGAATTATTTTGTGAACTTGAAGAATAAGGGATCTTGGATCAGCCTTTAAAATTAGCTTGAATGTAATGCAGGAAAAAAGTCAGACTCTGTGAGAGTGCAGCATGTGGAGTAACTTAAATAAAAATGTCAGCACAGAAACACCAAAAATAAACACTGACAGAGTACAAATTCCTTTAAAGGCAGTGAAACTCAGGCTCAGCCACAAAAACTGGAGTAAACAAAGATACCTTGCACAACATGGGGCTCTAGAGAGAAACTCTAGTTAGCCCTATCATTAAAGAAAAAATTAGTCCTTACAAAATTAAACTTCAGTCATGGGAGCAGAACAACCAGCAGCTGGAGACAATACATCCAAGAATTTATCTGAGGACATGGCAACAAAAAAACCCAGTCACCACAAAGCAAGCAGGGGCACATGAGGGATTTACCCCACATGTGTGTGCTCCTCTCCATATCAGACACAGCACCGCCAGTTCACTCCCTGAGAAATGAGCTACCTTGCTCCTAGCTTAGATCAGGAACCTGGTCCATATCTACAGACTAGCAGACCTGCTAATGAACCCAAGGCTTAAGTAATTTCACAGCAATCTGTTTGGTAGTTTTGCATTGAGACAGTGGGGCTGGGGAAATGGGAATGTGCACAGGAATGGTAAAAAGGGATGGGAGCAAAGGATGGGGTCACCCCTATTTGAGATCAAGCATCTCCTCCCTCTCACCACAGTGTATCAGGAGATGTAATGCACAGCTTATTTCCAGGATTGTCCTTTACTTTATAAAGACAGTACTTACAAACAGAGAACCAGCCGTGTGTGCTGGAAGAAAGGTGAAAAATAGCAAAATCTAAACTCCTGTGCTTTCCTTTTCACCCAAAATGATTCAACACTCCCCTGCTTCTTTCCTTGCAGATCAGATGTTGGGAAACCTTATCTGGCCCAAAAACTGTAGAAAACTTCCATCAGAAGTGTAAAAGCAATTAAGCTCTCCAGAAAATAAAAGCAAAAGCGGAAGAGAGATGCAGTCCCTAAAGACAAGCAACAGACATTCTTTGTGAGCCAAGCTATAACACAAAACACGAAAATCACTGGAGATGAAAGCAAATGCATGGAGCATGTTTGAAGGAGGTGTAAGGTCATGGGAGAGAGAAGCAGGCAGCAAAGGCAGCAAGCCATGAACACAGCTGGGTATGAGTATTTCTGGGCAATATGTTAGGGACAAAAAAGCTTTACATTCGAAGCAAAGACACCATCCCCCACTGTTCAAATAGTCTTGTGTTCAGAGGATTTAGAAACACATTTTGTAAATAAAAATATCTGTAGCTCATAAACTATTGATGCTGGCATAAATTCCTACCACTAAAAGGGAACAAAATATAACCAAAAAGGAAAAAGAAACAAAAACTAAAACCCTTCCCAGCTCAAACCGCCTCAGCTAACTGTTTAAAACAGTAACAGAAATACAACATAGAGTCCATGCCCAGACTTAGCAGACACTAGCTATGAGAAGATTCACTGCAGAATTGTGCTGGGCTCATTCAGTATAATTAAAGAAATTTCTTACATTAGGACATAATTTGCCATAGTAATGTTTTAGAAAGTCTTTTATGCTCTTTTGCTTCAGAATAAAGTGTTCGGTTTAGATCAGTGATGTTCTAAGTGGACATCCCAGAGCATTAACTGTGATTATAATCTTATGCTCATTGTCTCTGACATCCCTAGATACTATTGAATAATCTTTCTGTGATTATGGAAAGTGTTACTTCTTTGTTAAACTCCATTAGACATACAGTTATTCATGTAGTGGTGAAAATTCTGCAGAAGTTAGCCGTGGCTAGGGTACTACTGCACTCTGTGCATAGCAATGACAAATGCAGGAAATATAAATAAGGCTGCTTTTCCAAGAAACAAGTACTCAGAAAATTCAGTTCTGGCAGGTCATACATAAACAATATACTAGTTGGCTCAGCAGGCTTGCTGCTCATCAGTGTGGGGCAGAGCAGTGCCTGGAAATCAAGGCAACCTAAGAGGCTGAGAAATATACTGGTAGCAGACGTTCAAACTCAAGAGTCTTGACCTACTCCATAGGACCATCTTACTGTTGATCTTAACAATTGCCTGTATCATGGGAGCAATGGGCAATACTCCCACGCTGTAGTTCTGGACTTGAGCCTCCATGTGTCTAAAGCTTCCTGAGTGTCCAGACTGTCCGAGTGCTGGTTTGCACTGCCTGAACTGTGGGTGGAGGGAGTCAGTCACCTCCTCATGCAGGAAACACAGAAACAAGGAGCATCAAACTAAAAGCACAGCAACAGATACAGCACAAACATGGGCTAGGGTTTCTGCTCAAGGGCCAGGCCCTTGTGGGCTCTTACACTAGACTCCATGCACAAGGCAAAACAGAGGACCCCAGCAGTGAAGCAGCCTGTAATGCCATCTGTGCTGGTGAATGACACTATCCAGCAATATAAATCACATAAACAACTTCCTTCTCTGCAGAAGGGCACATTCAAAACAAACTAGATTAATTATGATACGAGGTAGAACTTCATAGATTCCAACTGAACCCAGCACTGCCAGGTTCACCATTTACCTATGTCTCCAAGAGCCACATCCACACATCTTTTAAATAGCCCCAGGTGGGTGACTTTAACACTTCACTGGGCAGCCTGGTCCAGTGCTTGACGAGCCTTTTGGTGGAGAAATTTTTCTTAATATCCAATCTAAACCCTCCCCATCACAACTTGAGGCCATTTCCTCTTGTCCTACCGCTTGTTACTTGGGAGAAGAGGCCAACCCCCACCTGGCCACAAACTCCTTTCATGCAGTTGTAGGGAGTGATAAGGTCACTCCTGAGCCTCCTTTTCTCCAGGCTGAACACCCTCAGCTCCCTCAGCTGCTCCTCACAGGACTTGTGCTCCAGACCCTTCCCCAGCTCCCTTCTCTGGACTCACTCCAGCCTCTCAATGTCTTTCTTGCAGTGAGGGGCCCAGAACTGGACACAGCACTCGAGCTGTGGCCTCACCAGTGCCCAGTACAGGGAACAATCCCTGCCCTGGTCCTGCTGGCCACACTATTGCTGATCCAGGCCAGGATGCCATTGGCTGTTGTATTGCCCTGGCTGGGCAGGCTCCACCCAGCCCCAGCCAGGTCCCAGCCAGGGGTGCAGACCCCCCGCGGGCCCCCCCGTGGCCCGGCATTGTTCCCGGATGGAGGCAGACAGAGGCGGCACCACCGACACAGCCTGGCAGAGGGTCCAAGGGCAGCCCCAGAGCGGGGCGGTCCCGGGCTGGGAACTCCCTTTCCGATTGGTTGTCGGCTGCCGTGGCTCCGCCCCACCCCTGACCGGGGAAAAACCACACAGCAGAGCCCGAGAGAGAGAGAGAGAGAGAACATGGGACAGAGACAATAAACAACCACCAGACCCCACGTGCGTGGCTCTCCCTTCTCGCCTTTTTTCTCCGCTCCGGGAGCTTAAGGGGTGCCCCGAGGGACCCCCTGGGACTGTGGCTGCATTCACCAAAGAGCTGCTGGCAAGGGCAGCGCAGGAACAGGCACAGCAGGCTAAAAAAGGTACTCACAAGCTGCAGCAGCTGAGCAGGTTTTGGAGGAAGCTCTGAACCGGCCAGCTGCACCACGCAAAAATATAGAAAACAATAATTGGCCTTCTTGGCTACCTGGGCACACCCTGGCTCGTGGTCAGCTGCTGTCACTGGCACCCCCAGGTCCTTTTCCACTGGGCAGCTTTCCAGTTACTCTGTCCCTGTAGTGCTGTAGTGCTGCCTGGGGTAGCATGCCCAGAGAAGCTGACTTTAGTCACAGGGTGGATTGTGGTGGTGCATCCCCCGCTCCCCTACCAGCCACACTGTTAACTGGGAAATGCTCATTAGGCCTCAGCCTTGACAAACAGCACCTGGGCCGAGCTTCTCTTGATGTTCTCAGAAGCACTGTCTGCTCCCAGGAATTAGTGCTGTCCAGTAAGTACCTGTTTTTTAACAAACTGACTTGAAAACATACTTTTCTTGCCTGCATAACAACCCAAGTGGAATAATATTTTTGTTGTTGACATTCAAGGAAAGTTACCGGCTCAAACTGCGGCCGTGGAAAATTATTATGACTACAGCCCACTCTCTTGTGACCCTCTAAACAGCAGTCCAAAATGAGACCTATTCTATGTGAATACGAAAAGCTAAAATGTCTAAATGGTGTATTCAGTATAAATAAATAAAAAAAATTTTTACACGTTTTCTCAGTTTTAACTTTTTAATGGTTCACAGCGTTAGTTTGAAAGACAAATTGTAAAAGGTAAGGAAGACTACAACTTCCACTGCAAAACAAACCCAGTGCAAGAAGCTTCCATTCCAAAGCATGTGCAAGAAGCAGCCTTACTCTCTGGAATGTATTGAGCCCACTTCTTGCATTTCGCTTTTTCAGAGAAAAAAATGAGCAAGGGAAACCGAAAAATGAGGAGAGAAAAACAGAATATCAATAGGGAAGGAAATAAAATGGACAAAAAAGAAGGATACACTTACCCTCCAGAACCTAAGAGTTGTTACAAAGATAACCTACCCAAGCCACCCAGCAAGAACCTCCCCTTTCTACTGATCTGGTTACATTATTTTCACTTTTTCCCTGTCTCAAACATGCAGCTCAGAACATGCAGTTTTCATATGGCTGCTAAACAATTCCTAGAAAGGCCCAAAATATCTCTACATCTGTTTATTTTTACATATTGTGATATTAAAACAAATACTGAGATATAAGGGGAAAAAATGCTGTGATGGAATAAGTGAGTTCTGAGCCTAGGGAAAAAACAACGTAGCTGTGAGTGAGAAGTCTAGAACCAACCAAAGCAGCAGAAAAAAGCAGTGACCTAACCAGAGCTTTGTCCTAATTTCACCTACCAAAGTGAGCAAGGGCTTATAAGAGCAAATATACATGCATTTTGGCTTAGAGCACTGAGGTTGACAAAGTGATCTGACTAACATGAGAGGTGGAAATCAGTGTTGCTGGATAAGGAACATTTGCAGAAATTGTTTTGCCATCCTTTCTCGGCAACTAGAGGAATATTGCTCTAAGTTAAAGCAGCTTCCAAACTACAGAAGAAGATCCTAAACACAAAACTTTACACTGTTTTTCCCAACACAATGCAAGTAATAGCCAGTGCATGCAAGGAAAGGCTCAGCCTCCTCATTCATGCTGGATAATATATTTTCCATTCTTCCACTCCTCTTCCTGAACAGAAAAGAAAGGTTTTCTATTCCTATTCACATTTGTCTCCCATTTTTCTATCCCCATAACTCCTGTATCTTTTTTTACCCTTGAAGAACTCTGTAGTTGTGCAAACTACAGTCTTGTACAAACGAGACTGATGTCATCAAGCCTCTAAATACTGTAAAAATAGTTCAATGTCTTAAAATGACCATATCCCCAATATGTGTCATACTGAACACCCCCTTCTAACACAATTTACTTAGACTCTCCATCTTTTTAAACCTGTTATTTAACAGGGTAAGTATTTCAGTAAGAGTTTTACAATAATGGTCTCTTTCTTGTTAAAAAACTAGTGTGGTCAAGTGCTTTACTGCTTAATTGCTGATTTGTAAAATGGAAACTGCAATTAGATTTATGACTTAACAAAATCATAAAACAAATGACAATAGTTATATCCTTCATATCGAAATACCTAATCCTAAATCAATTACCAGAGAATATCTGGGAAGATTTTATAGACTTAGTGTTTTTTCATTACCTCCCTGAAAAATAACTTCCTAACTCAGTTCTTATTCAAACACAAGATGACATATTTAGTTGATTTTTTTTCAGTTTAAAATATCAAAATCTCAACTGCGAAACACAGTTTTAAACTGAAACAAATTAGAAGCACAGGAACAAGAAGATAAGAAGTTATCCTTCAGTAAGCAGTTTTAAACAGCAGGAAACAAACAGGAGAAACAAAAGCAGCACAAAATGCTGAGGACAATTAAAAGCATGAGAAAGGAAAGGAAGCGACATAGCCAGCATAACACATTTTCCAAAATGCAGATAACATAAATATACTGTCATTAAAGACAGGAAACTATAAGCCAAATTACTAATTCAAGAGTCAGGATACAAAAAGACAGCTACTGAAATCTACAAAATACTTACAAAACAAGAGGAACATGATATATAAAACCAGACAAAAAACAATCAAGGGAAATAAGAACAGGAAAGTAGTTCTGCTTCATGTAACTGAAGGAAGGATTCGGCAGATTCCAACTCTGTTCAAGTCCGCCCATGCTTCCCCAGCAGAGCTGAGCCTTGGGAACTGGTTGTGTGGGGAGAAATAGATGAGCTGCTTGCACTGCTGGATTCTCCTGCAGCAAATATCAGTTTGTTTTAGCAGGCTGATACAGGAGAACTAAGAAGAAATAACAAAAGCTGTTTCTTTTGCCTCACTATGTGCGTGTCTGGTAAAAAAAAAAAAACAAAACAAAACAACCAAACCAACAAAAAACCCAAACATCCATATTGAAAGTGAACTCTGACATGTACACGCACAGTGCCAAAAATTACTTCACAGCTATTTGAAGGAAGAGGGTGTTCCCATCCAAATTAACTGAGATCAGCCACATTAGAACATATGAATGCCTATGAGCAGCAGTGCCAAGGGATGTCTCACAGAAGGATTTTACAATGGAGTTTTCTCACACTACTGAGCTTTGGCCACCCTGAACATGTCCAGTGTTATGTAGGATTGTCCTGGAACACTTGGTTGAAAAGGAGGCGAGACACTTGACTGGCTTTTGCATTCATCCATACTGCATTCCGGGAAGTTCTCAGAAACAAGAAATTCCCTTGTTTTAACAGAATTTTTAAGGTATGGATTGAACAGTGCTTTTTCACTGAAATCTTCCAGCTTCAAAACTTCTTCACTATCATTTTCTTCATTTTTAATTGGATTCTGTTGGGATCTACACAAATCATTTGCCAGCATTTCTATGGGTTGGACTTCCTTCACTGGTACCAAAGCTGAATGCATTTGGCTTCTGGTAAATTGATCAGTAATTACATAAGGCATGGATGGTGAAAAACATTTAGCAACTTCATTTTCTTCATTATGCAGTATCTTTTCATCTCTATTAGTTATGCCTTTTGTATGAATATCAGTACATTCAGAAGCATGGTTTTCATAATTTATTAGTAGTGATCCTTCCTGACTTTCTTCAGGAAAACAGTATTCCAAAACATTTATGTCTTCGAAGTCTAACGTTTTAGTCTCAGATGACACTCTCTTCAAAAATGAATTATTCTGTCAATACAAAGAGATAAATTGGAGAGTTATAAAGGGATAGATAAAGTATCAGTTTATTTTTGGATAAATAAATTATTGCTATTTGAGCTCTGACTCAGATTTTCAGACATGCACTAGAAAAGAGTTCACATGCATTTCAGACAGGATGCAGTTACATGTGAATGAGTACTAAAAAAAGCAATGTTATTCTGTCTATTTGCTAAATACTTTCATATTAGGTTTTCTGTGCTTAATGAAATAGCAAGTTTCAATGAAGGTTCGGAATCAGGTGGATTGTGTCCATCTTTTCTAGTTTAAACCAGACATTTTTGAGAAAAAACTTTAAATCCCATTATCTACAGATTACATTTTCTGTGTAAACCTGATCAACTCCACTCCATTCAAATAAACATCAAAACTTTATAAGGAATAAATATTCAACAAATAAAAAGACAGAAGTGTTAATACAATCATATACCAAATCTTACTATATGTTGCAATACATTTTTTGTGGAGAAGGGAGGAGGTATGCAAATGTGGAAATCTGATGTAATAGACTCAATTGCCTTTGCACATCTAATTTACTTTATTAAATGAACCACGTCCACCAGCCACTTTGTCACTTCAAAACATTATTTCTCAATATATTATAAGAATTAGATGAATATAATTTATGAAGATGCACCTTCTCTATTGTTTTGGAATACTACAAAGAACATTTTGTAGCACTTAAAAAGAAGAATGAAACACAGTATGGGGAGGGTTTAATTCATAAAATGACTATCAAAAAAGGATTTCTTTTCTCTCCATTTGATCCCTTCTTTAATGCATAAAATTGCAACTATTACCACAGATGAAACAAAAGGCCATTCCACTGCAAGGCTCTGTTCAGGATTTGGTATATCAGGCCAGCAAACCTTTTTAAGCCTATAATTGAGAAAGGAATTTTAGCCACATTATGAAAGAAATAGATTATTAAAAATAAAATTAACAAATCACCAGAAATTCCAGATACTGCTGAAGTATCAAACTTTCACAAAGGAAGTCTTTTCTATATCTACACAATGCTTTTCAATAAAATTGTTTCCCCATACATGGATTTTTATTACAAAAGATCTCGACAAGATCTCTTGGGTTAGAGAGACATTGAGGAAAAAACTACCAATTCACAAAAACCATTTTTTATTCTATATTATGAATTATTACATAATATTACTCAAATAGTATATGAAAAAAGAGCATGCCAAAATAAGACTGTATACAAATTCTGTTGTGATAGTGTTTCAGGGTGTTTCTTCAGTGAAAAGCCACCTCAGGTGACCTTTGTTGAAGGAAAGTGTCCCTAGCACTACACTACATTAGACCTACGCTGTGTGAGTTAACAGCAGTTAATGATGCTCACTCATCGAATCACTCACTGACAATGGGTAGAGATGTAAGGGAAAGAAAACCAGTCCTTAGCTTGACTTTTCACATGGCAATTTGATCTACACAGGAATAAACATTCTACTGCATCTCAAAGTATTCTTCAGAATCAAAAAATAGTTTTTACTATTGTAAAAGTTCAGAAAGCTCAACACAGATGAAGATGTAAAAGGGATGGAAATGATTACTTCAGCTGTACTTATTAGCTGATGCTTCACTTGACAACAATATTGGTTCCAATAGCTTAGAATACCCCAAAATAGTTCAGCTTTTTAACCTTTTCATCAGCCAAACAACTCAAGTCACTTTTCTTGTGAAAAAAAAGCATATTTTATAACCTTAAAAAAACCTCACTGTAATCTTTGGGATGTCACTGGATCCCCATGCTCAGAGAAAGCAATTTAAAATCTGTCAGGGGACATCTGTGACAGCAGATGAAAGGATTGTGAATCATGTACAGGATATGGATCCATACTGAAGGATCAAGCATCCAAATGTTTTCACGCAATGTAATTTCTAAGTTTTTTCATTACTCCTTTGCAGCTCACGGGCTGCATCACGAACTAACAAGAGTCATATTATTATGGGTAAGATAAGCAATAGGGGCTATGTGAAATATGCCCTAGTACCATCCCAGTATATGGTCTATAAAGTTTTATTTCTTAGCATTATTAATTTTCAGAAACTGGCTTGAAGTTTGCTCCCCTCACTTAAATGAACATGGAACTGCAAATGGTATCTATGTAGCATTTTACATAAAATTATGTAGGTGATATGTAAATCTGTTTCTCTTATTTATTTTGTTTTAATTTACTAAACTTTCTAAAATTAATATTTATTTTTGGACTATGGCACATAAAGTGCAGTTAAAGTATAACCTGTACACTTCTTTATTTGTTACTCCAATTGCTTGTTTTCTATTTTGACATTGGTTTTGACATTGACAACAAAAGCATTTCTAAAAATTCCCATTTTACAAGTTAATTTGAAGTGGCTGCATTGAGTTTTAGACAGTAGAAAATGTACTCACGCATGTTTTTTCAAAATGCACGTTATCCAAAGGCCGATCAGACACAACATGCTTATCCCAACAGGTACGGCAATAAAAAAGACATCATCTTTATCTTTAGACAAAACCAAACAAATAAAAACCAAAATACCAATCAGTCCACAGGTGTTTGTCATTTTTTCAGGTATTCCCTTAAGACAGATAATTTTTAATATCCAAGTCACTTAATTAGCACAATTCTAAAGAGCTCTGACAAAACTAGCCAAAATTACTCAGAATACTGTAGGATATCCATTGTATGATGAGTCAAAAGATGAGTATTGTGAATCCAACAAGCCACTGTTACTGAGCCAGAAAATCAGGTCACGATGAGACTTTCCAGGATGTTTCAGGGCCAGATTTATCGCATTTTAAAATTTCCTTTACTTAATAGAATCACACAGTAATTTAGATTGGAGAGGATATCTGTAGATCACGCAACTTTTAAATTAGATCAGGCTGCTTAGGGTCATACCATGCCAACCTTTGAAAGCAGCCTAGGATGAAAACTCTACCACCTCTTGGTCACCTGTTATTTTACACTCACCTAAATCTGCTGGTCAGTGACACTTCTACCAGTTACAAAAAGATAAATAGTAAATTAAGTGCAGGAGATAGATTTTAAATCACGAAAAAATACAGTTACTCTGACTGAAACACTGCACAAATTTCTGAGCTAGCTTCCATGTCCCAGAGTACCAGAGGCACTTCGGAATGTACTGAGAACATTCTTCCAGAAGTTGAAATGAGGAAATGCCTGAATTTCTGATCTGCTGCCATTATACCAACCTCCTTGTCAAATCTGGCTAAAACAAAGAGTAAGAGATAGGAAAAGGTATTTCCCTACACACTCACTGGCCACAACCTCTGCACTCATTTATCACTTAAGGTTATATAGCAGAACAGGTGCAACACAATGTGTGGTTATTGTAAATCTCTCAGATGGAAAAATCTACTTTTTAATGAACTGTTAGGCACCCTATCCTATGGCTGATAGCATACACACTGCTGGTTCCACAAACAACCATAGTACTCCACAGCTTTACTGACAAGAAAATAAAGATTTTTGGGGTTGACTTCTAATTCTGAGCTCTTTTTTCAGTCTCTGAGATGGTCAGTGAAATTCAGTTAAATTCAACTACTGTTGCCAATTCTTCCTTGTTTTGTTCAAAACTACTTAAAAAACAAACAGAAGTTAACAAATGCCTAAACAAAAATGTCCTGTAATTCTTATTCCCAAACCCATTTTTTAAAATAGTAATAACTAGCCTGAATTATTACTTACCCAGCTTCAAAGTCTTGAAGGTTTTTGGCTCTCCAGTGGTTCCACCGGCTCTGTTGCTTGCCATGATATTAACAGTATATTGTGTATTAGCCTGTAAGGACTTCAGTCTGTATTGCAGAACATCAGAGTTCACTGTTTCATCTTTTTAGGAGAAGATTTATGTCAGTAAACACACAAAAGTAATGTTAGATCAGGGAACTGTACACTTACTTATCAATTTCTACAATAATAGATCACAAACTATTTTAAAGGTAACTTGAAATACAAAGCAATCTTACCAGTCCTTTTAAAGAGAAAAACTAAATCACTAAACTATCGGTACTACTTAAAAGTTTGAGGCAAAAACCTGAACCATTATGTATTTATTTCTAAAAATAAATACAAATATTTTTGCTAGCATTAAAGATAGGTGAATTATGATCTTCTGCAGTTTACCACTGAAAACTGTGCTTTGAGAACTTTATTTCCTCAAAATAGCTGGCTCAGAAATTAAGAACTTCAAATAGTTTCTGCATTTTGTGAAATTCAACTCTATTTCTACTACACGCAGTTAGACACATATCATCCAAAAGAATGCCATCTATCAGCACTGGGATACCACCCCAATGAAGTCAAAGGAAAGCCAAAATCAACAGGATTTTTTTTCCCAAGTTTAAAAATGCTTTTATGAATAGAACTCAGTGTTTCCAATACATCGTCCAGTATTGAAATTAGTGTAATGTGCTTCACCTTTAAATTTTTTTAAGCCAGGCCCGTATCCTATCATCCTATGTCTACTAACAATACCGAATGCATTTTCATATTAGAAATATGAAATGTCACTAAAACATTTTCTGGTGCATAAAGTCAAAGTCAACTCCTTTCATCAGTCACTTCTGTCAAGAAACACCCAGGAAATAGTTATGCTGCAATATGCCCCAAGTTAAAATAAACTGAGTTTCTCTTAAGTGAAGGGTGGGAAAGTGAAGTTCTAGTGTTAAAAGGCCATCAGTGAAGTCACCTTGGCACACACTCCACGTTCTACTCTTACCAAGAACACATGACATCAGAGAAGCCTGAAAAAACATCAGTACAGCATGTTTTGCTATTTAAATTCAACTCCCTTGGGTTGGTATTTACAACTAATTTTCTAAAGAAAATAATCTGAAGTCCTAAAAAGGACACAGCCTGCTTTACATTACAAGTGATAGGGAGAAATACGGGTCTGTAACGTGAGTCTCCATGCCTCATGGATGACCCTGCACAAAGCAGTCAGCGTTCAATTACTCAGAAACCAACATGGTAGGAAAAATTGCATGCAGAAGACTAAATCTGACAGAAATAATTAGCTTTCACTTTCACGTTTAAAAATTACCAGGAACACTCCTGCCCTGGGTCTGAATGGATATCCCTAAGAAACAAGCATCACAAGATTTGTAAGTTTGCAAACTTTGAAAAGAGATTCTATTTATTAGGTGCCTGATAACAATGATGTCTAAAAAAGGGAGGAAAAAACAAATTCTGAAGCACTGAATGATCCAACAGCATTCTTCATAAACTATATAGGAAGAAAAGTTTGAACAGATACCATTACAATGCCAGATTGTTTGGACACTATTCCTGAGGTAGAGATTAGGAATATGCACAAATTTATGCTATCAGCCTCCAGACCAGAAAAGCAATGGCAAGTACAGAAAATCAAACACATCTGAAGAAACTGATCTAAAAACTGTGTCCAAAGAAACTGTTGCTTGGCAGCTTATTTTACTGTTATTTCCTATTTTCTTTCAATATAAAATTGACAGTACAAATATTTTAACAGAAAATTTCCACCATACTTTTCCAGAAGCTGAAGGCAAATCCTTCCGAGGATGTGCATGAAACTTATAAATTCACTGAACCCTCATGATCTGTGAATTTACACAGAATCTATGACTCTCCAATATACTTTAGCTCCTCTACTCATGTCATGACTTTTTCCATTGACTTCAAGCATGTGTCAAGATGGAAGAGAGATTGAAAATTTCATAACCCTGTTGAAATCATTGTTGCTTAATACTTACTCAATACTTTTCCATCTTTGGGTTTATAAAATATCGTATAGTTAGTGATAAATCCATTTCTTTTATCCTTTGGAATCTCATTCCACTTTATTGTAACTTCATTTTTCCCCACAATGTCTGTATCAGCCACAGGTCCTTCTGATGGGTCTACAGTGAACCATTACGAAATAGCAAAAGTAGTAAAACAGTTAATGTACCACAATGTTATCTGCCCCTGTTATTTCACACGTACCAGTAACATTAGGGGAAACAACATGCATGAGAGAATACGTAATCTCAGTGCTCTGACATAGTCCTTAAATTTTCTCACCCTCTTTAGTGTGGGAATTCTTCTGATTAAACTTCCCCTCATCTATTCTGGCATTTCTATAGTTCTAGGTGTTACTGTATTAAATACCTTGAGATCATTAAAAGGCTCTATTGTTACAACATCAGAGAGAGATCAAGAGGAAAATTGTCCTTTGTGCACTCATGGGGGGACTCAGGTGCAAGGCCACTGCCGATGCAGGAGGTCTCTGGCTGAGCTGGGATTCAAGTGGCATCTCCAGCACCCCCAGCATCCTCCACCTTGCCCATCACACTAAACAAAGCCTTTCTATTGGCACAATATGACCTCACACACACTGCTCATGACTTTGAAGAGTTCTCTCTGTTTCAGTTTTAAAAAAAAACTTCCTTCCCATTCTCTAATAACCTTGAGTGTTGTCACAGCTACCTACAAACAGGAAAGCACTCAAAACACAGTTCTAACTGTGCTAGTAATTATTACTCAAATATGAAATACTCCATTGCCTCCCCTCAATAATTAATGCTCTTTAGTGGTGCATTGTACTATGCGTACGTGCACATTTACATAGGCCTATTTATGCACACACACAAATCAACATTTTCACGTGGAATCTTAAAATTACTGGTAAGCTACATTCTTATACCTGGCTGTATAAATCATTGAATTCACATTAAATGTCTACAAAAAAAGAAACTTTACCCCTTCCCCCACAAAACACTACTTAATCCAGTTTCTCTCCAATTACAAGTGTCATGTCTTCTTACCATTTTTTATGTGCAGGACTGCAAATATTTTATTACATTATAAAATATAACAAGAAAGTGTATAAAAAGTTAGCTTTTCAAACCACACATTTTATTTTATAAGTAGAACTTCCTCATATATTAAGACTGACAAATGTAGTCAAGCATTAAAATCAAGTATAATTGTACATCTAAATGAGCTGTAACATTGAAGAGATAGCTAGTTTAAAAAACTCTTTCATGTTTGGAGCTATACTCTTTCCAAATGCTTTGTATACAATATGTAAACTTCACAAAAAATTAGTCGGTGCAAGCAGCAATGTACCTGTATCACAACATGAATACCTTCTTACAGACCAGTTTTGTGGCTGAACAGAAGAGAAATCAGGAACACTGAAACCTGGAGTTTTTTCCACCATCTTCATCTCTCTTTCAAATAATGATAGCACCAAATCACTCAAAGATAATACATCCTGAGAAACAGACTACAACACACCTTTCACAACATGATTACTTTAAAATACCTACTTTCTTCTTGAGCATAGAATTGTGCGTTAGATGGAGCTGCTACATTACTTCCATAAAGAGGATACACTGAGATGTTATAGCATATAGATGGTTTAAAGTTTTCTGTGAAGGAAAGAAAAGAATATTTACATACAGTCTCTGTGTGATGTTAATACAATGAAAACAGACTAAATCACAAGGGAATTCTAAATACACTGTTATCGACTATTTTCTTCACCTCTTTAGCAAGCACAATATGCAATTATTGACTTGAATGCTCATTACTGCCTTCGACACATTTTGTTAATAGTAGTATTTGTAATAGCACATGGTTCCTGACTCATTTTTCACTAGAAATACTTAGAACAGGTAATTATACTCCAGCTTCATACCACTTCTCTATATGAATGCACTTCCTCATCTCGAAGCAGTCTATGGTTTTGGAAGAAATCTCTATTTTCAAATAACTGGTATGAAATTACACTTAAAGGTAGTATTTTTGATTTCACATATCTTTATGTTTACTGCTCTGCAGGAGACAGCTTTGTCTCATGCATCAAACAGATTAAAAAGCAGTGGGGTCCCAGCTCTTAACACTTAGGACCTGAGGGAGTGGCAAGCAGCTGTGTCAGGGGAGGTTTGGGTTGGATATCAGGAAAAGGTTCTTCACCCAGAGGGTGGTTGGGCACTGGATCAGACTCCCCAGGGCAGTGCTCACAGCACCAAGCCTGAGAGAGTTCAAGAAGCGTTTGAACAGTGCTCTCAGACACGTGGTGTGATTGTTGGGGTGTCCAGTGCAGGGCCAGGAGTTGAACTTCAGTGATCCTTCTGGGCCACTTACAACTCAGAATATTCCATTATTCTATTATTTCTACACTGATTTTCCAGTTATGCCAACTGCAGATCTACTTTTAACCAGCCTGACTCAAAGGTACAGTTGTCCCAAGTGAGATCTCTCCAGTAGAATTTTGTGTTTCAAGATGTAGTTCTAGCTTCTGGAAATGACATTTTGAACTCTGAACAATCCAGGAGCCAAGTAGTCAACAGGGTGTACCCATTATTTACAACAGCTCCCATCAACTCTGAGAGGACATATCTGTAGCTTTACACCCCCTGGAACGAAACTGGCTTCCTAGGTCATTCTCTCAAGTTCTGCAGCTTGCTCAGCAAGAATAATGGCTATCAACAGATCCCTGCGTTATATCAGCTTTCTGCTGCTCTTTCAGTCCCTTACACCTATTGCAGTGCAGCAAGAGTTATCATGGCCATTATATACACACTAGCCCAGCTGGTTTTTGCTAGGGTAGAGTTAATTTCCCTCCCAGTGGCTGCTGTGGGGCTGTGTTTTGGATTTGTGCTGAACACAGGGTTAATTATACAGAGTTATTTTTGTTATTGCTGAGCAGGGCTCACACAGAGCCAAGGTCTCTTCTCTTTCTCGTACTGCCATGCTGGTGAGGGGACTGGAGGTGCATGGGAGGTTGGGAGGAGACACAGCCAGGACAGGTGACCCCAACTGACCAAAGGGATATTCCAGACCCTGTGACATCATGCTCAGTATATAAAATGGGGGAAGAAGAAGAAATGGGGGGACATTTGGAGTGATGGTGTTGGCCTTCCCAAGTCACCTTTACATGTGTTGGGGCCCTGCTCTCCTGGAGATGGCTGAACACCTGCCTGCCCACGGGAAGCAGTGAATTCATTCCTTGTTTGCTTTGCCTGCGTGCAGGGCTTTTGTTTTCCCTATTCCACTGCCTGTACCTCAACCCACGAGTTCTCCTGTTTTTACCCTGATCTCACTGGTGGGGCAGTAAGCGAGCAGCTGCCTGGGCTTGGCTGCTGGCTGGGGTTAAACCACAACCATCCTTTCTGGGGAGCCAGGCAGGAGTCGAACCATTGAGATGATGACAGATTTGATTTGTATGTACTAGGCTGAACTCATAGCTCTTAGTGCTGGTCAGCTAGTGTTGAGCAAGTACCTGTGCTTGCTATGGGGCTCACTTGCCTGACTGGATATTAGAGCCTAGTGCTAGTTAGTGCCTGCTTTTTGCTTTTGCTGTTCGCTGTAGTGATGCACTGTTTAACTGATTTGTGCCTGAGAACATTTTGATAACAGCCACGGGGATGTTCCTGGGCCGGCCGGTGGCTGGGGCAGTGCTGCTGTTTCTGTGCTGATGTACTGGACAGGCTGGAACTCCAGTGTGAACTTGACTTGAAGGGACTGTGATGTGTAAATGAGTCCACAATGGAGCATCCACCTGCAGCGTGTGGAGGACCCCACACTGGAGTATGTGGATGCCTGAAGGAGAATGTGACCTCACAGGGGAGTCACGCTGGAGCAGTTTGTGAATAACTGCAGCCATGCCGGAGAAGTTCAGTGAGGACTGTCTCCTGTGGGTGGGAACCCGTGCTGGAACACGGGATGTAAAGATTCCTTTGCCACCTGTAGTGAAGATCATGGTGAAGCAGGCCATCCGCCTGCAGCCCATGGAGGACTACAATGTTCTCTCTCTAAAACACATGAAGGAGCATGACCTTCTCCCATATTCAAATTCTTTTTTTTTTAGTTCTAGATTTCTCTGCTAGAAGAGTCATGGCAGTGACATCAGCCACAGGCCTCCCTACTGTCATAAGATCAAGCCACTGCTTGTTAACTGCTTTAACACAAAATCAGTGGCCTAATCTTATACGGGAGCAAACACTACCTTGCACATTGCATGATAATTTGAAAGATTAAAAAATGCTATTACATTACCTGCAGAGATTTCAGTAAAACATGTAATAATACTGTTACATTTAAAATGGTCTGAGGAAAGCTGCATGAGTTCATCCTTGTTTGTTCTTTCCAATCTACCTATAAATATAAGTACATCTGTACATTGTTACAGCTGTAACTTATAAACATACTTTTGTTATTTTTCCACTTTGTAGAATTCGATACATATTGCCATGATCTACCAAAAGGGTCCGTCTCCAATTCCTCATACCACTCAACCACATATTTGTTTGGTTCTGGTTCAGAGGTTATCCACTGCACAACCACTTCTTCATTTGTTGTAGAGGTTGTTATTGTTTCAATCGCCTGAAAGGCTAAAAGTTTAACAGAAAGTATCAGCAATTCTGTCTTCATAAAAACTGGGAAAACACAGAATTCAAGAGAAGTCTCTCTTTCAGAATCCAAATTTCACAATGTGTAAAATTTTATAAACGAAGTTACTACCAATTTTGCAGGTAGCTCATAAGCACTTTTGATCGAGATGACAAAGGCAATAGGAGAACAGTAAAGCAAGTCAGCAAGGTCTTGAATGACATTGAAGCAAAGGTGAACCATCAGCCTGCAGAACAGACGTAATGAAAGTCTGAGTGAAAACCCAACCTGGCAAAGCAGAGGCAAAAAAGACCTGGCAAAGCAGAGGAAAAAAGAAATGTATCTGATGGGGGGAAAGCACATCACAGCATGGAAAAATCAGAAAAACCTTTATGGTGGGATACGAAAGTGGATAGGGAGGTAGTAAGCAACCTCTAGTACAAAATTACATCAAAATTACAGTTTTCTGATGAGAAATGGAATTTTCTTGAGCAGTTCCAGGGGAACACTTGCACTTACATCATGAACAACTGATGTAGAAGTGATTCAAGTGTGTCAAATACAGTCTCTCTCCCAGGTCATGGCAGGTAGCAGGATGTTGCAATACAAGGCTCAAAGCAGTATCAGAATTAAACATAAAAGCCCAAGAGCAACTCTTGTGCTAGAGCAGACCAGCTTCCTAACCCTGGCAGGGGGTGGGATGGGTACTCTGGGAATGCATACGAAATAAGATTGAACACAAGGCTTCTCTCTCTGCTTCCACTAACACAACTTAGAGTCTTCTATTTATCATATCTTTGAATGACGTTGTTAAATACTCTGCAATAGTGCCCTGTGGTAACCAGGTGTTATGAGCTAACAAAGGGAGCATTCCATAAATTTACTTGGGAGGTGCAAAGTTAGAAAAAAAACCTAAACCAACCAAAAAAACCCTCAGAAAGTAATACAATAGAAATGCAATAAGACATCACAAAGTATTCATATCTTAACAACTGTATCTCAAAACAAAACCCTCAACAATTATTGTCTGTAACAGATACATGATACATGATGGCAAAATATGACAAGATATACATAGATACATATGACAGAAGTCCTTAGCACAATTTTGCTCCCACTATATCAGAACTTAAACAGATGTCATGAAAACCACTTTTTCAAATGAAAAAAATATGACATTGAGAAAACTTACTTTTCTCATCAGTGGATGGAATCCTCAAAATGGCTTCAGGAGACTCTCCAGCAGAGTTATAGGCAGTGACAGATATTATATGTGCCTCTTCATTTAAAAGTAAAGTGATTTTCTTTTCAGTAGAGTTGTTTGTTCCTTTAAGAGCAGTCTTCTTTTCTGAAAAATACTGTATTTTGTAGCCTAGAATTCTCCCAGAAGGCGGAAAGCTTTTTAATGGCTGTTAAAAAAACATACAGGAGTAAATCTTTCACAGTGTTATTTGCACAAGCCAAAATATATGCTGTATTAAAGGCCAAATTACAAAACTACTATACTGTATTTAGAAAAGCAAGGTATTTTCTTCAGGCCCATCTTCAGGACAGACAGCCACGACAATTTCCTTGACATATTTGACAGATTTCAAAAGTCAAACACTGAGATTTGAAATGCAAAAAGACTTTGGACACTTTACTAGAAGATTAAAGTGAATTTAAACGCAGCTTTGGTAAAGTGGATTATTTAAATGCAGTTTAAGGACTTTCAATGAGATTTTCCAGTGATCTGAACACAATTAAATGCTCCCTTTCTACACAGATTACAAAACTCCATTCATCTACCATTCAATAAACAAAAGCCTTTTCAATTCTAATTTAGTTCAGTGAGGGTTTTTTTCTGGTAACAGCAAATGCCTCTGGCAGTTATGTGTCCTACAACACTAAAATACTTAAACACAGTATCAGCTACAGCATACCAATATGATTATCAATTCACAAAAAGCGTATATACCTTCCACATAAGATGTACAGATCTATTTCTAGATGAGTGCGAAGGCTCAATTACTCTCCACAAATCCACTTTTCCTGAAGGAGCTATTTAAAGACAAAAACAAATAACTTGCAGTTTGTTGCTATATTTAAAGGACAGTCTAATATGGTGAAAACAATCAAAAGGTTTAAAACACAGAGCCTAAGAGAAACTTACTAAAAGTAAGTTTTCTCTTCTGTAGTGCTATGCCTTTTTTTCTCTAATCCCTAATTTAGTTATTTTCATAAGTTTCCCACTGCTCGCTTTTATTTGTTGTCCTAGAGTCTTCTAGAAGAGATTTTCCAGTCTTGTTTTATAACTGACTTTTTAATTTCTCTACTTATAATTTATTTCATTGAACATACATGCTGCATTACTTTTCTGCTACTATCTTACTTTTCATTGTTAAATCTCCATCTACACTCTTAATTTTCCCTCTCTTCACTCTGTCTATTCATGTTTTCTTCCTTAGCCCTATATTCCTTGAATCACTTTTCAAATGTCCTCCACTACTTGCTCGTCTTTCAGTTCATATTTAAACAAAATACACATGTTCTGTTTAAGCAACAGGGTTCAAAATTCTATAGCTTGATAATATGCTGAAACATAGTTTTTACCTACTAAATCCTAATGCCTCAAAGTATAACTGAAGAAAACTATTACAGGTTGGTAGCTTACCTTTTTCTTCTGTGCTTCCATTTTTCTCTCCGCTCCATCCACTCCAATATGCTGACCCATTTTTGATACACTGAATGGCAACGGAATAGTCTGTGGAGTCCCACAGACCTGTGAGATTACATGATCCTATTTTCTCTTGAGAATTCAGTGAGACATTGACAAATTCCTGAAAATAGGTACATGAACAAAAATGATTTGATATAAAATTGCATGCAGATATATGGCTTATAAAACCACAAAAGATGCAGTTTTTGTGTATCCCACCTCACTCCTCTGAAACTCAAGATTGCTTGTTTTATACTTCATTTTTCTGTGTAGCACCTTTGTCCTTCTTGTAAAACTCCAGGGTTTGAAAAATTTGATCCCAAACTAGGTCTGTACTGACTGACCTGTGGCTTGAACAGCGTGCAGCTCAGATGTGATTCTAGAGCAGCTCTGCAGAGGAGCTGCTGGAGGAATGAGGTTCCCACTGGTGGGAAGCAACTGGTTATTATTAAAGCCATTACTACAATCATGTCCCACAACAGCATCCTGGGGGAAGCAGTGATTCGCCCACAGCTTGTGAGTCAGCTGGGTACTTGTTTCCTGTCTTGTTTATCTTTTCTGAGTTACAAGGCCTTCTAGCTCTTAGCCATCCAACAGGTGTGGCTGTGGGCTTTCCCAAAGATTATCAGCAGAGGATTAAAATGAAAAAGCAAGTGAAAAGACAAAAATTCTGGTACCGAGAGGTAAAAAGTCAGATGAAGCCTGTAAGTGGTGAAGGAAGACAGGAGTATGAGAAATAAATGATGCGGTGTCTTTTCAGAAAAGTAATGACAATGTGAGTCATTTCTCTGTCTTAAAAGGAACCTCACTTACTTCAACACTTACAACAACAGGGCTAAAACACAGTGAAGTAATTCTTGGCTTCCACCAGTTGAAACTTCCACTGAAAAGTGAATCAGTCTATAACAATACAAAATGCAGACACCCACTCGTATGAACACCAAAATGGGAAGTGCACTGCCTAACGTAACTGAAGATTTTAGTCTGTTCTGATCTCAAGAAACTCACTGAAAATACCTGCTTCTATGAGAATGAATTCAGGGCTTTCCAAACCACTGTAGGTGTCAGACTCTGCAACAAACCTACACTAAAAAGGGCTCCAAAACTATCATCAGCCTCTGGCAGAACCTGACATAGAACTGGGGACACCTCATACTAAGTTTTAGTTATTTGCCAAAGCGCTGTTACCAATATTTGTTGATTCCTGCCGGCCAGGCTGTTCCCAGCCTGGCTCACAGGTAAACGTGGTCCGTTGCCCGCGTGAGCTGGCGACTGAAAGATGGCAACTGAGGTTAGCGTGCCTCAGTTTACCAGTGCAGCCCAACGCCTCCTCAACAGCATGTAGGTGTGCTGTTAAAGCCAGTAGCAGAAGGCAAGGAGAAAGAGTTGGGAACTCTGTCAGCTACAGTCCAAGTTTATTTCCCTCCTGCCCTGGGGGGGCAAGAGGTAATTAGCTCAAAGGAAAGCTAAGCAGAGAGACCCCGGTTTGCTCTCTGGCCGTCAGTTTTAAGGGATTACATCATGAGGTAGAGATAACAGAATTGACCAACTGTAGAAGGAAGATACACAGTGGTAAACCAATGAAGACCCCCTAGGGGAGGAACAATATCAAACTAACAAATAACAAAACAGCTGGAGGGTATTTCAAACCACGCTGGCCTGTTACAGGGCTTGAAACTTCTGTGATAAGAAGGCCGATGTGGTGTGAATGACATGCAAGGGCTGGGCTACACTGCAGCCTCTGCCTTAGGTCTGTCTTTGGAGGCAAAGTCCTGCAATGGGAAATCAGCCCATGTGTCCCCTTGAGGCTGGACAATAGCAACAAATATTGCATTATAATTAGAAACTTAGGATATGCAAGTACAAAAACAGGTCACATGTTTTTCACTCAGTAAAAACAGTTCACACCAAACTATTTAGACTGGTTTGGTCAGATGACTTTAAAAGCCAAGAAGTTATTTGTCATTTGCTCAAACATTTTTTAGTTAGATTTTTTTGGGGGTTGATTTTGGGGGTTTTTTTTGCATATATGTGCTGACAGAGAAACAGCTCCTATGTCTTTACTAATCATGGATAGCTATTGTTTTTTCCGGAATGTCTGTGGGAAAATGCAGGTGTGATCTGAGGAAGCAAATGGACATTGACTGTATTTTATAGCAAAAAACCAGACAGGTGATTTCTAATGCAGGTGCTGAAAAATAGACACAACACACAATAAAGGCGTAGCCCTCCAAGAATGTGAATGTTTTCAACATTTGGAAAGGACCCCACAGCATATAAGTGTCACAACGACACCAGTGCCTTGATTCCAAAGGGATAAACATCTCAAACAGTTCTTTTAAACAATTATTAGTTCAATTTCTAATACCCCAATTGGACCTGAGCCATCCTGTCCATCCAATCATCTTGAATATTATATCCTGAATCCAAGAACTACTATGTCATATTTACAATGATGATGCCTGAGAATGTGAGAAGGATGCTAGTCAGAAATTTAGTATTAGAAACTTTTTTAAAGCTCTGAGGACTACCTTGATGAATTTTTCTCTCCCAAAATTACACATTTAGTGCATAAAATAGTAAGATCAAGGTAGACAACTCAGTTCAATAAATTTAAAAAGACAACCCAAGAAAGTTGGCCAATTCTTTAATTTGGAAGAAGAAACACTAAAACGAAAAACACAATCCCTTCCATGCTGAGGACCATAGGAACAGATCATCTGAAATATGCAAATACTGGGGTTTTTTACAACCGTTCCATTTAAGTGTCAGAAAGACAATCTAAGAAAAATAACTTCCCTTATTTTCCATCCTGCAAAATTTGTATTTTCATTCACGTTAAAATAAATGTAACATTATTCCATCTTAATGAGATTCAAATACTGTGATTCTGAGTGAGTGCTGTTTTCAACACCAGAACGCAAGGGAAAAATAAAATATTGTAACTGACCGCCTGTGTAATCTCTTGGTCTAGGGTTATCCCTTATCCTTTCACAGAATAATATTGAGAAGCATGATATGTACCAAAACAGATATTGACAAAAAGAAAGAGGACAATTAACCCTAGAAAACCAAACAGTGTTCTTAAGATCATGCACCTTAAGATCATGCACCCCTGATAACATTCCACTAAAAACGTAACAAGGTTATAATCATTATTTCAAACAACTTGTTGCCTTTTTTCTACTTAAAAATCTTATAATATTAAGAAGTTAGTCACAAAGAAAATGGCATTCAGAAGAAAAATGATGTAACTTACTGTAAAGTTTGAATACAAGTTTCTGTATTGAATCTGGCAAATTAAATTATCTGAAGAGAAAATCTTCTCAGGCATTTTCCAGGCTACTGTAAGTAACTGCTTTATACCAGGGATTTTTTTAACTGAAAGTATTTCAGGAGGGGCAAATTTCTCTAGAACGAAGAAACAAAAACATTAAGAGAGGAAAATGCTTCTGTAAAAGTTCAGAATTTCTTTGTCTATGTTCCAAGAAGTTAAATCCTTATCTCAATAACACCCCCTATCAGAGTATTCATGTGATGGTTTATTTTATAGCCCTAATTCTACATATGGGAAGTTATCTGTAAGAGAAATTGCACACATAACTGATTTAATTACATGGGACTTTGAACAACCTGGTCTCGGGGAACGTGTCCCTGCCCACCCAAGCTTTTCTATGACTCTGTGATGCTGCTCACAACCCGTTCTCAAATATATATGTGCAGATGTTGTTCATTTGTATCAGGACTGAAAAATAGTACCCAGAGACAACAGCAAGGAAAAAAAATGAAGCAGAGCTGGGATGCCGAAGGCAAGACTGAACTGCAAATGAGGAAAGAATTCAGCTGAAAAGGATCTGAGGGGGAGAGAAGTGTAAAGCAGATGATGGGAAAAGAATGGACTAGCAATGAGAAAAGACATGTCTGGCATAGAGAATGTGGAGAGTAATGAGGGGTCATGGCAGGTCTGAACACAGGAATAAAGGATATGACTGATGACGAGTGCTGCAGCAAAAAGTAGTCAGTTTATAAGGGTTATTGAATAACTACACCATCAAAATAAACAGAGGAAAAGCACAGGACAGAGGGAAAAGAGGTAGACAAAATATTATTACTACTCCTGAGTGCAATTATTATTGTACATTAGAACAGGTGGGATTTTTTAACATTCCTAACCAGAATGTAGAATAGCAGAGTAAATGATGGGTGGCCCTTGAAAAATTATAATATCACTATTCATTTACAGCCAGGTGTTGTATTGATACTTGGTTGCACTCAGAAATATTAAAGTACAATCCGAGTACAAATTAGGATGACAAAATGTTTTAATATATGGCCTTTAGCTTAAAAAAATATTGTTGCAGTTAGATGTTTCATAGCATGAAAACAACACCCTGTCATTTTTCACCAAATCACAGAAAGATCAAGAAAATGCTGAAAATTACTGCTGTAACACCAACCAGTTTGAAGAATTTTACATGGAAAGGTCATAAATTAAATCTTTATCAACTCTTTTTAATTACCTATTTTTCTCAAAGGTATATGAACGCAGTCTGATGAGGAGTTACCCAAAACATTTTTAGCTTCCACCTCAAAACAAAAATAATTACTATACGGAATAGATGGATAAAAAAATGAACACGACTCTGTTGCATTCTGGCAGAAGCTGAATTTATCTGGAGAAGTCATCCTAAAAAAGAGAAAACTAAAAGTAGTTAGAAAAAAGAGGATTTTCTTAGAATAATTCAAACAAATTGTTAGGGTATTATTTATATATCTTTGAGGTTGCAAGACTTTTTTACCAGTGAACATCTTTAGACAACATGTTTGTGCAAACGAATACTCTCCTAATTTCCCTGCTCCTTTGTACCAGTGCTTTTGTAGTCACATGCTAAACTCAGCTAGGGAGATACCTGGATTACAACTAATGTTTAGATTTGGCTGGAAACAGTTCTGCAATCCAATTCACTCTGTGGTTAATAAAAATCTGTGCTTATACAGGGAGGAATAATACTGAAACATGCTTTCAATGGCTGTTTTAGCTTCCAGCTTCACTAACTCAGCTAAGTCATAAAATATAGAAACACCAGAAGTAGTAAGAAAGTTCCACATTAAAAAGGTGGAAGCCTAAAATGTCAAAGCTAAAATGGAGATAAAACTAAAGAAGTTTTCCTACCCTACAACTTAAAAAAAAATATAGTATACACTAGTACAATATGAAAAAGTACCCTCCAGAGTCTGAATTCCTTCCTATTCTCAAGAATAACTTTAGGCATTTTAGAAATCTCTTCATGAAACAATATTACCTGGAGTTTTGGTTAGGCAGAAAAAGAGCACTACTAGAAGCAGCACTATGAAGGATAGATTGACAAGTGCATCTGGAACAAATCTGTGCTATCACCTTCAAAATCCTATCTGAGATCTGCCTTGGAACAACACTGATTTCACCATTTTCACAGTCATTTATGAAAAAGCAAGCTCCTAACCAATACTTAAAATCTAACAGAAATCGAAAGAATCAAGTATCTGTGCTTCTATACTGAAAAGCATGAGACCACATAATTTGTATTCATAAATACAAATCCCCAAGCAATCCAAAAGGACAACTCAGGATTCTTTCACTGAAACCTTACGACTCCAAGGGTCCCTAGGTTAAATGCTACTGGAGTCAAGCAGAATACTGCAGTAAAGCAGTGGCTTAATGAATTCTGACAGAGAATTTTTAAAAGCAGATGAGGAAGCAATCTTTATACCCATCCAAAATTATGATAGTTCATTACCTAGAAAGTTTCTGGGAAGCTCACTCATAAAACGCCTCCATTCTCCATTTGTGCGTATGGTCATTCAACTTCCAATTATATTAGTAATGCTACTTCAAGGGAACAAGTGAATATCAGCTCTGATATAAATATTTCTCTACTGAATATTGGGTTGAGAATACTCATTTCCTTTATACAGCATACAAAAAAATATATCAGACTGTATGTTTTTTTCAGCAATTACCAACCCTGAATTAATCAACATTTACTGAGAAATGCCGAGACTCCAATCTCCGTGATGATTTCAAGTTTTCTTTAAAAAGAAGTCAGGATGAGGGAGGAAGAGAGATGGTTGTCACACCCCAGCAACCGAGTTCTCAGTACCTCTTGTACTTACAGTTTTCGGTGAAGAGTATAGTTCGTTGTTAGACCTGTTTCTCTTCCTGCGTTCCAGGTACAGGTAAGGTTATCTTCATAGAAAAAAACGCAGGAAATATTTTCTGGCCTGTCTGGACGAACTACAATGACAAAGGTATTTAAAAAAAAAATCCAGTACAAATAAGTAATTTTAATATACACCTGATTTTGTTGGTCAAAAAGCATATTTTGGCAAACTTCATTCAGTGTCTTTATAGCACTTCATTTTATCATTCTTCACTGCCCTCACAACTCCTCACAAAACCAAAATGAAAACCACTCTTTCTTATCCTGAGGAGACAACGAGATTTTCTTCAACTACTTCTCAGAAATACTTTACTAAGTGTGCCTAAAGGCAGTAACTCTTTAACTATCATATATCAAACCACTGCATACACTGTCTTGAACATCTAAGTATACACACACAGTCTCCCCCCTGCAACATACCTGTAGTTAAACGTTGAGTCCAGAAAGTAAGAGGAAAACAAAGAAACAGCAAAAGCACCCCCCAAAAAAAGGCATTCTCTGACAGATAAAACTCCTTTTGGGTCTCTCCCAGAATATCTAATTGTTTACCCTATGAAAAACCTGAATCTGAGAAACCTACACAACCTCAAGAGTGCAGAAGACAAGTTCCTGAGGAACAGATCTATGTGACCTCGAAGAGATCACTAATTCTGGGGTGTCTTTATCTTATAAGCAAGATAGCACAAAGGAAACAATCTTCTGCAATCTCTATAGTCTGCAGTCATCCAGAAAAATGTTACACTCTGAAAGACTTTTTTGTTACAGCTCAATTTCATCACTGGTTAGAAGAAATTGGAGTAGAAAGGAAGAGAACTGTGCCCAGTGAAATAAACTAGTTGAAAAAGCCCTCTTTTCAAAACAGTATTTTTCTGTCCCATCTAATAGAGTAATAAGATCTTTCTTTTATCAACAAGCTTACAGCACATTAAACTTTGCAGACAAGCAAGACCTTTTGCTGGATTTTTTTCTACAGATATCTTGCTTTTATTGCTTCTCTATTAGAAAGAGACCCCCAGGCATACGTTAGTATAATCTGGACTTAATCTGTTCAATAAATTAAAGAATTCATATATATTTTTTAATGTTCTCCATAAGAGAGTGTAATTATAATTTCTTTAGAAGAAAGGATTAGAGAGGAAATCCTCTCTGGAGAAAGCTAAAGTTGGCTAGGCTAGAAAGAAGATATAACCAATGGGACAGACCCAGTACCTTTGGAACTCAACAGAAAACTTCAGCTGGGCAAAAGTCAGGGTCAGAGAGGTTACAGACCTCTGCCAGTAAGAAATGCTGGTTATTTCAGGAAAAAAAAAACAAAACACTTGAACCCCGGTTTTTTAAAATGCCACAACCAAAAGTAGCCGTTTTAAAAGTAAAATTATTACAGTAAATTATTAAAAAGTGTTAAGATTACTTTTTCTGCCATTCTACTTACAGCCAGATTTAACTTCTGTGTGAACCAAAAGTTGTTCCTTGTCCAAGTTCATTAAACATTTCACATAAGCTGTGCTGTAAGTGAAATTATGGATGGTTACACTAGATACAGTTTCATTCACAACGTTACAGTTTTCTGGAGCAATCAATTCATCGTTCAGTTTCCAGATGATGTGGCTTGCATTTCTCTGAGGCAGGTAGCTCTTTCTAAGAACACAGAATAGTTTCAGGGAGGATCCTCTTTCAATTTCAGGAGATGAAGGAAAAATGTCAGCATCTGTGATAGAGTTTTCATCTAGAAACAAAATCAAAGACATCGCATAGCCAAATTCCTCTTAAAATACCAATAGAAAAATGGTAAGTTGTTTCGTTGTCTACAGATAATTTTTTTTTTTTCATGCAGAGTTCAAATAAAATGCCCAGCTAGTCATTCAAATCAGATATTGCTGTTTGAAAATTCAGTTCACGTTAATTACTGTATTACAATAGGTATTACATTAATGTTTCAATAAATTCACAGAAACAATAAGAACGTTTCCATTGAGATACTTTATTAATAGCCCTAAATGAAGAAAAGAAAGTCTTGTATTTTAAGCCTGCTTTTATAAAACATTCCTATATGTAAAAGATATGCATGTAATTTATATGAATTTATCATTACTATTTACAATATCCAAAAATACATTAAACAAGTAAGGCTAAAATTTACAACTAAGCTGCAATATATTTCAATATCTCATTAGTGTTTGCAAACCTCTTAGAATTTATATTCTCAGATAGAGTGCAGATACAAAATACATGTAAAAGAAGAACACATATGTGGGCCGAATAAACGAATTGAGCACAAAGTTACCAAACAGTGCAAGAATCACCTGTTAAAGTCCTGGAAGGAACAAACTGTTTTTGTCAGGGGGTTTTCGCTGCTATTTATTTCTTGAAGCCAAATTTCATGAATTTAAAATTATTAAATAAATTTCATAAATAAATCTGTCAACAAGAGGACATCAAGACTACCATAAATTAATTTTTCCATATATACTGTACACTAAGTCAAGAACCTACTAACCTCCACTTTTAAAATATACTTTTCCTGCTTTCAGAACTCTTCAAAATTTCATTTGGAGAATGTTACCTTTTGGAAAAATGTCTTATAGCAAGACAGGTGCTAATATCCCAGAAGCATACCTGCTACAGAGCTGCAGAGCAGGACAAACATCCAAACCAAATTGTTGAACATTGCCTTCTCAGTAAGTATAGGCAGAAAATGCTGTCATAAAATAAAAATAAAAATAAGTAAAGATGTGCAAGTAAAGATGCCCTTTTAATACTTTGTTAGCATTTGTGTAAGAGTTAATAATGTTATTCAGCTTTTCTCTCTTGTATTCAAGTGAAGTATTGCTTTGTCTAAGTGTTACCTTCCTGAACAATGGAGAAACTTGATGCAGTTTTCCTACGATAAGTTGCATACATTTCCTATAACCAAGAGAAAGATAAGTGTACCTAAAACACTGCTAAGGGCAATCCAATCCACACAAGGGTTTCACCTTCCAAGGATCATGTAAATAACTGGTAAGAAATGAATCTCCATTCACTTGACATGCTGCCTGCTTTGTCTTTTCTAAGCAGATTCATCTAGTGAGTTCTTTTGAAAATTAAGGCAGTTGCAGGAGAAGGAACGATCTGCCTATCTTGTGCATCACCACCTAATAAAGAAATTGTTCAGGAAGCGGACAACAGTGCAGGTCGTCTTTCACCCAAAAGAGGATGAATTCATATTGGTTTTATCCTGGTTAAGTGTACCTGGCAACAGACCTGAGTACACTCTGCAAAGACAAAGGAAGGCACCTCTCTTTGGCTTTCTTTTTGAAGAAAAGAACTACTGAACTACTGTGCAGCCAAAAACCTCTAACTCTAGGTTAAGAATGAGGAAAGCGAAGTAATAGACTGATTTCTTCCAAAAGGACAGCTGAATCCAGGGTTTCATGAGAAAAAGCTATGAAAATTAAACACTGTTCTTGCCTCGAGTGCTGCTGTCAGCTCTTACGGGACCACAGAATGTTTGTTTGGAAGGGACACCTACAGACCATCTGATCCAAACTTCCTGCTTACACAGGGCCTCCTAGAGCCAGCTCCCCAGGACCATGTCCAGGCAGCTTTTGAAGATCTCCCTTGATGGAGACTGCACAAACTTTCTGGGTAATCTGCTCCAGTACTCATTCATTCTCACAGCAAAAAAAGTATTTCCTGATGTTCAGGGGGAACCTCCTGTGTTTCAGCTTGTGCCCACTGCCTCTAGTCCTACGACTGGAAAGATTCTGGCTCTGCCCTCTTTGCACCCTCCCCTCAGGTACTGATGAGATCTCCTCTGAGCTTTCTCTTCTCCAGGCTGAATAGTTCCAGCTCCCACATGACAGATGCTCCAGTACATTAATCATCATTGTGGCTATTCCCTGAACTCTCTCTGGTATGCCCATGTCTCTCTTGATATCGGGAGTCCAGAACTGGACTAAATACTCCAAGCATGGGCTCAGCAGTGCTGAACAGAGGGGCATGATCACCTCTCTTGACCTGCTGGTTGCAGTCCTAACACAGCCCAGGAAACCAGCATTCTTTGTCACAGGGGCACATTGCTGGCTCATGTTCTGCCCTCCATCTGGCCAGGTCCCTGTACTGCTGTCTGGGGTTTTACCTCCCCAGATGAAGGATTTGAAAAACTCTAGTTTCACATGCACACCAGAAAGCTTAAATAGTTGAAGATCCCATCCACACTCAAGGGATGCTCCTCATCCTGTATCCATCCTGTACCTTTTCCCCCCCTTCTAGTGCTTCTCTAGTACTCAACCACACAGTAAGTCACTTCCACTTGCCAAAATAGCAGAAAACTAAGGAAAAAAAGTATTTGTGCTACATTAGCAAATGTAAGCAACTTGCTACATAATCAGACAGGCATCTGAATTGGTGAAACAGAGGAGAGAACTGGGGAGAGAGACCTCCATGACTTTTCTGAGATGTGAGCTGTTAATTTGGTTTGGTCCTCCTGCTTCCACTTTCTCCAGTATCAATTAGCAGCTGTTAATTTGACATGCCAGCTGCTAGTTACTACATGCCAGAAACCAAGGTAGTCACTCAGCAGGTTACAATACTGCTCAAATCATCTGTGCTTGTCAGGACACTGATACATGATCCGTGACAAAATAGCTCTTTGGCTGTTTACTGAAGAGCTTGTACATGTAAAAGTGATGAAAGAACATGCCTGACTGAAAATTACACCACATATTCACAAGTATTTAATTTAAAGATGCCTATAAAAGCTCAATTCTGATGACTAAACAAATATGAACAGAACTGTCTTCTTCAACTGATTTAAAAATTGATTCATCAAAGCCACATTTCTTGTAGGAAGATGCGATCTCAGTAAGGGTCACATTAAATAAATAAACCATGTGTAACATAGTTGATGAATAATGTCACAATACTTCTGATTAAATTACAGTGTTTGGAAGAGCTATGATTTAAAAATTTTAAAGTCAGAGGGAAAAATTAACCAAAGTAACTTTTTCCCATATTGTATTTAAGACCATTTCTTAATTGCCCTTCTCCCCCATTTCAGGACATGAAACCATTTTCCATTCATGTTGTGTTGTCCTGGCTGGGCGGGATTCGCCCAGCCTCAGCCAGGACGCAGCCTGCCCCTGGCAGCCCCACCACGGTGGGCCAGCGTGGTCCCCAGATGTAGAGACACCACCGAGTAGGGAGGGCAGAGGGACTCCAAACCGGCTGTCCCGGGGCGGTCCCGGGCTGGGAACTCCCTTTCCGATTGGTTGTCGGCTGCCGTGGCTCCGCCCCACCCCTGACCGGGGAAAAACCACACAGCAGAGCCCGAGAGAGAGAGAGAGCGCACACGGGACAGAGACAATAAACAACCACCAGACCCCACGTGCGTGGCTCTCCCTTCTCGCCTTTTTTCTCCACTCCGGGAGCTCAAGGGGGTGCCCCGAGGGATCCCCTGGGACTGTGGCTGCATTCGCCAAAGAGCTGCCGACGAGGGCAGCACGGGAACGGGCACAGCAGGCTAAAAGGCATTCTAAAAGCTGCTGCAGCTAAGCAGGTTTTGGAGGGAGCTCTGAACCGGCCAGCTGCACCATGCAATACATTCAGATCCAATTCTAAGATTGTTTTTAACTGCACAAACACACATCTTTGCATACCATGTAGATGTTACACCAAGAATAAAGAACATGCCACATCTATAAATGTAAAGACAGCATGTCATAGAGTCATTGAATCACAGAATGCTAAGGGTTGGAAGTCATCTTAAAGACCATCTAATCCTACCCCTCCTTTCCATGTTCAGGGACACCTCCCAGTAGACCAGGTTGCTCAAGACCTTATCCAACCTGGCCTCAAACACTTCAGGGATGGGGCATCCACAACTTCCCTGAGCAACCTGTTCCAGCGTCTCACCACCCTCACAATAAAGAATTTCCTGCTAATACCTAATCTATATTTCCCCTCTTTCAGTGTGTACCCATTTGTGCTTGCCCTGTCACTCCAGTTCCTGTCAGAGTCCCTCTCCAGCTTTCCTGTAGGCCCCTTCAGATACTGAAAGGTGTCTATGAGGTCCCCACACAACCTTCTCTTCTCCAGGCTGAACAGCACCAACTTTCTCAGCCTGTCCTCATGGGGGGGATGCTCTTGCCCTCTTATCAACCTCCTGGCCCTCCTCTGGACTTGCTGTAACAACCCCATGTCTCTCTCATGTTGGGGACCCCACAGCTGGATGCAGTGCTCCAGGTGGGGTCTCAGCAGAGCAGAGCAGAGCAGAGCAGAGCAGAGTGGCAGAATCCCCTCCCTTGACCTGCTGGCCACTCTCCTTTGGATGCAGCCCAGGATTCCCTTGGCTTTCTGGGCTGTGAGCACTCACTGCTGGCTCATGGTGAGTTTTTCATCAGCCATCA
>VXAD01013272.1:853389-892865 GCA_013399195.1 Dicrurus megarhynchus | reverse complement strand
CCTGCTGGCCACTCTCCTTTGGATGCAGCCCAGGATTCCCTTGGCTTTCTGGGCTGTGAGCACTCACTGCTGGCTCATGGTGAGTTTTTCATCAGCCATCAACCCCCAAGTCCTTCCCCACAGGGCTGCTCTCCATCACTTCTCTGCCCAACCTGTGGGTGTGTCTGGGATTGCCCCAGTGCAGGTGTAGGACCTCGCACTTGGCCTTGCTGAACTCCATGAGGTTGCATGGTCCCACTTCTCAGGCCTGTCCAGGTCCCTGTGGCTGCCATCCCTTCCCTCCAGCATGTCTCAACTGCCCCACATAGCTCAGTGTCATCAGCAAACTTGCTGAGGGTGCCCTCAATCCCATTGTCCATGTCACTGACAGAGGTGTGGGACAGTACTGAACCCAGGACTGACCCCTGAGGGACACCACTCATCCCTGGTCTCCATGTGGACAACGAGCTGTTGATCACAACTTTTTATATGTGGCCATTCAGCCAGTTCTTTATCCAGAGTGGTCCATTCATCAAATCCACATCTCTCCAATAGAGAGACAAGGATGGCAAGTGGGACAGTGTCAAAATCTTTGCATAAATCCACGTAGACAATGGGAGTTGCTCTGCCCTTGTCCACCAAAGCTGTAGCCCCATCATAGAAGACCACCAAATTTGTCAGGCATGGTTTGCCCTTAGTAAAGCCATGTTGGTTGTCACCAATCAGCTCTTTGTTTTCCATGTGCCTTAGCACAGTTTCCAGGAGAATCTGCTCCATGATCTTTTCTGGCACAGAGGAGAGACTGACTGGTGTGTAGTTCCTCAGGGCTTCTGCATTCCCCTTTTTTAAAATGGGGGTTACAGTTCACTTTTTTCAGTCATCAGGGACTTTATTTGACTGGTACAATTTTTCAAAAATTATGTATAGTGGCTTAGCAGCTTCTTCTGCCACCTCCCTCAGGACCTAGAGATGAATCTTATTGGATCCCATGGACTTGTACNTTTCCACTGGGGAGCTTTCCTGCCACTCTTCCCCCAGTCGGTGGCGCTGCCTGGGGTTGTTGTGAGCCAAGGGCAGGATCCGGCACTTGGCCTTGTTGAACCTCACACCACTGGCCTCAGCCCATGGATCCAGCCTGTCCAGATCCCTCTGCCCCACGTTGTTNGGCTGGAACACTTGCTGTTGAAGACTGAGGAACAGAGGTTGTTGAGCACCTCAGCCTTCTCTTTGCCCAGGGTACCCATGTCTCCCATTTCCTTTTGAAGAGGGCCCACATTATTCCTAACCTTTGTCTTCCTTGCAACATAGCAACGGACTCAAGGTGTGCAGTGCCCAGTAGAGGGAACAATCCCTGCCCTGGTCCTGCAGGCCACACTATTGCTGATCCAGACCAGGATGCCACTGGCCTACTTGGCCACCTGGGCACACCCTGGCTCATGTTCAGCCGCTGTCACCAGCACCCCCAGGTCCTTTTCCACTGGGGAGCTTTCCTGCCACTCTTCCCCCAGTCGGTGGCGCTGCCTGGGGTTGTTGTGAGCCAAGGGCAGGATCCGGCACTTGGCCTTGTTGAACCTCACACCACTGGCCTCAGCCCATGGATCCAGCCTGTCCAGATCCCTCTGCCCCACGTTGTTTCATCTGCAAACTGACTGAGGGTGCATTTGATCCCCTTGTGAGGATCAGCAATAAAGATACTGAACAGGACTGGGCCCCACAGTGAGCCCTGGAGAATCTTATTAGCAACCAGCTGCCAACTGGATGTGGCACCACCCAGCACCATTCTTTGTTCCAATCATCTTCAAAAATTTTTAACATCTTTGCTGGAATGTGACAGGAAATTCTTTACTATCAAGTCTGATACTCATCTAACAGCTACGAAGGAAGGAAGAAGCTGAACTCTCATTTCACCTTTACTATCCATTGCTATAGCTCTCCCATGATTGCTGCCATATGGAGAGACAGACCTTGCCCTACACACAATCAGCAAATGCTGAAAGCCAGGAGCCTAAGCCTCCACTCTGGCCCATTGGGCCACCCAACTATGATGTTCTGCAAAATGCACCAGGAAAAGCAATAACCATCAGTTTTCAGAACTCCAAGATTCAAATCCATCAGCATTTACACAAATCCTAGAGGGAAAAAGGACATTTCAGGCAAATGATTCAAACATGTACTTCAGCATCCTTTTTAGGCAACAGGGTGCATCAGATTCATGATCTGTCAGAACTGCACCAAAGGTGAGCACCAGTGAGCATCAGAAGAGGAAAATGGAGGGGTTTCTACATCGGCCAGAGAAGACAATGACACATAAACATAATGGAAGAAACAGTAAATTTGATGGGTTTCCTCAACTCTTTAACCCCTGTGACTTAAGCACAGACAAGCCTTCATCCATGGGAAAAATGACAGACACTGTGATGAAAGATCCTGGGCACACTGATTTCATAATCCACAGTCTTTCGCTGAGCTAAAAATAGTCGGTTGAACCTCAGATCAGGACGAACAGGATTTAAAACATTTACCTTTAAATAGAACTTGATTTAAACAGGTGTTAGGTACACTTTCTTCTGGAAAATAAACCTATATGTATTTTAAAAACTTAGTCTACTAATTAATAATCTATTAACTAATAATCTGCTAACACCACTTAAAGGAAATAAAATCAAACAATACATATCTATTGAGAAAACTACTAAGCTTACAGACATTTCTGAAGGAGCCACATGGTGAGGCTCTCAAAATGCTGTATGAACTGTTGACCACAGAAACTTGTTCTAAAAAAACCTTAATGTCAAAAAAAAACCCCACAACATCATCCGGTAAACAACTTGATAATTTAAAAACTTCAAATCAACTGGAAACTGAAAAAGCAGGAAAGTATTTTTTCCTCTTTGAGTCTCTAAATAGAAAATGTAGGCACAAAAGGATAAGATACTTTTGTTCTAAAGTTCTGAAGGACATAGTGACCAGGGAAATTCAGTTCTGCTAGTAACTGCTGATAACAGTTATTTTGCTTGGTATACCCTGCAGTTCAGAAGCAAAACATTATGTTTTGGTAAACCCTTTGTTTCCTTATAAAACAGTACATTGAATACTCATTGTTTATAATATAAAATGCTGTTACATTGGAATTTAAATCAAATTTTTAACTATATGAGCTTGATACTAATAGGGAAAAATAGAATATAACTCATTATTCTCCAAACAAGCCTCTATATAAATATTAATGTATAAAATGCTCAGATAGATTAAAAAAGCTGCAAACCAGCAGTTTTTTACTAATTAATATATTGTACCTCATAAAAGAAACAGAATTTTTATGGAAAAAGTTTAAAGTTACAAACACAAAACTAGATTTACTTTCTTTATCTTTACATATGGGTCACTTCTTTTATTTTAACTACATGATTGTATCCAATTTGATAATGCTCACTAGAGGAAAGGTCAGGCAATCAATATCACTAGAACTAAATGCTGGTTATATTACCAGACAGAATGTTGCTTCCAGAGTGGCACTGTCATTCCCTGTTCTTTTTTCACTGAGAAAGAAAAAACAGACAAGCTACGGTTTAAAGAAGGTTAAAGTACAGGTCTGGTCTTGGAGCAAGCCTCCTTCTTAGGCTCATTGTCTGAGTGACTACACAGTCTATTTGAACTGCAAGGGTCTACTTTGAGAGATGATTTTGCATCAGGCATTTTCAGTAAGTAAGACATTATTAGACAAATGGTTGCCTTCATGCCCCTTCATGTCGGTAGAGAACAAGTCGTCTCTCGTGTGGCAAGCAACCAGGTGAGCAAAATGGATGGGCAGGATAGGAGGATCTATGCACTGAACTCCAAAGAAATGTAGAGCTCTCACTGAAAAGAGGGTAGCCAGATCAAAATCTTTTACATTTGTCAGATTTAGGTGGCTTCAATCTGAAGTTCGTACAGAATACACACCTGTCAGAAAATCAGAAGGAAGAGTCTCTCTATTGCTTCAGAGCATTAGCTCACCTTCTCCAGTCTTGTCTCTCAACCTAGGACTGGACCTGGATGTAAAACACACATCTACTTAAATAATGTTAACAAAATAAGTTTTGGAAGAAAGCAAACAAAAACTTTCCTGGACTGTTATGGAATCAGCTACAGCCCCAAAATGTAGAATATAGTTATAATCCTTGAACTGCTGCAGTGCTGCAAGTAGAACACAGAACACAGTGCAGGTAATACCATGCTCCCACAGACACAAGAAGGAAAGAGAACAAAATGAGCACAAAACTTCACTTCCATACTTCCTTCACACTCAAAAAAGATGACCATGACCCTGAAACTTACCTGTACATGTAACACAACGTTCTGAAAAAGACATTTAATCATGTATTTTAGAAAACATTATAAACTCAGACTCATTGCAGCATCATAACTCTGCTGCTTCAAATCAAATCGTAAAGGTTATCTATCCTGCTATTCTTTACTATCTATGCTGTAAACTTTACTAACAATACTTTTGTATCTTAGCCAAAACTGCAAGGCAAAACACAGCACAGTAGCGAGAAATCAGGCTCCATGGGACCTACTAAACACAGTTATGTTTTGACATCTCTTAGTATGGCATTTTTGAATTGAAAATGCCCTCTACAAGCACCAAATCATGCAAAATTTCCCCAGGTTTAAATTATTATTATTATAGAAAAATCAAAATCTTTAATCTTCAATACTGCAACCTCTATGATACAAACCCAAAGCTTCTTTCTCCCTTTTGAGACCTGTTATGTTACAGATTAGCCTCTGACAGAAAAATCTGAACACTCTGTTCTTTTGCGTAATACACAAAGCTTCTTTCAAGCTGAAAACGTTCTCTTGCCCAATCAGTGTCCTAATTCACAGATAGAGTCTAGAAGTTGGATTTCAACTATTTTAGACAATCATAGAATCATTTTGGTTCAAGAAGACCATCAGGTGCAACCATTAACCCAGCAATGCCATATCCACCTCTAACCCATGTTCCCAAGTATCACATCTACATGCCTTTTAAATACCCCCAGGGACAGTGACTCCACCACTTTCCCAGGCAGCCTGTTCCAGTGCTTGACAACCTTTTCCGACAAGACAGTTTTCCTAATATCCAATCTAAACCTTCCCTGGTGCAACTTGTGGCAATTTCCTCATCCGTTGCTTATAAACTGGGAGAAGAGACTGACCCTCATCTCACCACAACCTTTCAGGCAGTTGTAGAGAGTGATGAGGTCTCCCCTGAGCCTCCTTTTCTCCAGGATAAACACCCCCAGCTCCCTCAGCTGCTCCTCACAGAACTTGTGCTCCAGATCCTCCATTTCCAAAAGACAAATCATACAGTCCATTACAGGTGAGAAGGCAAGGGACGCTTCCCAATTTAAGCATGAGTACATGAACATGATACTTGTGACGGATATGTACACAAACACATTACAAAAATCTTTTTCCTCAGAAGGCAAACATTGAAAAAACCTGAGCCCAGTTCATTAAAATCTGATACATCACTTCGAAAAAATTTGAGTGAATACAAATTAAGCAGAGAGTAATTAATTAAGAGCTTTTACTTCCTTTGATGATTGCATACATTGCAAACATTTTGAGAACTGACTTAACCATTACACACACAAGGAAAACCACTGCCAAGCATCTGTATCACATTCTTTAGAAAATGAGATGAATGCAATGAGCTAAACAGAAAGTTTCAATTCTTACTGTCTCATGGACTTGAAAGAAAGAAAGCGAAAGGATCTTTTTGGCCCGAAGAGACACCGAAGCATGTCCCCAAGTCGGGGACAAATGCTTGGAGAGATGCAAATGCAAGCAAACTTCACTGCTAGAGATCCACGCGAGTAACAGTCCGGGGAAGAGTTTCACACTCTCCCACACTTCATATAAACGAAAATGAACAGAGGGACCTCTGCTGAAAACATCTTTTCCACTTACCTCAGCTGCAGAACGGGCGTTTGCTTTAACAGGGACCTTTGCCTTCCCGCGACGGCGAAGAGACGGAAAAAATAGGAAGTCGCCCCGGCTGAGCGCAAGTAACGTTTTTTCCTGTAATTCTGAAGGCCAGCAATCCCCACCCCCGGCGCCGGGACGAGCGGTGCCGGACTCGGGCGGCCCCAGCTGCCCCGCACGGCGCCGGCCGCCCGCGGGCGGGTGCTCTGCCCCACGCGGAGCCCCTACAGCCGCCCCGCGCCCGTCCCTGCGGCCACCCCGCTGGCCGGGATGAGGCGGAGCGGGGACACGGCCCCGCCGGCACACAGGCTGAGGGCGCGCCCGCACCAGCCTCGCCGCTCTTTCAAAGGGCGGTAATCAGCCGGCCGGGCGGGGGTGCACGCAGCGGCGTTTTGATGCAGATGAATCAAGAGTGTCTTCAAATTGCATAAATACGCGCAGCGAAACAAGCATATTGGGCAAGAGCCACAACAGAGGAGCACTCACACGTAGGCACCGCATGCATCATTTAGGGCACAGGCAACGGAATAATTCAAGTGGTGATCCATTTTAAAACTAACAAATGTATTCCATTTAATGGCTTGGAAGAAGACTGCAGCCCATCAGCAACATAAAAAGGAATAACGGGACTGAAAATCAGAAGGAACGTTGCAATTAAGATGCTGTGAAATTAGTAAATGGAAATACAAAGTCCCTAGTAGTGTGCCTCCTATTAAGCACAGACAGTCCTTGCTAAGCAGACACTCTCCAAGAACAGATATTAAATTTTAATAATGCAATCAGTACATCAAGAAGTCTTGGCCCCAATTCAGGAAGAAATCCATTACAGACAACAAATAGTTTATCCTGCACTAGTGTCACATGCAACAGCTGTAGATTGACTCATTTCAACTTCCATGACTTGTGCAGCTCAGGTTTTTTCATTTTAACACACAAGCTCAACAACCACTCCAACTTCCAGATCACTCACTAGCCTTCACTCTCCTTAGCTAATCATCAGATTCAGCCAGGTAGTCCATTTGCTTCCCTTTTTATTTTTGAATGACGCTGCCATCTCCCCATCATCCATAACCTCAGTGTGAGGCTGGACTGTAAACTGCTTTAATGTTTCTAAATTCCCCTTGCTATTTAGAAATATACATCAGCACGCATAGTGATATTTTGAAAACTTGCATTTATTTTACTATGAGGTAACAGATAAAACAGAAATGTGGTTCAAAAGAAGCAGATGTAAACTGTAACCTACATGTTCTTTGGTATAGCAGATTTTTTTTTCTTTAGTGAGAATAAAAGAAAGGACAGGATTATTATTATATTATAAACCCTTAATTATGTTTAATTATTGAACTTCTATTCTAGACTTGGTCTGATTAATTGCCCATTCTTACAGATTAATACATTGTTTTTACTGTTGTTGACTGAGTTGACTGCTCAATCTTTCAAAATGATGAAAAGTCGCATCAGACCTAACAGACTAGTTAAACATTTGTTTAACTTTTAAAAACCTTGAGTCATCCCTCTGCCTGACTCAGGGCTACATACATGCTTAAATTAAAGCTTCCACAATCTTAAATGTTTGCATGTGCACTGAGCAGTACCACTTAGGAGATTCCAGGATGCAGAGGGCACTTAATGATAGCATCGGTAACTGTTTCACCTACTACCATTTGTAACAACTTAATAGAAAAGAGAAAAACATCTTACAAAAGTGATGTCATTTACCGAAAGTCATTTGCCACAGAAGACAGGAAACTTTTAGAGTACAATAGAAATCCTGCCAAAAAATGTGTTCCATATCCACACTTAGATACACTTTTATCCACTTTGCACACGAATGCTCTAGAAGAACTAACTCTTCTGTCCGCAGGGTGGGAGCAAAGAGAAGCCACTGTTCCTGAAACACAAAGAAGGAAGTACCTTCCACAGAAAAGACTCAACTGTTTTCATTGCTGATGCCTCTCTACCAGTATTGTTTGGGCTGGTGATTCAGGGGTAACTGCTCCGGGGATTGGTTGATCCCAGATGGTACTCCTTAAAGGGAAGCATTTCCACTGTCTCTGTTGGCAGGGTGAGACAGGAGACTGCAGAACTACTGCTAAAAATCTGACCCTTACTGCAAATCCATTTGTTATCTTGTAGAAGTTCAGTTTCAAAAAATATTTATCTTCTGTATTATGTATAGCCACACCCTATAAAGTTACTGACCACTGTATAATTACAGTGAGCCTGTATTAATTAACACTGGCCCAGAATAGAGAATTTTGTAGTTTGGAAAAATTAGGTGCATTTTCATTGACCGGTCTGCAAATTGACCTTGCAGCATTTAATTGTGCAGTGTTAGAAAAAGCAGGTTTGATGGAAAACATATACTCAATTTTACCTCAGGAAGTTGCAGAGTTGGTTTTAACTAAGAAACTCATTAGGCTGATTTCTACCTATGCCAATGATTTGAACCACTTCATTCCTCTAAATGTAAGGAGGAGGGCATGAGAACAGACTTCCATTGACTTACACCATTGCAAAACACAAATAAAAACCATGAGTGTCCTTCTATTACCAACTGTTTTCATTTGTGGGGAAGAACAATCCAGTGAAACTAGTCTGATTTTGATTTCAATTTCTGAGTATGCATAACTCCCTTTTTCAGTAAGTAGCTTGTCATCAGAAGTCTACTAGTATCAACCTCCATGCAAGGCTGCATTTTAACAAGTAAAAAAATTTAACTATGCCATTCTTAAATTTCACTTTAGAGTAACATAAAAATTCAACAACAGCAGTACCCTCAAAACCATGCTCTTAAATTACTAGTTTATGACTACAGCCTTAGTTTAAATGCAATACATTGTCCAAGCTTATGACTAACATATCACTGAATAAGCAACAACAAGGAGTGTGACAACCAACTCTTAAGGGGAAGGAAGCATCTAAGATTGTAAATGCTCACTGGTCAAAAGGAACAAGCCAAAGGGTCTGCAATCAATCAGAAAGCTTTATTAGTAAATTACACTTGGCATGGTGTTTGTCCCTGACCTACTATATAAGCACACAGCTGTGGGTTTTTGATAAAAGGGGTAGGGGGAGAGAGAAAGGACCACAATCCATCGTGTGCCTGAAGTCACCATCACTACAATGGGCAACACCTGTATGACTCTAAGTTGACATAGTTTTAGAGGCAGACTCTACAAACTGCTCAGATCTAAGGAAAGGCATAAAAAATGTACAAATTACTATGTTTTGCAGTGTGCAACTACCAATATTTAATACACACTGAAAGGTTTTAATGCTAAGTGCAATTATTTGTGAATCTTCTTAATCTGTGCTCTAGAGAAGATTCACTCCTCAAGAAATAAATCAGGTGTTTTGCTAAGAAAACCACAAAGCTGTTATCAATTTCAGAATAGAGAATTATGCAATACTTCCTTCCCATCACATCTTCCTTCACAGCATTGCAACATCACAACAACTGTAATTGCAATCTGTTAAAGGCCAGATAATGTTAATCTGCTGGCAAAGAAGGGATGTTTTATTTCCAGAGTAATGTCTTAGTGGTTTATTACGGAATTTTTTTAACATGTTTTCATCCTATGGTAATTTAAGATTCCCAAGCCTTTTACTACGATTGCAGAAGCAGAGAAACATAATTAAACCCATTTGTACAAACAGGCTAAAGGAATTACTGAAAATCCCATGTGGCTTTAATAGCAGGACTACAAGGCGCCATTTCTTGTAATTTTCCACCCCAAGACCACAGTGAGCAGACTCTTTATGACAACTACTACCAGCACAAGTTACTCCTGGCAGAGAGTCACTGTGAAGGCAGAGCTACAGCAGTGTGTAATAACCACCTGCAATGAAGCAAATTTCTCACATACACTTTAACAAAGAACACAGAAAAAGAAAAGAGGCTATGCAGATGAGAAAAGCTTATCATACAAATATTCTTCTCTTACACCTACCACTGCCTACTAAATCATATCACAAAATGCCATGTGGACTCATTTTTTGAACAATCCCAGGGATTGCAACTCTACCACCAACCTGGGGAGCCAGACCCAATGCGTAACAACTCTTTTCATAAGTTTTTCCTAATATCCAATATAAACCTCCCTGGTGTAACCTGAGGCATTTCCACTTGTCATAGAACCACAGAATCACTAAGGTTGGAAAAGACCTCCAAGATCATCGAGTCCAACCTTTGATCGAATACCACCCTGTCAACTAAACCACAGCACTAAGGGCCAAGTCCAGGTGTTTTTTGAAATCCTCCAGGCATGGTGACTCCATCATCTCCCTGGGCAGCCCATTCCAATGCCTAATCACCCTTTCTGTGAAGAACTTCTCCCTGATACTCAACCTGAACGTCCCCTGGTGCAGCTTAAGGCCACTTCCTCTCATCCTCTCACTGGCTGCCTGGGAGAAGAGACTGACCCCTACCTGGATACAACCTCCTTCTAGGTCACTCCGAGCCTCCTTTTTTCCAGCTCCTTCAACCACTCTTCACAGGACTTGTGCTCCGGACCCTTCCTCAGCTCCCTTCTCTGGACTCACTCCAGCACCTCAGTGTCTTTCTTGCAGTGAGGGGCCCAGAACTGGACACAGCACTCGAGCTGTGGCCTCACCAGTGCCCAGTACAGGGGAACAATCCCTGCCCTGGTCCTGCTGGCCACACTGTTGCTGATCCAGGCCAGGATGCCATTTGCCTTCTTGGCCACCTGGGCACACCCTGGCTCATGTTCAGCTGCTGTCACCAGCACCCCCAGGTCCTTTCCAGCCCCTCTGTCCCAGCCTGTGGCGCTGCCTGGGGTTGTTGTGAGCCAAGGGCAGGATCTGGCACTTGGCCTTGTTGAACCTCACACCATTGCCCTCAGCCCATGGATCCAGCCTGTCCAGATCCCTCTGCAGAGCCTTCCTGCCCACCAGCAGATAAACATTCCCATACCATTTGGTTTCACCTGTGAACTGACTGAGGGTATAGTCAATCCCCTCATCCAGATCACTGATCAAGATACTAAACAGAAGTGCTCCCAGTACTGAGCCCAGGGGAACCCCACCCATGACTGGCCATCAGCTGGATACAAGTCCGTCATTCTCAAGGCCTGGACATCCTGACAGTTTTTACCAAGCGAACAGTGCACCTGTTCAAGCCACAGGTTGCCAGCTTTTCCATGAGAATGCTGTGGGAAACTGTGTCAAAGGCTTTATTAAATCCAAGTAGATGACACTAAGTAGTCTGTGAAACTGTTCAGAGCGGAAAACAGTTAAGAGGTAAAACACTTCACCAACACATCTCTAACCTGCAAATCTGAGGTAAATCTTGGTGACTGAACAATACGATATGGAAGTACAACTGCTTTTTATAAAATGAAACAGCTGTAACTTGGAGAGGAGTTACAACACAAAGCATGACCAACCTGAATTTGAGACAGTGCAGGTACTGGCTAAGGCACCACATTTCTGGAATAGGACCAACAGTTGAGGAAATGTCTCAGACACATTACTTGTTTTCAAGTCTCTGAAATTCCTATAAAGGATTCATAGAAAGATTTGAGCTCCTCTCTTTCCTACCTGGCCACCTACAATTGTACCTTCCAAGGAGTCAGGACACCAAGTCTTCACTTGGTAAGGCTGGGTGTTTTTGTTGCTGTGGGCTGAGGTCAGGTTTTCCCTCATGACTTGTCAAATGTCTCATGAAGGGTACATCAGCATTTAGCCAGTACTAACATGCTACCAGTTATCTACACCTTCTAATAAATCACTGCTTTATATTCTTAAACTGTGTATATTGTACTTGCAGTCTACATGCACAAAAATTCCCAAAGTGGTTCAGAGAGGGTGGATTACATATTCATCAGTCTAGACAGTAAATGTGAATAAAATATATTAATTTCTAGAAGCGATTGCTAAACGATCAACTATGACAAAAAATTTTATATTGCAAGCTCAGAAATTCATTTGTTCTGGTGAAGAATGTTCCTTTAGTACATTTGTGTATGCTGTATATGACCTTATTATACAAAATCTCTTAAGGAAACATAGGTCTTCAATATAATTTAGTTTGACTGGCATGTTTAGACCAGGAAGCCCACAAAACACTGCTGCAGGGATAGCTTCACAGTTTCAGCTAATACATGATAATGATCTTAAAGAAAGAAACCCAGCATTTTTAAGCAGTGGGAGTGGAAGGGTACAGTTGATGAAGACAAATGAATTATTGAGGAAAAATTTCTGAGAAGTCATCTGCCTGTTTTCATCTCCCCGCTACTAGCGGTAAAGGGAAAGGCACTAACAGGCCAGAGTTGTGTCAACTTCTTTCAGTACAAACCTCACTCATCTTTCCAGAACAGAAAAGTCTTTGTAAACAACCATCCCATCTCCTATGACCACACGTATTTCATTTTGAAGAGTGGAGGATGAGCAAAGAACAGCATTCTTTAAAGCTGGGAGATACTTAAGGATTGGGTATTGAAAACTGTTTTAGCTGACTTGGTTACAGGAGGGAAAAGACAGCGCAAGGAAATAAATCCTGCTTGACAGTATAGCACTGTAGGAAGAATGACAAGCTCATGTAACACTAAAATTAGCTGACTACAGCAACTGTCCATAGTTCTCTAAGACAGTATCAGCAGGCAACATGTACATTTACAGTGAGAAAATATTATTCCTACTTATATAGGGTATCAGGCTCTGAAAGGTAAATCAGATTTATTTAGAAGCATAAAGAGGAAGACATATTTTCAGCAGTTTGGCTCTCAAATAATGTCTCATCAACTCTGAACAAAGTGCTGATTCTCCTCCAGTCTTGAATACAAAGTAGTTCCTCTAAATGTCCTTTCTCACCAGAGTATTTTTTCCGCTTAATAAAAAGAAATAAAATACAAACTCATTACACTTACAAGTGCCAAAGACTGTACCATAGTTACTTTGAAGGAAATAAACAGCATAAAACAAAAACCATTTAATATTTATATTTCAAGCACTACTGAATTATAGTCTAGAATTAGTTCTACTGATTCCAACATTTTCCTTCAGCTATCTGGAAAAAACACAATTACCAGATAAATTTGAAGAGAATGTGCTTAAATGTAAGATTTCCACATCCTTGGTCCACACTCCATAATCAAATGATTCCATCTACTGTTGCTTACTAGTTAATGGAGTTAAGACATGGAAACAGTCATACCATAAAACTCTCAGGCAACTGAGGGTTTATAAGAAATGTTGTTGCCAAAGACTGACACTAACCACACACAACAGTAGTCAGGCAAAAAAGTAAAACCTGCAACGACAAAATAGTATTTTTACCTTTCACAATTTCTGAAGTACAGGACATGTACACTTGGCTAACAGAAAAAAAGCTCCAAGCAAACACTTATTATTACCTAACATTGAAGCTTTACACTTTGTCTTAAAGAGGAATACAGATTTTGCATAAAGCCAGCTAACAAACTGAAAATATTCAGCAAGCTTGCTTTTTGTTCCCAGCCCTTTAACTGAGGTCAATGAAGAGAGGCGGGTCTATTCTTTGGCATTTTTAAAGCTAGTTTGTAGGAGAATGCAAACTCCCACAAGGACTATCAACAAAGAGATGTTTTTGGAATAGACTGTTTATGTCTTCAGCAGATTATAGTCTGCTTTCCTATCTGCAAAAACACTCTGGAGGATTTTAATCAACCTGGTAATAGTTTTGCAGACATTCTATTTTCTGTTTTTCAGAACTCTTGTTCACAGTCCTTTAATTCTTATGGCCGTAATTTTTGAGTTGAGATGCAGCTCTTCATCAGCAAAGTTAAGCATACTGTGAAAACTTTGCTTTATTCAGCTAATACCTGAAGATTCCTTACAACTTGTCCATAGCACACAAACAGCTCCAGATCAAAGGCTGTAAATTACTAATTTGTATTTTCCTTTATTGACAAGAATTGGATATAATGTGTGCTCAAAGTGGCATTAAAAGAAAAGACATGCTGTCAATGTTGGTTTATACATACCATAAAAATTGAATTTAACTTCAAAAAAATCCATGTTCATTGCTCAATGAAAGGTCTGATGTCATTTCTCAACACTAGTCTGTCAAGAACCTTCAACTTAATCTTGAACTAAAGTTCCAATGCAAACAGCAATCTTTACAAAAACATGGAGGTAAAAGACGGGGAAAAAACACTCAATGACCCAAGTTTAGCACAAACTACAGGTAGTAGAATCACCTAAAAGGAATCACAGGTACGTGGTTATGTTGTTCTCAGGTTTAAATCAGTTCAGCAAAACCTTTTAAGAACACTTACCCTGACTTGCCACCAGGACAACAGAATTCCCTTGAATAAAAAAGGTATTGACATGGTACTTTCCAGTAAGTTTTTCAACATGCTCTCCATGTAAGATTACTTGAGTGCAAAAATAGGCAGCTGACAGTGCACTTAATTCCCCACCCCAACTTCCCTTGTCAGCACTTTCCTCCAGCTGAAAATCACACTATTTTCTTGCAGATTAAATATTTATTTAAAGACTCACAAAGCTTAAAACAAAGCTGAATGTTTTATCTTTCTGCAAATATGGCTCTTCAAGTTTTTTTTTCTCTTAATTCTATTTCTCCTTCACAGCAGACTTGGCCCTTCCAACTCTTACCCTCTCATAGAAAGCAGTAAACATGACTGCTCGTCTTTTAATTATTTCAATAGCATTCTACAGACTGCTTTGTTGGTTCCATTTTTTGATAAGAGCTTGCAGCTCTTTGCTAGAACAGCCACAATTTTTTTCTTGTCACCTTTCTGTGTAAATGATTATGAAGAATGGGGCGAGAACAGTTGTTTTATAGAAAATGTAACAATTGCAGAACTGCCTCTGTTGCCTGACCACAACTGACAAGTCATTAAGACAGGAGACAAAGCAAAAAACACCCAGTGATCTAAGTGGTCCTCTAAACAATGCTAAACCAGGTTCCCTTCAAATGTTTACTCTAGGTTACAACTGACTCTTTCCTTGGACTTCTCTTGACATCAACAGACAAGTTTTATCAGCTCACAGCTTCTTCCAACAGTTACAGGTCACTCGCACCTACTGCAGCCAGCCACCAAAAGCCTCAATTTACCTGAAATTCAGAATGAACACAAAAAGCTTCAAGGATACTTCTCAGGAAAAGGGAGTCATACTGCCCATGGTATTTTACTCTGAATTATTAACATCACACTTAAATACATCTACTGCTTATGAGTTGCAATTTAAGTATACTATCCTTCCAGCTCACTTCTAAGTACACAATTAAGATTCTACTCTTTTTGCATAATATATAGCAGTAAAATTACAGTCTACAGAAGTAACAGTATTTCTCTAAGTAGATATTTAAGTAGTTTTGAAAAGATATTCATACAAAGAATGACAGCCCATTCTTCCACAATGAGAGATTCCCTACTACTGCCCAGTCAGTTCTGGTTCTCACTAACCTGAGTACTAAGCCTTCAGTCCTGTAAGCAAAAGTTAGAAGTATTATTTCCCTGGATTGAGTGGGAAGACCGTACAAGAAATAGTGCTCAGCACTGTGTGCTAAATAGAAGAGAAGCTTGTAAGCTTGTTCAGCTGTGCAAGATATTACAAAATACAGTGACCTTGCCCTTTTCCTTTGGGACCCAAAGATATGCATCTTTGTAGCACCCTGTATTGATAAGGAAAAAAAAGCTTCAAAGAAAAAGCAACTTTACAGAAATCTAAAACTGTTAATGACTACTTACCTCCTATAGCTTCTGCAAGCCTGGGAAAACTTTTGGATATAAGGCACCAAGCTTGTTCTAAAGCAAACTTTTCCACAAGAGATAGCAGAAGCATATTTATGTCAGTCAAAGCTAAAAATACTCTACTAGATGCAACACAGGGTTCCATCCTTCTCTGAAGACAGCTCTGTAAAAAACATGTATTTTCACTAAGTTGTGGGTGTAGCCACTGACCTTTAGCTCCACATGCAGATGCAAATGTTCCACACATGTCAAATACCAGTTCATGAAACTGCAATGACATACAGCTGACACAGAGGCAACAATCAAAGCGCACTTCTCAAACTTTTATTAACTGCTTAAGAGCTGTTTAACAGATCCTTAAATCATTCTAACACAAGATTTGAACTTTTTAACTGACATGTTACAAAAAAATGAACAAGGTTTACATGAACCCTTACATAAAGCTCTTTCCCAAACTAGGCCTTCACAAGATTATCTTCTCATGCAACATTTCACTTACAGCACAACAAAATACAAACTAGTTTGGTATAATGTAGTTTAATCCCATGACTCAATTTCTCTTGCAGAACACTCCATCTTTACTTCTACTGCGTTCATGTTGCCTCTGCCTCTGTAATTCTAGGAAACACAATAGGTCCTAGTTTAGAATTATTAACACTTTCAATAATTTAATGGTACGTCACCACAAAACAATTATAGCTTTCTGCATGCATCTATCTCAATGTAATCAGAACACTGCTTTTAAATAAATAGAAAGTTTTCATCATTAACCTCCAGTACACAAGGATTTTTGACCCTGTTGTACAATTACTCCAGCTTAATCAACCTCAGATTTTATCAAGTGTGGGAATAACACTTCCACAGTTCACATCCCAACTTCTTTTCTTACCTAACATAGATCAGTTCATACAATTGTGGGGAAAAAAAACTTCCTTCTCCACTATATATTTAAGACTGACTGTCTGCATTACCTTCCCAGTAAAATCCTTTTCCTTTGGAAAAAGAATAAAGCTCAGTAATCTCTAAGACTGCCTCAAAATAATCAGGTAAAATCCTCCAAAGACTCCTCTTTCAAATTCATCGTTTGATTATCAAATAGCCTTTTCATAAAAAACTGAGCTGACTGCAGATGTGGAGTTTCTGTCAGACTGACATGAGAAGGTCTCATAAGAATTAGAACCTCGTGATCTCAAACACAAAAGAGCTGGTGCACTATATGTATGTGATATTAAGGGCAGTATTCCCAATGCAAGCAGACAGATTTCACCTGAAAATCTATTCTATTCTGGACAAAGAGTCACAGTCAGATTTGGTAACTCGGAGGTCGTAAAGGACATGGACAGACTTGGATGTAGAAATGATGGATTTGATGAAATGCTGGGAGACACTACACAAAGGCTGGAGATGTGCATTTGGAAGCAATCTAGTGAGATCCACCTTTGAAAGCAATCTAATAAAGAAGCAAAAGCAAGGCGTCCTTGAACTGGAATATAAAAGAGCCACTGAGTCAAGAATTACTCTGCAAGAAAAGGTTCATGCAAACATATACAACAGCTGTAATGTGAGGATGCAAGTGTGAGAAGGAAGCAATGTTTGTGTAACTGAGATCTCATGAAAACCCCGCCAAAAAATGACTCAGATTTAATAAGAGAACTAGCCAGCGAGGTAGAAACACCCAAACCACCCAGTGCTTTCAATAATAATGGTATGGGAGAAGATAAATAATGAAAAGTCAGAGATTGAACTGAAACTTCCACACATCCTGTAAGCAGTGAGAGCAATTATTTCTACTATAGTCTCAAACATTTATAACATTTGAAAGCAACTGAGATATGAAGTTCTTATGGAATCAAGACATGAAGGAAGGAAATGCTTTCAAATAGGAGTATGCACAGAATTTAAATCCTAAAATTAGCAACAGTAAGAGACTAGAACGCTTCTCCTCATCACAGATATTAATAATAATTTTGACGTGGACCAGATCGGGGCATTTATCTAGCTATAATTTGCTGAAGTTGTCAGTCAAATTAGTTATTTAAGTGGGTGATTAATAACAAGCAGTAATGGTATAATCAGCAACTATTTGCTCCCATCCTACATGTACAGTAGAGAAGTTTCTGAGCTACACCTTTTGTGTATGCTTGCATGAATGTTTTCTTCCAGAGTAATCCTGATTTTATAGAACAAGAGAAAGGCATCTAGTAAGAGGCCACACTATAAGAGCCCAACAAGCAACTTGTCTCAAATTAGTTCCAGTGATACTGAATTCTTTGAAGATGCACAACTAAGAAAAGGGACACAACTACAGTCAGAACAGTTTCAGTGGCATTACTCTGGATATATACCACTGAAGACACTTCTAAACTCAGATGAAGTTCTAATAGCCAAGACTTTTTATTTTCCAGACCTACCTTTTGGGTGTTAATTGGGAGTCGTCCTCCTTCAGCCTCAAAAGCAACTTCTGTCAACCAAACAGGAACTTCCTGCTGAGCCTATGCAATTATGAAAATCAATTCAGAGACTTTGACTGCTTTACCAATTCAGATTAACAGTACTGTAATTGTACCAAAGATTTAACAGTTGCTCAGGACATTCAAGTGAAATCTTAAAGAACAAAAGAAGTTAAGCACTAAGATTTGACACTTACATCTGAAAGCACCTTAATTAGAGGCTGTGCAAGATGGCCATCTGATTTGTTATCAAAGAAGCCAACCGCTTTCCCTGTATTTCCGCAACGACCAGTTCGCCCAATTCGGTGTACATACTCTTCAATGGTGGAAGGAAGGTCAAAATTTATAACATGCTGAACGCTTTCAATGTCCAGACCTCTTGCTGCCACTGACGTTGCCACAAGAACTGGACATTTTCCAGAACGAAAATCCTGAAGAGCTATTTCTCTCTCTCTCTGTTCTCTATCTCTACAAAGAAAGCAAGGGTTAGAATGGATGTCTCAAAAAATCTACAGTATTATTTAAGATACAATTTAAATGCCATGTTTCGTGGACAGAAGCGCTTGGGGGGGACAAAACCAAAACAAAAACCAAACAACTCACACACTGCCAGTTTAGGTTTTCTGAATTTTTAACTGAGGAGCAGCAAGACAAAGCAACTGTTTTAACTTAAGTCTCTAGAGAAATTGAGGGTATTTAAAAGAACTGGAGTTAATGATGCATCAAATTCACTGCCTCTGTAAGAAAATCCATGTGCTTAGTTGATTACAAGTGCTTTTCCTACAGCTTTGTAGCAGGGAGCCAGAATAGCAAAGACAATGTCTACCTAGACTCCTGCACAGGCCATTTTTCAGATATACTAAAAAGTGTGGCCAGTCAACAGTACAGAACTTGTTTTTCTGTTTATCATCATGACAAGAAAACTAGATTTGCTCTGGTGCTTGCATATTTAAAGAATATTTACAGATTATCCAGTACTTAACTACAGTGGGTCAGAATTTCACTCATGTTCTTTATTGTCCAAATATGAAAATACATTAGAAAGCTGAACAGTGCTCTTTAGGATCTCAACATGAGATACGTAGTGAAGCCTGGTATGACCACTACTCCAGAGAAGAGTAACCATCCTAACTTCAACTCAAAAAGGTGAAGTGAATCAGAAACCAGCAACATTCATGACAGTTTAACACCTTCCATTGAACTAGTTATTCTCTATATAAGTATACTTCAACTCACAGTGTAATAATTCTACAGAAATGTATTAAGAAACTCCTCCCACACAAGGGAGCTGTGGGTTAGCAATAAAGACTCACCAGGAATGGAAGGTCAAATCTTCTCAAAAGCTGTGTGGCTTTCACACACCTATAAATCCAACAGCCACAGGATACATACAGACATCCTGCATCTGCATGCTAAGACAATTTTAGCCCTTCTTCAACCTTGATATAATGATGTCTGTCAGAACACATGGCAAGCTAAACTACACAGTTATGGCCAAACATTGAGTTCTCAAAAAAAGCTTCTTACAAGCTTTACAAGACACAGTATTAGGTGACTATCACTTTAAAAATACATACCCATGGATACTAGTGGCTGGTATGTTTTCTTGACAAAGAAAGCATGCAATGAAGTCTGCTTTTTTCTTTGTGTCCACAAAGACCAGGGTTCGTTCATTACCTACGATGAACAGAAGTTTGAAGCCACTGCAGTTTGAAAGATGATGCATTTTCACCACTCAGAGTTGCACTTATCTATAGATATCAATACCTAACACAGACATTTTCAAAAAAGTCTTCAAAGTATGACTGTAATTTCTTGCCTATTCTGAGCTAATTAAATCAAATCCATCAATTTCTAGATCAATATGGAAACTGAGTGAAGACACATACATTCTGGTTTTCTCAATAAAAGGAGGAAACAAACATTGTTCTCTGTGACAAGTGTGCATTCCCTTTCTACTGAATGTGGCTAAAAGCAGCCCATTATCCTGAGCACTGAACAGCAAGATTCCACAGAATTTTTTAATTCCAAACTCACATTCAGTCTTCAGCATTAAAACTTAAGACATAGAAAATAAAAATGGAAAAATCCCAGACATTAATAAAATACAGGCCCAAACATTCACACAGTAATTTTAATATACCTATAATCTTGAGGTAATACCCCCAGATGCTGAAGTATTGGAACTGACCATATGAAGTAGAAAACCATCTAGAAAGGTTGTCTGCTAGTACTAGAGATGAGTCACTGACAAGTACTGGGCATTAGACTAGATTCAGTGACTTTTACAAGTCCCTTCCAACACAAACTATCCTATGATTCTATGAAATAGCCCTAAATAAATATGCCTAAAAACCTGCAATTTCCCAAGTTCTGCTTCAAGCTTCATCAACAGTCTTGTAAAGTATGTAAAACACAGTAAAGTCATAGAACCATGACCTTTTAAACACAAGTTTAAAACCAAGCAATTCTGACTTCCCTGGTAAACAACTGGCATTAAGGAAAGTTACCTATGCTGTGTAGAATTTCTATCAGTTTATCCCTCTTGAAATACTGAGAAACTTGAAGAATATTTTGCTGAACATCACTGCATGCTCCACCCACATGTCCAACAACAACAAATAAAAAGTCAGTTTTCAAAAATTCACCAGCTAGCCTGAAAAAGAGACAAAATTGAGCAACATGAAACATAGTATGTAATTATTTTTGCTTTAAAATCACATGTTTTCATTTAAGTTTAAGCAACACTTACAACAAATAATTTTATCCTCCATCTTGTGAGGAACAATACAAGTAGCCTTATGTACATTTTTTAAAAAGCCAGGAGAGTCTGCATTGCTTGGATCCAGAACACAAACCACATGCTGGCCTGCATGACTCATGACGAGCAGGTCAAGCAACTCTACCTCTGCCTTTGTAAGACCCCAGCTGGAGTACTGCATCCAGCTGTGGCATCTTCAGCACAAGACAGACATGCCAGAGAGGATGCAGAGAGGCCACAATGATGATCAGAGGGCTGGAGCCCCTCTCCTCTGAAGACAAGGTAAGAGTTGAGGAGTGGGGGCCATTCAGCCTGGAATGACCTTATTGCATCCTCCAGTAACTAAAGGGGGTTTATAAAAAAGAGGGAAAGAAACCTCCTACACAGGCTGATAGGATATGACAAGTACAGGCTGGACAGAGAATGGATCAAGATTAGACCTGGAGGGAAAGACTCAGGGGTGCCGGTGGATGAGAGGCTGAACATGACCCAGCAGGGTGCACTTGCAGCCCAGAAAGCCAATTGTGCCCCAGGCTGCACCAAAAGCAGTGTGGCCAGCAGGGTAAGGGAGGGGATTCTGGCCCTCTACTCTGATACCATGAGACCCCACCTGTGTTCAGCTCTGGGGTCTCCAGTATAAGAAAGATGTGGACCTCCTGGAACGAGTTCATGGAGGCCACTAACCTGGTAACAGGGCTGGAGCACCTCTCCTATGAAGACAGGCTGACAAGAGGTGCCATTGTTCAGCCTGGGGAAGAGAAGGCTTCAGGGAGACCTTGGAGTAGCCTTCCAGGGTGAGCAGCTGTACAGTACTTAGCTGCCAGCTGGGATTAAACCACAGCCCTTTAGCGGGAGATACAAAGCCTCAACCGCTAAACTGCAGTTCTCCAGTCAATCTAGAAAAATGCATGGTTCTCTCGACTCACATGTACAGAAAGAGATTGAACTATCAGATCAAAGGTCTGTATAACAGCAAAAACAAATTAAGGTATAAAACCAAGCTTTATGTTAAAACTAAATCTGATTATATTCACTGAACAGAAGTGCAAGACAATATGAACCCAACAGGTCCAAAGAAAGCACCTTGTCCAATACTACCAAAATAATATACTGTTTAAAGCTCTCCTGGTAGCAGAGTATGGGGAAATCATTAGCTTTCTTGACTTCAGCACCAGAAAAGCGATAAATCCAGTAATGAACTGACTGCAGAAGAGTTTTCACACTCTAAAATGCGAACACTACTTTTAGGCATTGCAGTTTCAAAAGGTTACAAGAAAGACAGGGGCAAGAAAAAACAGCCTCCAAGTTGCACCAGGAGAGGCTTAGACTAGCTATTAGGAAAAAAATCTTCACTGAAAGAGCTGTCAAGCACTGGACCAGGCTGGCCCGGAAAGCAGTGGAACCACAACCCCAGAAGGTACTTAAAAGATGTGCAGATGTGGTGCTTGGGGCACTGGTTTAGTGGTTGACTTGCTGGTGCTGGGTTAATGGTTAGACTTAATCAGCTTAAGGGTCTTTTCCAACCGAAATGCTTCTATGATTCTAATGTTATTATGCGCTTCCAAAACATGACCTAAGCACTCAGGTTTCTGAAGTGTTCCACCAGCACTTGTAAATCCTGCAGGACTGACAGTAGAAAGGTACATCTTTTTTCATTAAACAGAAGCAGACCGTAAATGTCTTTCACAGTTCAAGGAATCTCCTCCTTTCAGATGTTGATAGTTAGACTACTCTTGATTCATCCCAATGAACGCAAAAAAAGTACATTACAAAAGCCTGGGCAAAATCACAATGATAAAAACAGACCTAGAGATCAAGGGACCCAGATTCTTCTTTCAAACCCAAAACCTGAGCAAATCAGAACACTCTGTGTATCTTAAAGGGAGATACACAAGCCTGGTCTCTTCCCAGGATACATTGAGAAGCGAGACCACATTCCTGCAGAAACAAGTAAACACATGGAATGAACACAAACTGTATTTGTGTACAGTATCATTTGAATGCTTGATTCCCAGCTGAGCAAGCAAGGTCATTATTAGTTCACTACAAGATTATTTTTCCATACAAAGAACCCTATGAAAAAAGTCATGACAAGGAACCAAAGCCACAACAGGTGAAGTCCTGCTATAAGAAAGGCGATACATTTCTACATGAGCGGTCAGCACTACTTGACTGAACAGGAGAAAACAGCCCATTCCCCTCTTTCATTCAGGACAGTCCACTATGGAAAAGCATTTTCTCCCTGCCTCAAAAAAGATCTTTCAGACTTTCTGAAGATCAAAGTAAGTTGTCTTGATTTGACTCACTGAAGTACCAACACACTTTGTAACAGTATCTCTACCACAGGAGTCACCAAAATTATTTGCACTGCTCCAACTGAAGTTTAAACTCTTCTAATTTAACAAGGAGTATTCAGATGCTGGCGTCTTGAAAAGCAGAAGAAATACTAAATAGTTTCCATCGGCATGCAGGGAATTAGTTGTTTTGTTCTGTTAGTCAGCAACCATACTACAATCCTTGAAGACTGTTCCCTTAAGAAAGAGGAACTTTAAAGGTAGTGAGCAGGCAATCTGTAAGATGTATTACATACATACATAGGACATTTAAAAACTACTGAAAATAAATACCAATTATCAACGTAAGTAAGAATTGCGTATCAGAAACACTGGTAAGTTCAGCAATAATTGGTTTATCTCATTAGCCAAAGACAGTGCTATCAGTGCTGGTGAAACAGCAGCATCACTGGTTTTCAGCTTCCATAGATGTAATGGGGGAGGAAGAAGAAACCAAAAAGGGGAACATGAGGACTTCTGCAGAAGTGGAATTTAAAAGCCTTCAGACAAGTTTCTAAATTACCCGGAGTTCTCACCTAAATTAAGCAGTTCATGTTTTAGAGTCCCTGCTTCAATCAAGCAAGGAATGTTAATATAGTTTTCAGTATCTTCAAGTAAGATTATAAGCTTTTAAAAATAAGGGGTGTTCTTAACTCTCCAGATATTTAGTTCTATACAAGTACATCTTCAGATATATTTCTATTTTTATTCTACTCACCTCTGAACTTCTTCAGGAAAAGTGGCACTGAACATTAGTGTCTGGCGTTTGTCTTTTTCTGGCATGTCTGGGAAAGATACCAGCTTTCTCATATCTGCGCCAAAACCCATATCAAGCATGCGGTCTGCTTCATCTAGCACCAAGTATTTCACATTATGCAAGCCAATCTGCAAGTATTTCAAAGTCAAAGAAAAATTCTACTGGTTCACTGACAGTATACACTTACAAAATACCTAATTCAAATACAGTATTATATAACCTGGAGTTTTTTGTATTTTGAATCAGTATGAAAATATAGTTCCAGATAGATAAAAAGCCATTGTAGCAGAACAAACAGGACATCAAGTGAACATCTACTATGGAATATGCCACAAGAACTAAGAGAAGCTGCTCCACATATTTAAGCTACAAAGTTTTATTGCCATGATCTCTGCAGACACTTTGATTTAGACTGGTATTTTCCAGCTGGCTCTGAAAGGAACGGAAGGGATCTAGACTCAGGCTACTCCTTCAAAAACATCATGGAATTTAGATAGAAGAATACCTCACTTGTATTTCAGTGCCTGTACAAAGGCAGCATACTGATAGAGCCACTGAAAACCAATCTCTGCTTCTACTGATTTTAAAGAATGAAAACCAGTATTTTATCTTTTAGGTAAGAGTATTTCGGGAATTCAGATGAAATGTTAAGATCTTACCTTTCCTCTTCCAATGATGTCTAGAAGCCTTCCTGGAGTGGCACACAGTATATTACAGCCTAGCTTTATCTGACGAACTGAATAGTCTGTTTGTGTACCTCCATAGATCACAACAGGCCTTATACAAGTTCTATTATGTAGAAAAAAGTTTGGATTAATTGTGTAAGTATGCAAACAATATTGTTTCATGAAAATTCAAAAAAATAATCTGAGCTACTGTGAATCAGTTTAAGAGTGGTTTAACTCCTTCAGTATACAGCTTGGTCCAAAAAGAGTGCTCAAAAACAGAAACTCACTTGAAGTAAGCTTAAAGTTGCCCAAGACCAGAAACGCAGGGAAGCAAGAGTTATTAGAAACCATAACTGAAAGTTAACTAAAACCTGTAATACCCACCTCCATTTTGCCGAGATGAAAGTAAAGCAAGTATAAACTGTGTAAGGCAAGCCAGTAAGTTTCTTCATATTGAATACATCTAGTGCAGGTAGCTCAGTGTGCAGCTGCAGTGCAAGCTGCAGACTTTACATCTGGGTGGCAGGAAATGGCTAGAGCCCAGGCAAAAGACCATGAACTGGTGCTGACCCCTTGCTTCACAAAGAGCACAAGGACCTGCATCACTAGCTAGGTGACCCAACACTCAGAGTCTGCAGGAGCAAATAACTCAGTAAAAAGACCTCAGAATACTAGGTACATAAACTGTGACCATATAAAATCCCAGTGATTCTGTTGTTCAGGGTCCCTTCAGGAGACATCCTGCTTGAGCTTTACACATTTCTGCACAACAACGAAATTACTTGAAGGAAACAGAGGTCTGAGATTCTGCTGTGGGAAACCTGGGGTCGAGTCACTGAGGAAACCTCGTCTGATGCTCTGAGTGGTGTGTGTAAGAAGTCAAGTAGGGCAGCCAGCAGCTCACTAGAGCCACCTGCTGCAAAGGGACTTCAGTGCCAGCAGTTAAAGTCCCTGGTGGTGTCAGAATGACTGCCAGAGTGGCTCCTGGATGGTCAGACAGGAAAATGTTCTTACCGCTTCTTTTAAGAAATTTCACTTTTCTCATCAGTGACAAGCTGAATACTTATCTCGTCTTCAAGCTGGAGTAAGCCTTCCATTCACCCACCCCAATATCAGGAAGATTAGGCACTTAAATCCCTAGTCATATAGTAAGAAACCCACTAGCCAGTATTATAATCTGAATTCATTATAATCTAAACTCAAGTGTTTGTAATTTGATTGGCACAAAAATATTTGCAAGCATTTGTGAAAAAAAACAAAGCACTGCTGATTCAAGCAAAGTAATAATCAATACCAGGCAACAGTGCAAAAGCTTACCCATACACAAATTTTCTTGCTTCTAGGAAGATCTGATTTACCAGTTCTCTAGTTGGGGCAGTAATAATACATTCGGGTTCTTGCTGCTCTTTAAAGCTACTGGCAGTTACACCATCCCTCATCATTTGGGCCACAACTGGTACAAGAAAGGCTGCCTGGGGGGAAAAAAACCACAGGAGTATTTGTGCTGGTTAGTCTTAAAAGCTTTCATCAGTCACATTAAAACCTGCATATCAATCTTAAAGCTTGAATGGCAGTGCACACAATAATAAAGGAAATCAGACTGCAAAAGGATTGACCTGAACATAAAACAGAACATTTAAGCTTATTTCTCCTTGTTAACTAGTATGAAAGTATCTCTCTGGATCTTAACAGTCTAGTAACACAGGAACACAATCATGCAGTGGCCAACTTTCCATAGAGTTCAGGACACTGATGACATACCCCGGTAATTAAGTAACTCAAGATCAAAACCATCCTTAATGTGTACTTAGAAGCTATAGGTTATCATCAGTAGGTCTGTAAAGCAGCCATGTTCTAACATTCTCCAGACTACTAGAACAGCAGATCAGTTTGCAACACAGCTGCACCACACCAGCACACTTACTTCCAAGTAAGACTAGTTACCCACAAAACCGCATCTGCACAGCAGTCCCAAAAGCATTCAGAATAAATATTTAGAGCACAGGTTTTGGATGCTTCCCTTTCTGAAGACAGAAGAGGTCTTTCAAAAGAAGTAACTAGAAAGCTACATGAACCAAACTAGGATTCCACACTAAACTGAACAGCACAAAGCTACATTTCGTAACCAAACATTACCATCCACCAGCTGTCAGTGGTTAGGTTTGGGTACATTAGACAATTTAAAAAGTTGAGACAATTTTCAACTTAGTATCAATTCTCAACCCTGTTCCAAGATTGAAAGTGAACCTCCTAAAATCAAGTCTGGTGCAGATCAAACTTCATCAAAGCCAGTATGACAAACCTGCACAACACAGTTATAATCTGGCAGACTGTACATCTGAAAAAAACCTAAAACCACACAAAACTCACACACACAAACGAAAAATAATCAATAAAACAAACCCCAAAACAAAAGGCCCCAACAAAACAAAAACAACCCACCAAACAAAAAACCCCAACCAACCAAAACTCACTAAAAAAACCCCACACAACACAAAAATCCCTACTTTCAACTGCTGAGTATTCTCATCAGCAGTTTCTAGGACTGCCTGCCTACACTTCTGAATCCACTGCTGTAGCTCTGAAGGCTGGCCTGCTGTATCAAGATACTAGTTTACTGAAATAAAGAATAAAGCCCAGAATGTGACAACTCTATCATCATCCATATCTGTGCCTGATACCTGCCACTGCTGTGCAAGTGAAATTATTAGACAACAAGCAGTCATGCATCTGACATGTGGAAGAGTGAGGCATCCCCCCGAATGCTCGCAGTCACACACTTTCAGTAGAATGAATACTGTACAAAATGATTACAGTTTTTCCTGATCCTGTCTGGGCACAAGCCATTAAATCCCGTCCTGCCAGTATAATAGGAATGCTGTACTTCTGCACTGGAGTAGGTTTAGAGTATCCAGCTTTAGCAATGTTCACAGTTAAAGTATGACAGATGTTAGTGTCTGCAAAACTCTGTAAGAGAAAAAATTAACAGTTATACACAATCACAGAAGGTATAAGCTTAAAACCCAAAATGCTTACTGTAGGATACAGACATCCAAATACTAAAGAGTGTTAACTTCAGAGGTAGTCTCACCAGTCATTTAGATTGCCAAGGCTCCCACAGGTAAAAGCCCAAAAGGTCTCTAAAATCTACTCATGCCATTCAAATAACATTGTTTGTAGGAGAGTGAATGCTTTCAACTGGTCTTACTAGTCTTCCAAGAAAATTGCTCAGAAGCCATAAACCTGGATTCAAGCAGGTAAACTCACACAGCATGCTATGAAAAAACCCTGACACTCTTAGGTTTCATTTCACATAGGAGTTACCATGGTCTTCTGAGCTAAAACCAGTAAGGGTAGCTAACAACCTTCCTAGACAGGACCAAAAAGCAACACAGGTGACAAAAATCAGTTTGATTTCAGTGAGAACACCTTTCAGAAGATGGATGGGGAGAACAGCTCTGCATCTTACTCTTTCAACACAGGTACTACTAACCCCTCTGCACTTCTCTCCTCATTCTTTTCCCTAAAAAGAGCTTTTTTCTTTTTAAACATTGCCACCCAGTACAGATAAAAACTAAAGTTATATGTTAAACAATGAACTCTAGCCATGGAGTACAGGGCTAGAAATTACTTTAAAACACCTCTCTGTCCAAATACTACCCCAACAGGTGTTCATTTACATTTTTGAAGATCCCCCAGTAACTGACTTCAATAAGATAACTATACCAGCCTGCCCAGAAACTGCAGCCAAAGACATCTTTCTTTCAATATCTAAACTCTGCAATTTAATGACTATTCTTCCTATATATCCAGTATTACTTTCTCTGGACCATTTATGCATTTTGTTAGTGTTATTGTGAATTTAAATTTTTTTCTTTCAAATGGGGAGCACCTCCTTCCACCATCACTCTGTCTGCAAGATTCAGTATTTTTTATTAGTATTTTCAGTAGCTGCAATATTGAACCCACTACACACCCTTGTAAATCATGCTTCACATAAACTGTGAGATTAATCAGTTCACTGACCATTAACGCTGCTGGAGGGTCCAGTCCTGACACTTCAACAACGTTTTCATCATACTTGTCAAAATTCATTCCTGTCTGATAACGGGCAAAGATGGCTTGTTCATCATCAGGTGGAGGAGGAGGCACGTAAGTCACCTTTGGACCTTAAGAACACAAATACTTAGAAGTCCACAAGCAATATAAAGAGAAGTTAAAATAAACTATTTTAAGCACGGAGCTATTGAAGTTAAGTTCAGCGAGATGTCATTTGGATTTCCCTCCCCTTTTCAGGAAGGCACAAAATTCCATACATTCATTCTATCAGAACTTAATTTTATACTACAAGACCTAAAATTTACCTACATATGAAGTCAGACTTGTAAAGCATTCACGTCTCACATTCACTCCAGGACCTCACTTTCAAGAGCTACTCACAAAAATTAAATTAGGCTTCTTTATCATCCAGATAGACACACGCTCTTTATGACACAAGGACATGTGTCCCATGCCAACAAATTACTCTTTCTGAAGAATTCTCTTTCAACATGAAATTCTATATAGATAGGTGCAACTGCTGCATACCAATATACAGAACAGTCTTTAACACACTAATACTTTACACTATGGTCATGAAAAAAGAATTACTATTCTGTATGAAGGATGCAGTTATGTCCACTATGAGCACTAGCATGTTGCCTCTATAAACACTTCAATTCCTAAAAATCATTATTTGAACTAAAAATCTGAAAAAACTGAGTTGAACTACGTCAAATAGAGGCAAACCAACTGTTCTTCAGGTATTAAGGATCACTTCTGAAAATGTATACTAATCACAGGATCACAGAATGATTTGGAAGTTTGAGTTGGAAGGAACCTTAAAGATCATCCAACCCTCATGCCACAGGACAGACATCTTCCACTAGACCACATTGCTCAAAGCTCCACTGAATGTGGCCTTGAACACTTCCAGGGATGAGGTATCCACAAGCTATCTGGTGAGCCTGTTCCAGTGTTTCACTGGATCTCCCCCTCCAAGTAAAGAGCCATTTAGCCATCTTCTCTACAATGAACAAACGTTTAACGATTATCACACAAGATGTGCTTACATGGAGAGTATCAGCCATCCACTGACCATTACACTGGTTTAATCCCATTCCTAATTTGAATTATGGTACTTTTGCGAATAATGTATTACTATGCTCTAGGTAGGACAACATATACGTAGCCAAATACAGTAGCATCAGTGGCAAAAGAATACAGCAGGACTATGGGTGAAAAATCCCTAACAGACAACAAAAAAAACCCCCAACATTAAAATAAAGTTAAATCAGGAATAAATGGCTTTGTCAGAGCTATACACCTTACCTGTCAGCACTGACAAAGTATTGCTGCTTACAGAGGATAGAAGAAGGGTAAAAGTCTAGATCAACTCTTTTAAAACTTGGCGAGTTCTTTAAAGCTTACTTTCAATTTTGGGGTTAGCACCTCTGCTTCACCATACATTAACTGAACCAGTAGCAGCAAGACAAAGAAAAAAAATTATGTAACCAACAGCTTTGAAAATTAAATAAATAAAATTCAAATAAGTTACAAACATGTCTTTTGCAGGCATACAACCAAGATACCAAACATTTGCAGAAGGTTCTTAACAGGGAGAAAACGACAATATTTGGCAGAATTAGGAAGGAACTGCTTTGTCATTAATCACCAATGAGGAAATCTGTATGGTTCAACCCTGCTACTAAAAAGTCTCACCTGCACCATCTGTGAGAGTTCCTCTTTCTCTAGAGCCAAGAGTTCCAGACTGAGGTATGTCCCTTTGCCCACCTTTAGTACCTATAAGTAACAGACGTGTAGTGCATATAAGGTATAAAATTAGTATCATGAAATACTACAACTAAAGCTAGTGCTATTTACTCCAATAAATCTGTAGTGCAACAGTCCCAACAACTTCTTCATTAACTCCAACCCATACTGCATTAGACCCAGTAACGCTTGTTTTTTAAAGACACCATTCATATGCCACAATACAGCTGAAGAACAGAACTACTAGCAGCAATTCTCAGTTCTCCGCAGTAGTTCCCAGGCAGCAAGCAAATCCAGAAGATTTACTAAACATATGCTGCACCCATACAAACCACTCAGTATGAAAAAAAAGCCCAAACCATCAAACTTACTCTCACCTTGTCCAAAGCCACCATGAAATCCTTTAAACCCCCTGCTTTGTGTACTAGCACCATCCACAGCATTTCTTTCTTGAAAACCTGCAATACAACATAGCACACAATAACTCAAGTTTGCCCACTTACTTCTGCATGAGCAGATCAAGTGCCTTTTATCTGGCTGACAAACAGAAGCCATTTCAAAGTCTTCACTCTTGACTGCTAGTTCTCAGGGAACAAGCAAAGCCACAAAGAATGACTGGTGTATGCTGCCACCATACAAACCAGTCCATATAAAAAACTTACTCTCACCTTGTCCAAAGCCAGCACGAAATCCTTTAAACCCTCTGTTTTGTGTAACAGCATCTTCTCCATTGCCTTCTTGAAAACCTGCAGTACAGCACAGCACACAGTAACTGAAACTTGCCTAATTTTGATGGGCAGGTCAAGTGCCTTGTACCTGGTAATTATTCTTCTCAGTCCTTATTTTATTCATACAAAAAGTTAACTATGACTAAGTGATTTTCCTAAATATATGAAAAAATGAAGACAAGAAATATTTTTCTGCCAGAAAGCATTCAGCTGTTCTATCATACTGTAACAACAAAAAGCATCATCTGTTCATGACACCATGAAGTTCTCCTAGCACAGCATCTGTGGCTTCCTCTCCACCAACACTTGGGGTATACCAGTATGTCAGTCAGTTTCATTTTTCCACATTAATTAAATAAATAAAAACTACATCTTAAGGGTTCACATGCAAAAGACAATATCCTAGGTATCTGTAAATACAACAGACCTTAAATACAGCTTGCGAGTTACTTTACTATTGCTGCTGGAGAGTCCATACAAAAACTGCTTGTCATCAGTGCCCTGCACCAAAGTGCTGCCGTCTTGCTTAGTCAGACAGGTCTAGCATTCTGCTACCATAATGGGATTCAGTCCAAAAGGTGGGAAAATGGTGTTAAGTTTTTTGAAAGAATACAAAATATGCTGGTTTTGTAAAAAAGCAACTTGTTTTTTAACAGAAGAGAATTACTATCATGTATTAAGGATGCAGTTTATGTCCTCTACGAGTATTAGCATGATGCCTCTGTAACATTTACTAAAAATCATTATTTGAACTAAAAATCTAAAAAAATTAAGTTGATCTAGGTCAAATAGAGTCAAACCAATTGCTCTTCAGATATCAAGGAGCACTTCTGAAAATGCATAGTACTCACAGAATGGTTTGGGTCAGAAGGGACCTTAAAGGTCACCTAGTTACAATCTCCAAGCTGTGGGCAGGGATGCCACCCACTAGACCAGGTTGCTCTAAGTCCCATCCAAGCTAACAAGGAACTACATTGCCACAACTCACCAATAAGGAAATCTGTACGGTTCACCCCCACTACTAAAAAGTCTCACCTGCACCAGCTGCAAGCGTTCCTCTTTCTCTAGAGCGGAAAGCTCCAGACTGAGGTACGTCCCTTTGCCCATCTTTAGCACCTGTAACAGTGTAGTGCACAGAGGGTATAAAATTACAGAATCACAGAATCAACTAGGTTAGAAAAGACCTAAGATCAAGTTTAACCTTGACTGAACACCACCTCACCAACTAGACCATGGCCATAAGTGCAACACCCAGTCTCTTCTTAAGCATCTCCAGGGACAATGACTCCACCACCTCCCTGGGCAGCCTATTCCAATGCCTATTCACTCCTTCTGTGAAGAAATTCTTCCTATGTCCTGCCTAAACTTCCTCTGGAGCAGCTTAAGACTGTGTCCTCTTCTCCAGTCACCGGATGCCTGGGAGAAGAGGCTGACCCCCAACTTTCAGGCAGTTGTAGAGAGTGATGAGGTCTCCCCTGAGCCTCCTTTTCTCCAGGCTAAATACCCCAGCTACCTCAGCTGCTCCTCACAGGACTTGTGCTCCAGACCCTTCCCCAGCTCCATTGCCCTTCTTTGGACTCACTTCAGCACCTCAATGTACTTCTTCAACTGAGGGGCCCAGAACTGGACACAGCACTTCACCAGTGTGCCCAGTAGAGGGGAACAATCCCTGCCCTGGTCCTGCTGGCCACACTATTGCTGATCCAGGCCAGGATGCCATTGGCCTTCTTGACCACCTGAGCACACCCTGGCTCATCTTCAGCTGGCTGTCAATCATTACCCCCAGGTCCCTTTCTGCCTGCTGTCCAGCCACTTTGCCCCAGCCTGTAGTGCTGCAGGGCACTGTTGTGACACAAGGTCAGGACCCAGCACCAGAACCTGTTAAACCTTGTATCACTGAACTCAGCCCATCGATCCAGCCTGAGTCCCCCTGCAGAGCCTTCCTGCACTCCAGAAGGGCAACACAACCACCCAACTTAGTGCCATCTGCAAATTTGCTAATGGCAGACTTAATCCCCTCATCCAGATCATCAATAAAGATACTAAAGAGGACTGGGCCAAACACAGATCCCTGGGGGACACCACAAGTGACTGGTCACCAACTAGATGCAGCACCATTCATGACTCTCTGGGCCCAGCTGTCCAGCCAGTTCTTAACCCAGCACATGGACCAAGCCATAGGCTGACAGCTCTTCCAGCTATGGAAGATGGTGTAAAAGGCTTTGCTGAAGTCCAGGTAGACAACATCCACAGCCTTCTCCACATCCACCAGGTGGGTCACCTGGTCATAAAAGGAGATCACATTGGTCAGGCAGGACATGCCCCTCCAAAATCCACGCTGGCTGGGTCTGATTCCTTGGCCATCCTGTATGTGCCACGTGACCACACTCAAGATGATCTGTTCCATAACCTTGCTGGGCACCAAGGTCAGGCTGACAGGCCTGTAGTTGCCCAAATAAGACAAGAAGCTGTCCTCCATACACTCCCAAGAACCTCCTAGACTGCATCTTCTCCACTGTGTTGAGTTCCCAGCAAATTACTTGGTAGGTTAAAGTCTCCTAAAAGAACAAGGGCTGGTGATCTTGAAACATCCTGCAGCCGCTTAGGTGGTCTGTAAGACTCCCACCAGGATGTCAGCCTTGTTGGCCCTTCCCCGATTCTTGTCCATGGGCACTCAACCTTATCACCACTAATCTTAAATTCTACAGTGTTGAGAGCCTCTCTAATATAAAAGCAACCCCTTCACCTCTTCTCCTTCGCCTGTCCCTTCTGAAGAGCAAGGAGATATCTACTGCAGCACTCCACTTCTGTGAGTCATCCCACCCCATTTCCATGATGGCTACTACATTACAGTTTTCATTCTATATGGCTTCCGGCTCCCCTTGTTTGTTACCCACACTGCATGCATTTGTGTGCATGGACTTCAGAGGGGCTGGTTTCACCCCTGACTCTGGCTTACCATCCTTAGCCTCCTCTCTGGAAAGCCTGGTTTCATCCCCTTCCCTCTTCAAAGCTTCTTTAGAGACCTCTCAATCAGCCCTTGCCAAATCGGGGCTATAATCCTTTTGCCCTTCTAGGCGAAACCTATCTGACTCAAACAGGCCTGCTGCTGTGAAAATTGCCCCATGATCAGAAAAACCAAAATTCACTGATTGCACCAGCCCTTAAGCCACTTATTGATGAGTTCTCCTGTTCATCATTCATCTCTGCTACTGAAGGAACTGAGCAGATCACCTGCACTCCTGTCCCATGATCTAACCGACCCAGAGCCTTCAAGTCCTTTTTAATTGCCCTTGTGCCCCTCTTGTCAACCTCATCACTGCAAACCTGGACAACCAGTAGTGGGTAACAATCTGAGGGATGAACTAGTTCAGGCAGCCTCCTGGTGATATCCTGTACCTGGGCCCCAGGGAGGCAGCAGACTTCCCTCTGGGGTGGGTCCAGTCAAAATGCAGGGCCCTCAGCTCCCCTTAGAAGGGAGACCCCTACTAGAACTACCCTTCCTTTCTTCTTAATACCTGAGGTTGCAATCCATCGGACAAAGTGCAACTGAGAGACCCTCCACACAGATTTTTTTCTTCAGTATCATCTGCCTGGCCCTCTGGATCCAGGGCCTCATACCTATTCTGTACGGGCACCTGGGAAGGCAATGAAGGTTGGAAGGGAATTTTTTTACCTCCCCAAGACAGGACCCTATCTACTAGGTCTCCTCCCTCCTGCCTGATAGCAAGAGGGGCAGAGCTCCTCTGACACCTGCTGCTGAGCTTCTCTTAAGGTTGGAAGGGCATTAGCTCCCCCAGTCTATTTCTCTTTAATTTTTCCTAATGCTCCCTAGCCTTTCCACCTCTTCTTCAAGCTCTGCCCCCACACAGAGCAAATCACTCACCTGCTTACACCACAGGAAGTTTTTTTTGCACCATCCTCTGGTACTAACACCAGGCTCAGACACTCCCTGCAGCCAGTGGCCTGAACACCTGCTTCCCTCTTGGGGGAGTTCTGTCTGGGTTAGCACACTCCTGCTGGCAGCAGCAATGGCTTTTGACCATTTGTAAATCAGTACTGGATCTAGTAAACCTGCAGCCAGTGGCCTGAACACCTGCTTCCCTCTTGGGGGAGTTCTGTCTGGGTTAGCACACTCCTGCTGGCAGCAGCAATGGCTTTTGACCATTTGTAAATCAGTACTGGATCTAGTAAACCTGGGGGGGCTGGATGGGGGGGAGAACAAAAACAACAACAGCAACAAAAACCCCAGCCAAAATACCACACCCACTTACCACACAACCCTCCACCAGGAGGGTGGCTGTGCCCCACCTGCACAAACTGCCATACAAACTGACATGCCACAGTCCCTGTCATGCCACACCCTCACTGCCCTACCATGCCCATTTGCCCACTCCTGTTACTTGCCATGCCACACCCTAACTGAGGGCTGCACCCGAGTTTGCCCACTCCTCCTCACTAGCACTTCTAGAGCGTTTAAGTTGCATGCAAATGGCCCGATGACTGCCCCTCACTCACCTGAATGGCTGGCAAGAGGGTGGGAGCTGCTTGATCAGCTCTTCTAAACCATATGCACATTAGTTTAATGAAATACTAAAATATACAATATAATGAAATACTAAAGCTAGTGCTATTTACTCCAATAAATCTGTAGTGCAACAGTCCCAACAACTTCTTCATTAACTCCAACCCATACTGCATTAGACCCAGTAACGCTTGTTTTTTAAAGACACCATTCATATGCCACAATACAGCTGAAGAACAGAACTACTAGCAGCAATTCTCAGTTCTCCGCAGTAGTTCCCAGGCAGCAAGCAAATCCAGAAGATTTACTAAACATATGCTGCACCCATACAAACCACTCAGTATGAAAAAAAAGCCCAAACCATCAAACTTACTCTCACCTTGTCCAAAGCCACCATGAAATCCTTTAAACCCCCTGCTTTGTGTACTAGCACCATCCACAGCATTTCTTTCTTGAAAACCTGCAATACAACATAGCACACAATAACTCAAGTTTGCCCACTTACTTCTGCATGAGCAGATCAAGTGCCTTTTATCTGGCTGACAAACAGAAGCCATTTCAAAGTCTTCACTCTTGACTGCTAGTTCTCAGGGAACAAGCAAAGCCACAAAGAATGACTGGTGTATGCTGCCACCATACAAACCAGTCCATATAAAAAACTTACTCTCACCTTGTCCAAAGCCAGCACGAAATCCTTTAAACCCTCTGTTTTGTGTAACAGCATCTTCTCCATTGCCTTCTTGAAAACCTGCAGTACAACATAACAGAAAATAACCTAGTTTGCCTAATTTTGCATGTACAAATCAAATGCCATTTATTGGGCTGAAGAACAGAAGCCATTTCATGGCTTTCACCCTTGTACTGGCAGTACCCAGGCAGCAAGCAAATCCAGGAAGATTTACTAAACATATGCTGCACCCATACAAACCACTCAGTATGAAAAAAAACAACCAACAAACTTACTCTCACCTTGTCCAAAGCCACCATGAAATCCTTTAAACCCCCTGCTTTGTGTACTAGCACCATCCACAGCATTTCTTTCTTGAAAACCTGCAATACAACATAGCACACAATAACTCAAGTTTGCCCACTTACTTCTGCATGAGCAGATCAAGTGCCTTTTATCTGGCTGACAAACAGAAGCCATTTCAAAGTCTTCACTCTTGACTGCTAGTTCTCAGGGAACAAGCAAAGCCACAAAGAATGACTGGTGTATGCTGCCACCATACAAACCAGTCCATATAAAAAACTTACTCTCACCTTGTCCAAAGCCAGCACGAAATCCTTTAAACCCTCTGTTTTGTGTAACAGCATCTTCTCCATTGCCTTCTTGAAAACCTGCAGTACAGCACAGCACACAGTAACTGAAGCTTGCCTAATTTTGATGGGCAGGTCAAGTGCCTTACATCTGGTAGTTATTCTTCTCAGTCCTTGTTTCATGACTTCACATAAAAGTTCAATATGACTAAGTGATTTGCCTAAACATATGAAAAAAATGAAGACAGGAAGTACTTTTTGCCAAGAAATCTGACAGAAAACAGTACTGCTCTCCTGTACAATTTCAAGAAGTAAATCAAACATTAGGTCTTTAAATATTTGACTTTAGATGTGTATATGCTAATCAAGCCACTAACTTCAACTCTTCAGTAAGGATGCAGATCGATTCAGACTTCTGGTTTGAAGGCAACTGACAGCATTTGTCCCTTCACAGTTTTCGTAACTGGTACTGTAGAATAAGGTGGCAATGCCAGTTGCTGCCTGCTATGAAGTGAGGACTCGAAAATATGTCTTTCAGATCTACCAAGTTCTATTTTTTTTTCCACTCAGAACTGCTTATTCAGTTGGCAGTGACAAGTATGTGGTGTATTTTTATTTCTAATCCCTTTCCTTAGTTACTCTCCTGATGGGAAGAGAAAAGAAATAAACAGTCATATGCATAAACAAGGTATTCCCAATTTTAGACTGTTAAGTTTTAGGTGTCGTCTAAGATCCAACCAACCAGCTTAGGTCATGATTTACTCCTTAGTCCTTATTCTTCAGCTGAACACATGCTCTATCATATTTTAATGACAAAGAGCATCATCTGGTACAGCACACCATGAAGATCTCCTAGCACAGCATCTGTATCTTCTTCTCCCCCAATGCTTGGTGTGTATACCAGTATGTCAGTCAGTTTGGTTTTTCCACATCAACTCCAGAGAGATACAAGAATTACATCCTAAGGGTTCATATGCAGATGACAGTATCCTAAGTATCCATAAATACTACAGGTCTTAAATACAGCTTGCAAGTTACTTGACAATTGCTGCTAGAGAGGCTACAGTAAAACTGCTCGGCATCAGTGCCCTGCATCAAACAAATCTAACATTGCCCCATGAAAATGGGGTTAAACCCAAAGGATGCAGAAATGGTACAGATTTTTCTCAAAGAATAAACCGTGCTGTGTTTGACAGGGGTAAACTTCCTTCACAGCAGCTGGCATAGAGCTGTACTTTGGACTTGCTGGAAACAGTGTTGATAGTACAGGAATGTTTTTAGTTAGTGCTGAGTGGTGGTCACACTGAGCTGGGGCCTTTTCCGCTCCTCACCCCACCTCACCAGCAAGGGGAAAGAGGGAACACAAGATGGGATGAGACAGAGCCAGGAAAGCTGATCCCATCCCATGTGGCATCAGGCTCAGTACATAAAGCCAGGGAAAGGAGGAAGAGGAGGACATTCAGAGTGATGGTGTTTGACTTCCCAAGCCATGGTCATGTACAACAGAGCTCTACTAGCAGGGAGCTGAACCTGCCTGCTGATTAAAATTGGTCAACAGCAAAATTTAATGTATCATAATCAACTAGCCATTAAAATTACAACCACTACTGGAAGTTACCTTTGGCTGCAAAATTCCTTCCTCTACCAAAACTACTCACTGGTTGATGCTGTGTGTTCACAAATTCATCAGTACCTGTAATTAAAAAAAAAAAAGAACTAAGTTAAAAGTCAAAGCTATCTTTGACTGATTTAAAGTTACATGTTACTACATAATTGCACTAAATAAAGGGTTGACAGGCAAAAGGAAAGCCTACTCGTTATGCTCTCTATATAATTTGATGCTGCTGTTCCATGGAGGTCACATGAAAATATCACAATAATATTGTATTTTCCTTTAATCTTGTACAAAGCCCAAAGGATCAACTATTCCAAACATGAGTAAAGTCAAAAGTGCATTTCACATACCAAATGAGTCTACACTTGGACTGAAGACAGATGAGGGGTCATTTGGTCTCTCAAGCAAACTAACCTGCAGAAAGAAAAAAGGCACAACATTATGATGACTTCAGACCTAGCAAAGTAAGTAAATACAAACACAGCTAAGTCATGCACTTGAAAGTTGCCTTCTGCACCTTCTGAAATACAGACGTTCACATTGTCCTGTTCACTCCAGTTTACTGCATTTCAGTATACTAAATCGCATATTGTTTGCATCTAAATGTTACCAAAAATCATATTATACACATCTGACATGTCAAGACCACTTAAGCATAAAACAAGCACTATTATCTTTAACAAAACAGTAGCAAGCAAATTGCTAGTGCAGAGAAAAACTCCTCTTCAGTAACACTGAACTCCTGTGTCTGCCTGCCATATTTGCAAAAATCACAGAACAGGGGACACCACTGACCAAGAGCCATACAGGTTGCAGGGACACGGGCTGGAGGAAGGAACGGGAAAAGAAGCAAACATCGCCATAGCTGCCCCCCCCCCCCCCCCCCCCCCCCCTCTCTCACGGACGGGGGGA